>JAWQEG010000132.1:600000-875000 GCA_033782935.1 Petrolisthes cinctipes | reverse complement strand
CACAGCTTCGAATGAATTAGCTTCAAATGAATCAACTTGGTGAACAGCTCACCGAGGAGTTGAGGGACGTGAAAAGGAAGCACGGAAGGAAACTGCAAGACAATAGAAACCAGCTATTGGAACCGGCACAGAAATCCCGACTGCGTCATCAACTTATCATCTAAAGTGCTTGATAGTGATACCCTGTGTGCTCTCGGCTATTGACAATCCTTCGCGTACTCAAAGAAAATAAACCCGGTACAATTGGGAAAAAGCATGTATCAGTTAGAAAAACACTCGAACGAAAATAATGACATAATTCGCGGTATAGTGTACGGTGCGTCGTTTAAGAAAACCAACATTTCAGTGCCTGCCCGTTTCGTTAAGGCATGGGAGAAGTTAAAAAGGGACGATTCCATACACATCACAACAGCTGATAAGAATAACGCTATTATTGTTATGGACAAAAGTGATTATAAAGAAAAAGTGTGCAGCCTATTTCAAGATAACAATACATATTGTAAAATTAAGAACAACCCTACTGAGAAAGTTAACAAGAACTATCACAAATAACTAAGGAAATTGCTTCGGGGCAGAGATGATCTCATCAAGCAATTTTCGGTACAAAATGCATCTACCCCTTATTTGTATGGATTAATCAAAACACACAAGGAACACAACCCTGTTAGGCCCATCATAAGTTCGATAGGGTCAGTAACTTACAAACTCTCCAAATGGCTTGTATCGTTGTTATCGCCTTTGGTGGGGACTATCTCTGATTCTTTTGTGAAAAACAGTGAAGACTTCATAGAAAAACTAAAATCTCTGAACATCCCATATCCTCACAGACTAGTAAGCTTTGAAGTTAAATCACTGTTCACCAATGTTCCTGTAAATGATGTTTTGTCTTTCCTGCCAGATGTACTGGATGAAGAAATACAAGGAATCCCCAGTGCCAACATTGTTAAACTCATCAGCTTATGTGTAGAAAACTCCTGTTTTGTTTTCGATGGAAAATATTATGGCCAAAAATTTGGTATGGCGATGGGAAACCCACTTTCCCCAGTGTTAGCTAACATTTATATGGAATATTTTGAAAAACATCTATTACCCTCTGTCAAGAAAACAAATATAGTTTGGTTAAGATACGTAGATGATGATATGTGTTTCTGGCCCAACTCTCTACCCATAGAAGACTTTCTAACCAAATTGAATTCTCTAGTCCCATCCATCAAATTCACACATGAAATTGAGGTAGACAACAAATTTCCCTTCCTTGATGTGGAAATCATAAGAGAAAATGGAGCTTTCAAGACTAAAGTTTACAGGAAACCAAATAACATACTTTCATATGTACATTTCTACTCACACCACCATGTAAATGTTAAGAAGTTAGTATTCATATCCATTAACTTGAGAGCATACAGAATCTCAGACCCTGAATTTCTGGAAGAAGAATTTAGGAAAATTATGACAATAGGGGAAAATCTAAAATATCCAACAAATGTTCTTAATCTATGTCACAACATTGCAAGGAAACGCTTCCTTGAAGGTAAAGTTAAAAAAACAGATGATCAAAACAACCAGAATATCATAGTCCTACCATTTCATGAAAACTTTTTAGAAGTTGTACCTCTCCTCAAGAAACTCGATGTTCAAGTAGTTTTTAAATACGACAACACAGTTAAAAAAACACTCGTCAAGAACAGCCCTGCGAGTAACTCAGGTGTTGTATACAACATTCCATGCAACATATGTATTAAATTCTATATAGGACAGACAGGGAAAGACTTAGATAAAAGGATAACACAACACAAGTATAGTGTTAGGACAGCTCAGCCAAGTATTGGTTTATTCCAACACAAAGCCACTTATGACCATCACATTAACTAGTGTTAGGACAGCTCAGCCAAGTATTGGTTTATTCCAACACAAAGCCACTTATGACCATCACATTAACTGGGGAGGTGCCAAAAAAGTTCTAGCTAAATCGTCAAACCTTCTTGAAAGAAATGTAATTGAGTCATGTCTAATCTCAGGCTCATATAAAGATAATGTTGATATGAGTTATGGCCATTTCAAATGTGAAAAATCATTAACCGAATTGGTGATGAAGCAGTTTCCACCAGACTAGGAATAAGGGTCAGGTGAGGTGAGGTGAGGTGGGTATCAGACCCTTTGTCCAAGTGTAGCTCCTCCCATTTTCCCACTGTATATATATACTCCATCTCATGTCTCTGTATCATTCTGTCTGAAGATGTAATATACGAAAGTACTTACTGATCTGCCTTTGTTTTCTCCTGTGGTTACTCTGCATATATATATATATATATATATATATATATATATATATATATATATATATATATATATATATATATATATATATATATATATATATATATATATATATATATATATATATATATATATATATATATATATATATATATATATATATATATATATAAAGACAAAAAACATACATATAAACAATATTTCAGTAAACTTCACTATGCTTCAGGAGACTTCTGGAGGCTTCAGCAGGCTTTTGGAGGCTTCAGCAGGCTGCTGGTGGTTTCAGGAAGTGATAGAAAGAGTTTAAAATTACTATTATTATTATTATTATTATTATTATTATTATTTATTATTATTATAATAACGATAAAAATAACGATAATAATAATTATAATAATGATAATAATAATAATAATGATAATAATTATAATGATAATAATAATAACAAAAATAATAATAATGATAATAAGAATAACAATAATAATAATAATAATAATAATAATAATAATAATAATAATAATAATAATAATAATAATAATAATGAATAAAATAATATTAATAATAATAATATTAATAATAACAATGATAATAATAACAATAATAATAATAATAATAATAATAATAATAACAATAATAAAAATAATAACAATAAGAATAATATTAATATTGATAATAATAATAATATTTATAATAATATTAATAAAATTAATAATAATAATAAAAATAATAAAAATAATAATAATAATAATAATAATAACTATAATAATAATAATAGTTCTCATTTGGTGAATTAAATAATAATAATAATAATAATAATAATAATAACTATAATAATAATAGTTCTCATTTGGTGAATTAAATAATAATAATAATAATAATAACAATAATAATAACAATAATAATAACAATAATATTAATAATAATAATAATAATAATAATAATAATAATAATAACTATAATAATAATAATAGTTCTCATTTCGTGAATTTTATAATAATAATAATAATAATAATAATTATAATAATAGTACTCATGTGGTAAATTAAATATGCTGTTAGAATAAAAACTGGTTCAGAATGCAACTATCTGGTCATATTAACATTATTAAGGTGGTAATTCACTTTTGGTACATTGGAATGCCTCCAAAGTATGTCAGGAAACAGGACCACTGATGAACAAATATAATGGTATTCTGTTGCTTGGAATAGTTTGGAGGATTTAGTTGCTCCAACACAAAATTTTCCCCTTAAGTACAGGAGATGGATGGGAATTAATGTTGCCGGTTGTACTCTCTCTCTCTCTGTATTTCACTACCTTCCTCTCTCTCTTTCTCAATCTCTCTCACACTTACACGTACACAATTAACTTAATTTTATTAAGTTTGGAAAAAAGTGAGAGAAGACCAAATTGGCAATAAAAACTTGGAAACAAAATATTAAATGAAGCAGAGAAAGAAACAGACTTAGGGTTAATGATAATTAAGTAATTGACACCAAATGATCATATAAATGAAAAAGTGAGAAACATGTATACATTGTTAGCAAATATAGACGAAGAAATGGTCAAGAAAATAATAACATAATATGCTGCAGTAGTATAGAACCCACATTATAAGAAACATATCACCAAATAGGAAAACAGTACAAAGAGCAGCAACAAGATGGGTACCAAGTCTAAGAGAACTAAGCTATGAAGAAAGACTCAAGAAACTAAAGTTACCTAAACTGGAAGAAAGACAAAAAAGAGGAGATATGATTATGGTTTACAAATGTGTCACAGAAAAAAAAAAGATTGATATAGAGAACTTGTGTCAACAATGAATACCTATAATGAGAGGACACAGAAAGAAATTAATTAAAAGAAGATTAGATAAAGATGTACAGAAATAAAGTTTCCAAATAGAGTAATAGACGAATGAAACAAATTACCAGAAGTGGTGTGTGTCAAAAACATACATACATACACACACAAAGATGTACAGAAATATAGTTTTCCAAATAGAGTAATAGACGAATGGAACAAATTTACAGAAGAAATGGTGTGTGTCAAAAACATACATAACTTTCAAGAAAAATATGATGATTGTAAAGATACAAATAGGTAAGAACAAATAGGTAAGAACACAGACGAAGGAATACACACACACACACAAACATCGACGAAGGAGTACACACACACACATACACAGACGAAAGGAATACACATACACACACACAGGCGCAGACGAAGAAATACACACACACACACAGACGAAGGAATACACACACACACAGACGAAGGAATACACTCACACACACAGACACACACACACAGTGACACAGACGAAGGAATACACACACACACAGATGAAGGAATACACTCACACACACAGACACACACACACAGCGACACAGACGAAGGAATATACACACACATAGACACACGCAGACGAAGGAATACACACACACACACAGACGAAGAAATACACACACACACACACACAGACGAAGAAATACACACACACACACAGACGAAGGAATACACACACACACAGACAAATAAATACACTCACACACTCAGACACACACACACAGTGACACAGACGAAGGAATACACACACATAGACACACGCAGACGAAGGAATACACACACACACACACAGACGAAGAAATACACACACACACACACACACACAGACACACGCAGACGAAGGATACACACACACACACACACAGACGAAGAAATACACACACACACACACACACACAGACGAAGGAATACACACACATAGGAATACACACACACACACACACATACACATAGGAATACACACACACACACAGATGAAGGAAGACACAAACACACACACACACATAGGAATACACACACACACACACACACACACACAGACGAAGGAGTACACACACACACAAACATTGGAATACACACACACACACATAGATACACACACACACACAGACGAAAAAATACTCTCACACACACACAAACAGAAGAAGAAATACACACACATACACATTCGAAAAAATTCACACACACACACACACACACATATATACACACACACAGACACACACAGAGGAACACACACACACACAGACGAAGGAACACACACACAGACGAAAGAATACACACACATTAACACACATAGGAATTCACACATACACACACGCAGAAGAAGAAATACACACACACAGACACACATAGAAATACACACACACACACACACATAGGAATACATATACACACACATATAGGAATACACACACAGACACACACATATAGGAAGACACACACACACACACACACACACACACACAGACACACACCTGAAGTTACTGAAGTATAGCTTGGGACATCTGGGTGTCCAGGGTCACACTACTGATGCGCCGTCCTTGTAGTGCTGTTATTGTAGTTGGTGAATAACACTGTTTGAAGGCGATGGTTGATAGTAATATGGAAGAGCGGGTTGGTCTGGTATGGTGAACAGGAATTCGTCGAGTTTTTTCTTAAATGTTGATACTAGGCAATCTAATTGGCGTAGATTTTTCGGCAGACAGTTGAATAGTTTTAGAACCATGCACAGTGAAGGACTTTTCCTTGAGAGTGGTAACATGTGGATACTTATTGTTTAAATTTGGGAGAACACATAATGGTCCAAGTCTGCCTGTGTCCTTCACTTGGATAGTATTGGGGTGGTCAAGGTTCGGTGCGTGTCGGTTGATAATTTTCCAGATGTGTATTATGAAATATCTTTCCCTTCTGCGCTCCAGCGAGTAAAGTTTCAGACATTTAAGTCTGTCCCAGTAATTCCTGTCATCTATGTTTTGTAATTTGTTAGTAAAGGTTCTTTGTACTGCTTCTATTTTCCGTATCTGTCCAATATTAGTTGGGTTCCATAATTGGCAGCAATATTCTATTATTGGTAATGCCATTGTTTTAAACAGCGTAATCATAGCGTGGGGTTCCCTTGTTTTAAAGGAACGTAAGATCCATCCAGTCTGTTGTTTGGCTTTATTTACCATGTTGTCTATGTGAGTGTCAAAATCTGCTTTGTTGCTCATAATGATGCCTAGGTCTCGTATTTCTGTTTTCTTTTGTATGGTTTGTCCGGCCGGATCTCGGTAAATAAAGTCGAGTGGTTCGTGTCTGGGGTGAGTATACCTAAGTAGTTTGCACTTTGATGAGTTGAACTCCATATTGTTGCATTGCACCCAGCTGTATATTTTTGTAAGGTTGTGCTGCATTTTTCAACAATCTTCAATCGTCTGCACTCTGCCCAGCATCCGGGTGTCGTCTGCGAACGAGGTGGTTTGGCAGTAGTCTACATCTTCATCCATATCTGTCATAAACATTAGAAATAACACTGGTCCAATCACTGATCATTGGGCTACACCACTTAATACTTTTGACTTCTCCGACTCGACTCCCTCTACCACCACTGACTGCGTTCTATCTGCAAAGAAATCTTTGATCCAGCCTAGTAATTTTCCAGTAATGCCAAACTGATATTCTAATTTGTTTGTTAAAATATGATGGTCTACCTAGTCAAACGCCTTAGCAAAGTCTAAGTAAATAGTATCTGCGTTTTGTCCGTTTTCTAAGACATTTATTATTTCTGTATGGTATTGTAATAGCTGATGGAGACATGATCTATTATCTCTAAAACCATGTTGGCCAGGATTGTACAACTTGTTCCTATCCATGTGACTTCTTAGTACAGTAACAATTAGTCGTTCAAATACTTTTATTATATGTGATGTTAAGGTCACAGGTCTATATTGTTTGGGTTCAGTCTTGTTGCCTCCTTTGTGTATGGGAGTTACCATTCCATGCTTCAGTATTGCTGGTATTTTGCCTTGGTTAAGAGATGATCTCCATAAGCCAGACAGTGGTTTAGATAATGTTTTTGAGCATTTCTTAAGGAGAATAGCTGGGATCTCGTCCGGTCAGGCTGCTGCATTCAATTTTATCTTTGATATTGCCTTCTCAAAGTCTTCCGGTTTGAGCCGGATGTCGCTTAGTTGGTAGTCGACTGATTTCCATGGAATTGGTCTATATTCGTCAATTGGTTTGCTAAAAGCTGAAGTGTTCTGCTCATTCAAGGCTTTCACTATTAACTCGGTTCGCTAACTATTAACTCAGGAATACACACACACACTTACAGACATAGACGAAGGAATACACACACACACAGACGAAGGAATACACACACATACACACACACACACAGACAAAGAAATACACACAGACACACAGACGAAGAAACACACACACACACACACATAGACAAAGGAACACACAGACACACAGACGAAGAAATACACACTAACACATAGACATAGACGAAGGAATACACACACACACTGTTACGGACCCGTCCAAACCCAGAGAGGGATGTAGTACCACTTCTATGATACCACCAAAAAGGAATATAAATACTGACAGGTTCTTCACTACTTTCCTCTCGGGGTAAGTCAGGCCCACCTCTTTAACGCAACGGATATTAATACTCAAAGAATGATAACAGTATGTAATATTTAATAAGTTATCAACACACTCCAAATAATAAACAGGCAATTGTACCCCAACTTAGTAACTCAACTGAGACAACATGAAATAAATCCTCCAGTACCTTGTAAGACCCATATGACCCACTCTTAATCTAGGTTAAGGGTCGCACCTGGACTGTTCCAATCCAGAGGGACAGTTCAGCCGAGAGCCCAAGGTAATATACCTTAATACTAAAACTTAATACTGAACTTAACTTACGGTATAGGTCGCACCTGGACTATCCTAAAATAAAGCAGGGATAGTCCAGCTGGAAGCCTACAAACAATCACAAATGGATTACAATCCAGGCTTCACACCATCCAGGCTGACGGGGTTATAATCCAATATACCGGTTGGTATAGAACCTTCTACGGTAGGACACAAATATATAAATAGTTTTCACTATAGGCTGAGTACACTCCAGATAATTAGGGTTATCCCAGGTTACAACAAATATATAGAGGGGAGGGACAAGTGTAGGTATGTTGGGTATGTGTGTTGGGTGAAATGTCTAATAGTGACAGAGTTGTAGGACAGAGGGTAAGCCCTTGTGGACAGAGGGGTAGGCGGCGGTGGACTGAGGAAAGCCGGCTCCTAGCCTGTCCTTCTCCCTTATTATTCAACACATCCTGAACCCCTCGAAACTGACTAAAACACTCCTCTTGACTCCTCTCAGCTACCAAATGAACCAGTCCTAGCCTCGCCCCCTCGTCTTGTATACTGTCGAACACACACATATCTGTATTATGGAAACAAAGATATACACATAGGTACATATATACACACACAAACGTATACATACATATTATCCCTATATAATTATATATATATATATATATATATATATATATATATATATATATATATATATATATATATATATATATATATATATATATATATATATATATATATATATATATATATATATATATATATATATAGTTGATACACTTGAGGTTTGGGATGATACTCAGGCATCTTACAGGAGCAAACTACCGACTATCAGACTCAGCTAACAATGCTAGATTGTTGCTCCTGTAACACGCCCACCCAATGGGGAAATTTCGATGAAAGCGAAATTTCAGGACCTCTCAAGGAGGAGCACCTACTCTGGATAAACAATCTGCCAGAACATTATCCTTCCCACGAATATGTTTTACATTTAGATTGTAGGCAGAGAGCATGATACTCCACCTTGTCAAACGTTGGTTCTGATTTCTGAATCTACTTAGGAACTGCAGGGGATGGTGGTCTGAATAAACCCTAATGACTGGACCATAGGGTGGCACATATACGGCGAAGTGCTGCAGGGCCAAGATTAGGGCAAGCAATTCTTTTTCCACCACTGAATAGTTCCGCTGTGCTCCATTAAATTTCTTAGAATAGAAGGCAATAGGATGTTCCACTCCTTCCCCTGATTCCTGCATAAGCACAGCTCCTGCACCAACTGCACTGGCATCCACTGTTAATACGAATGGCTTGCTGAAGTCTGGGGCTCTCAACAGTGGGAAGTTAGAGAGCAAACTCTTCACCTGCTCAAAGGCCTCTTGGCACCTTGGAGTCCACATATACCGCTCAGCCTTCTTTAGCAAGTCTGTAAGAGGGGACAACACAGTTGAATACCCTGATATAAACCGGCGGTAATACCCAATCATGCCGATAAAGCGTTGTAAAGCTCGACGGGACTGAGGTGGACTGAACTCCACGATAGCCTGAACCTTAGCTAAGGGAGGGCGAACTTTACCATTGCCCACTATATAGCCCAAGTATTGCACCTCAGCCCGCACAAATTCGCACTTAGAAAATTAACTACAAAGCCTGCTTTAGCTAGTCGGCTCACTAGATGTCCCACATTGGTTACATGTTTCTCCCAGTCCAGGTCATACACCACTATGTCATCGATATACACTGAACAGTTCTCAACCTCAGCCACAACACGATTCATTAAACGCTGGAAGGTTGCAGGTGCATTTTTTAGTCCATAGGGCATAACTAAACATTGGTATACCGCACCATTGACAACTAAACTGGCTATTTTCTTAGCCCTCTCGGTCAGTGGCACCTGCCAGTAGCCCTTCACGAGATCTAGCTTTGTTATAAACTTTGCCGCACCTATCTTGTCTATGGAATCGTCCACACGTGGCAGTGGGTAGGAATCAGTGCGGCTTAGGGCGTTCACACGACGAAAATCAATACAAAACCGAAGTTTTCCATCTGGCTTAGGCTGAAGAGTCACTGGTGAACTCCACTCACTATACCCCTTTTTAATCAACCTATGATTTACCATATACTGGAGTTCCTCTTCTAGAGCCTTCTGTCTTGCTGGATTCACTCGGTAGGGAGCAAGTTTCACTGCATGGCTGTCTCCAACATCAATATCATGTGCCACCCATGTAGTCAATCCAGGGGTGTCTTTAAATACTGCAGGATGTTTCAGTATTCTATTCAAAAGCTCTTGTGGTTGATCTGAGGGCAGATGAGACAACTTCTCCTTTAATACTTCATAATTATTTCCTTTCCAGGGATGAACAGGCAACTCCTCCCCTATCACCACGTCCTCATCATCGTCTGGACCCATACTTGTTGTCAATACCGTGTGAGTCACAGCCTGTAACCAACCCGAATTTTCTATTGGTGGGCTAGCGACCTCCTCCCCAGACTGATGGTTCTGTACCCCCCTACCGTCTACTCTTTCCTCAGGAATATCGGACTTCTCACGGTATTTGTTATATTCCTCTGATTCAAACTTTGACACAGGACGGAAGTAAGGTTTGATCATATTGACGTGGCACAGCTGGTTAGCTTTTCGTCTGTCTGGGGTGGCAACCACGTAGTCTAAGTCACTCACACGCTTCACAATAGTATAGGGCCCACTGAAACGAGTAGCCACAGGTTTTCCGTCAATGGGGAATAGCACAAGTACCTCATCACCTGGCGAAAACTCTTGCCATTTAGTATGTCGATCATAATGGGTTTTCATAACTCCTTGAGCAGTTGCTAGATTTTTCCTGGCCATCTCCCATCCTTTCACTAACCTCTCCCTAGTCTTCACCACATACTGCAGCAGTGACAACTTCTCGCCATCCTCCTCACTCCAGGCATCACGGATGATGGCCAGAGGCCCTCTCACCCTATGTCCAAAGACTAGTTCATTAAGAGAGAATCCCAAGGACTCTGTAGGAACTTCTCGTACTGCAAACAACAAAAATGGTACCCCTTGGTCCCAATCTCTTCCCGTCTCCAAACAGAACTTTTTCAACATTGTTTTGAGGGTTTGGTGATGCCGTTCCAGTGCCCCCTGAGACTGAGGATGGTAGGCACTAGAAACCACATGCTTAATCCCAAACTCCTTCATGGTTGTCTCAAAAAGGTTTGAAGTAAGATTACTTCCACGATCAGACTGCAACTCTTTTGGCAGACCAAACTTACTAAAGAATACCACCAGGTGTTTTAAGATCACCTTTGTATGTATACTCGTTAGGGGGATGGCTTCCGAATACCGAGTCGTGGCATCCATTAGAGTTAATAGATACTTATATCCACTCGAGGTTGGTGGCAAGGGTCTCACAATATCTATAATTACTCTGGTAAAAGAGGGATCCACAGCTGAGATGGGCTTCAGAGGGGCCACAGGTATCCTCTGGTTCGGCTTTCCTACCACTTGGCACACATGGCAACACTTTACCATGGCAGCTACGTCCTTTCCCATGTTAGGCCACCAAAAGTGGTACTGGATCCTCTGGAGTGTGCGACGTACCCCCAAGTGCCCAAACTCATGTGCCAATCGAACCAAGTCCTCTCGATGGCCCCTTGGAACTACCAACTGATTCAGCTCCCCTGCTATTTGGACTTCTTTCTCCCCTTTTGGTATCCACCTTCGGTATAACAGTCCTCCCTTTATGTAGAAAGAGTCACTTTTACAGTCACCTCCATCCCCCACTTTTGCAAAGAGGGGTGCAAGACTGGCATCTTCCTGCTGCACCCTTTGTAGACCGTTTTCAGACACGTTAGCGATGGAGGGTTGTCTGTAACCACAGCCCCCCAAGCTTCATTCATCCGGTCTCTCTGGTCCTTGACGAATAAGTTTCGGAGTTCCCTCAGTGGACTGGCTTATCTCGTTTTCCGTACTCCTTAACGCCTGGTTCCTCCCAAACGCTCCACTATCATAGTCAACAAGGCACTCAGCCGCCCTTTGAGCTCCTGAGGGGGGCAGCTCTTCCTGCTCCATCCTCCCCAATGGGTTGCTCGCTGTCGTACCTTCAAGGGTCTTGGAAGACGTCTTCTGCCACTCATTACTTATTGGGTTCCTCCTCTGGAGTGTGCCTGACTCCACTGTAAGGTGTCTAACCTCAGCATCCCCAAGACTAGGTGCGACTGACAAATTTGCTTCGGGTACTGTCAGTCCACTATCTAGTCTATCTGTCAAAGTTCCTGCTTCGGTTTCTTCCCAGGCAAGCCGCTCCTCCTGATCTGCCAGCTTTGCCATTGATCGTGTCACTGCACAGACTCGATACACCATCTCGTCTTCTACATTCTCCTGAATCTTCTCAGGAGGGTCTACAGGGCTCTCTGATACCACCATGGGTGTCACTGTCCCGCCCTCAGACACCAAATCGTTACCCAGTAATAGGTCCACTCCATCCACAGGCAACGAATCAGCCACCGCCACCTTCCGTGGTCCTGTTACGAACTCAGTTTCAAAATCTAACATAATATAGTTTAAATATTGATCTGTGTGGAGTCCCCGAACTAGAACGTATTCCTTAGACCGCAATCTATTATTGGTCACATTTCTCAGCACTGACACCTCTGCCCCAGTGTCCCTCAACACAGTCACTGGGTACCGTATTCCATCCACTATAACTGTACCCTTACTAAGGTACCTAGTATATGAGTGGGTCCCAACTCCAGCTGTCACAGCTACTGACTTGGGCTCCTGGGAAGCCTTAAACTTGGTACACTGGCTACGAATATGTCCAGCCTGTTTACAGAAGAAACAAAGTATGAATGGTGATTTCTTTCCACTTCCTTTTCCTAGGTCCTTGACAGGTTTTAGGAATTGTGTGCCATGTCCCATTACTCCTGGGACCCCAGCACCCTTGTCCTGAGATAGCCTGGGTAACTGTGACACCTTCCACTCACTTCCCTTAAGTGCTAACACTCTGTCATCCGCCCCTACAGCTGCGTCACCTATTGCAGGGAAGCGCTTTTCTCTCAACCACACATTCATATACTTGTCAGCCGACTCTATAAACTGTTCCATTAGCACTACCTCCTTCAGTCTGTCCACCTGTTCACTCCGCAGCCACTTCTCCAGACTGTCAGTAAGGTACCGGGCTAGGGAAGTATAGGTATCACCAGGGCGTTTCCTCGCTCCCCTAAAGGCCCGACGATAGGCCTCCGGCCTAAGCTCGTATGCTCGCAACACATGAGATTTTATAGTTTCATAGTCCCTTGCTTCTTCCACGGACAACCTATCATAGGCTTCTAAAGCTTTTCCTTTGAGTACATGAGAGAGCACCACAGACCACTTTTCTGCCGGCCAATCCAACAATGTGGCCTTTTTCTCGAACCTTAAAAACCACTCAGTAACCCTGCTTTCATCAAACATAGGTGTTAAATTCACTAACTGGTTTAGTTGTGCCCATGAAGTTACCTCTACACTTCCATCATCAGTCCTGCCACCCCGAGCCTGCATGAGACGTGATTGTTCTAACGCACTTTCTATTTTCTTATTTTCTAACCGCTCCTTGATCTCCCACTCACGCTGTCGCTCGGCTGCCTCCAACTCCATTCGTCGACTCTCTATCTCCAGTTTTTTCAACTCCACTTGTAATAAGGCCTCAGAAGAGAGAACACCAGGAAAACCGGTATTAAGGATTTCCCGATCAGGGGACTGCCTGACTTCCCTCTCCTCTCTCCCCTTAACATGACTTTCTTCCATAGCCACTACTGGGGTTGAAGTCACTGGAGGAGTATTGAACTGATAAGAGACATCAGCTCCCCTAACCTCACCTGTAGTAGCACCTTGTCTCATCAGTCTAGGTTGCTCAGGGGCGGGCCACACTGATTGTATACAGCTTAGACACTCATAACGAGAAAGGGATGCGGCACCAGTCAATTGTAAGTGAGATGCAATAACTCTTAATTCCGACAATGATCTACTAGTAACCTGTTCCAAGCTGGGATGGCTATTCAGAAATTCTCGGGCACCATTCTCAGTTACAATATGAAGGGGAATAAGTGGAGTAGCCATAGTGCCGGTACTAATAATAACTTACAAATTTCAACCTTAGATTTAAAAATAATACAAGTGGGTAATACAGAAACTCACAAGGTATCCTGGCGAGGTCGCCACTTTTGTTACGGACCCATCCAAACCCAGAGAGGGATGTAGTACCACTTCTATGATACCATCAAAAAGGAATATAAATACTGACAGGTTCTTCACTACTTTCCTCTCGGGGTAAGTCAGGCCCACCTCTTTAACGCAACGGATATTAATACTCAAAGAATGATAACAGTATGTAATATTTAATAAGTTATCAACACACTCCAAATAATAAACAGGCAATTGTACCCCAACTTAGTAACTCAACTGAGACAACATGAAATAAATCCCCCAGTACCTTGTAAGACCCATATGACCCACTCTTAATCTAGGTTAAGGGTCGCACCTGGACTGTTCCAATCCAGGGGTGGGATCTTCAAAGCATCGTAAGTTGGTGGCGCTACGATCACCTTTACTCTCTCGTAGCCGCCATATTTGATCGTGGCTTATGAGGATCATAAGTTGGTATCTCCAAAGCTTCATAACCTCCCTCGTAGCTCACGATGATAGCCTCGTAGCGAGCGTCGCTGCCCGTTTCGTTCCGTGTGTTTTGTTCATCCCGCCACCCAGCTGACTGGCTCTCAGCCAATCACAATGAAGGAAACAATATGTCCTTGTTACTGTAAGCCAATCATAACGTAGTATTACAATGTCAACAAATAAACATTGTCTCGCCATCAGCTGATAGACATGACACAGTCACCAAGTTACATCAGACAGGAATTAACAGCAAAAGACAGGTAAGTGAATTATTATACTGTGTTGATAAACATTTAACACAACAGTGGAGATAAGGCAGCTGTCCCCCCCGGGTATATTTTTAATATCACGCCAATCACTGGTATATTGTATATAGATTTTTGGTTAGGTTAGGTTTGGCTAGTTTAGTTTAAGATAGGTTAGGTTACGTACTGTAAATAAAAAACAGCATGATACAAATAGTTTACTGGTAGCTGGTTGTCATGAAAATAAATCAAAGACATTGACTGGGAGGACATTATATTATTTTAACTTCTACTGTCACTGTTTTATTTCCTTTACACCTACCTACAGTAGTTTCTATATTAATCTCAAAATCTGTACAGTTGATTGCCATTACCAAGTAACAGGCAGAAATATACCATATGTAGTGAAATCTGGCAAGTGCAATATAATAACTAAGACTTCAAACAGTTTTATTGAAAGACAGATCAAGGAAATAAATTATATAAGCATTATTTATATTATGGATCCGGCTGTTGGCATGGGCACACATAGGTTGAAGGATGGGGGGGAGTGTCCATTGCCTGATTTAGATACAGTACCATTTTAATACGATAACCAGCAGGTATTGTAATTTATTCTGCTTGGTTCTGCTTTGTTATTGAATTATGTACCATTTTTCGTTATATTTCAGGTGGTGACACTAGTGACACAAAGACATTCACCCACATAGAAGAGGCTATGGCTCAAGTCATTAACCCCCAGAGACCGGGCAGCGGGATTTCCCGCTCGGTTGACAGAGGCCGGGCAGCGGGAAATCCCGCTCTGTCGACAGAGTCCGGGCAGCGGGAAATCCCGCTTTTGGTAATTTATGGGGAAAAACGCCAAATTTGTCGGGATTTTTTTTGATCTGGCTATACTTCACCACCAGACCTTTTCATCCCCACATTCAATCAGTGTGTGCTTGACCGTGACAATGGCTGGGCGTAGTGAAGAAAATACGGGCTCGTTCGATTCGGTGCATCCTACCGCGCTGCCGGGCGCACCCTCTCTTGTAACCTCCACTCCGCGGGTGCAACCAGCTAGATTGCGTCACAGCCACGCTCACAAAGCGAACGCAGCCTCGCTCTCACGGGAAAAGTGACCTCCATTCCTCACTTGATTTCTCGGCAATGGAGTGTCCTAGAGAGCTGGGGTTGGTTTTAATGGAAAGAGGAGGAGTTGATGGTGAGTACACAATCAAATTTAAGTTGTTCAGTATTGTAGTTTAGACGTAGGGAGTAAGAGAAGTAGAGTGATTTTCCGGGAAATACCCGGACAGGCAGGGTAAAAGTTAGTATTGCGCCCATAACCACAGAGCGTATTTCCATTCTTGGCCCGTCCCGGAGGGGTTAAAGAAGTGCAAGTGTCGGGTATTTCTGTGGACTCCAAGACCCAGGCAGTATGTACAGTATATAACAGTAAAAAATATCCTGCTGTTTATCTAGGCTAGTAATATGGAAATCTTCTCTCATTGGCACTATGTGAAGTAATTACATTGAGAGTTTATATATATAAAACATACATTTTGAGCAGCATTACCTCTCAATTCCATTCAAAGTTAAACAGTGCAAATCATAAGGCCTTAGTCCTAGGAACAAATATACAAGATGTTCTCATATATCCATACCTTCAGTAAATACGGTACATGTACAGTGATGACCCAATATACAGGAGTCAAGTACATAGTGATTTATACATTTTGTGTATCATATAAATAACTCCTGTTAGCAGTTCATGTAGTCGAAAAAATTGGAGCCACGTTAATCAAAACTAAATTTGTGATGCTTTGTTGGATTCCATATGTATCATATGAGTACTTTAACCAAGTAAAAATTGCAGTACTGCTGCTGTACTTATATGTATGACTAATTATATACTGCTTTCTTTAAGAGTGACTTTACAATTTTAAATCTTAACGATAATCCTTAATATTTCTCTAAAATTATATGAAAGTTGCTAATTTTCATAATTTCATAATAAGGTGATGTGGATGACCCAGGACTGCCATCAAGGGCCCCTTCACCTAGACCTGGGCCAAGTTGGCAGGACTTCGGGCCAGTTACAGTGGAAGACTGTGAGGTTTTGACTGGCGACAGCTTGCCGAAGCTGGTAAAACCTACCACCAAGTGAGGAGCATTCGTACCACAGCTCTTTAGCCTCAAGTCGCCCTTCCTCTAGGTCAACTGGAGGTGTGACAGCTCATCTGGAAGCTATGCTAGCTCCAGATATACTAGTTGTCCATAAGACTATAAGGGATATTTTGATGGATCTTGCAGAAAATATAGCCACAATATCAGAAACTTTGGTGAACATTAAAAAGGCTATCGAGAAAAGGTGATTTGTTTTCAAGTGTGTTTTGTTGTTTGTGTGTGATTTTTTTTTTTAATGATTAGTGTGGTTTAAGTTGTGTTATATTTTGTGACAGAGTTATTAGTGTGCAAGTATGTTTTTAGTTGTGTGGTTTGTGTGTAGGTTTCAATCTAAATTATTGTTAACTTCTGCTTATGTTTTTTAAGAAATTACATTATTTATTTTCATTATATATTTTGTCTTTCAAATATAGCTTTTAACATTCACATTTCATGTTAGATTTATTATTCTTTGAGTAAAATCAACTTTTTATTCATGCATTCTTATCTTTGGCTAATAATATTAATGTCTTAGTTTTATTTACATATCAAGGTTCGAAGATTAACTATAAGGATATACTTATGCCGTACTGTGGCTTTAATCTTATTGTATTTTAATAATTTCTCTGCCTTATTTGTGATATGTCCAAGCAATGTGAAGAGTGCCAAACAAGTACTGTAGTCATTAAGGAATTGGTGTTTTTTTGTTTTCAGTCATTGTTGGAAAGTACATGAGTTCAAACAGTTTACCAATATCATAAATTTGCAGGTTTTTACTCAGGTATATATAATGTAATGAACTGTGATAATGCAGGAAACTAATAGTACAAATAGCTAGGGAGGTATCATGGATTTCTGTAAATTTTACAGGTGTCATATGTAAATAAAATGTAGGTTTTTTTATAGTCTATAATTAAAACATTTAGAAAAACCAATACCAGTCACATATTTGTTATTTGCTGTTGAAAAGCATTTATTTTAGAAAAATACAAGTCTTATATCATATGAGAACAGGTGAAAATTATGTATTAAATTATACTGTTCAATAAAATTAATTGAATTGGTTGGAAAGGTTCATGTACGGTACATGTTATTTAGACTTTTACAACATGATAATATTTGTATTAGTTAATTCTGAGACATATTTTTGTCTTTAGATTCGGGAATATGGTGAACCTTTTACACATCTCCAGTATATATCAGTAGGTATATAATTCCAGTTATTTAAATGTTACCAGCTCACACATCACATTAATGTGCTTGTAATATTTTCATTAGAAAGCCAATCAATCATAAAGAAAGTTTATTAACTTTAAGAATATCCACTTCATGCAAAGGACTATGGATTAAAGACTCATACTACATGGATTAAGTTAGGTCTAACTATGCAATGAAGAATTTCTGCTTTGTTTGCAGGTAACTGGAAGCCACTTTCCTGCAATTAGTAAGTCACCATTATATCCTATTATTCTTAAACACTCCAAAAGTAATGATACACAAAAAAAGTATTTTTAACTTTCTATTTCACAGTGCATCAGTTTAAATTGACACTTGCAGCTCCATTCTCCTAAGCTGCTCATTGAATCCCCTCCTCTTGTTTATATTTACCGATAAGTGACAACAACAACAACCATTATGTCGCCTGTGTCGGCCGCGCCAAGTGTAAATAAACTCAAATCTCACTATTTACGGGTTGTTTATCGACTTCGCGACCCTGCTATCAGCCTAAAGGGTGCTTTTCAGTTCTCGTGGCGCTACGAGCAAATATGGCGCATAATGGCGGACGGAAACTCCCTTACGAGGCTTTGATGATACGATCGTAGCGGTTATGAACAACTTATGAGCAAATATGGCGCTACGAGAATCATAACTGCAGTTACGATGCTTTGAAGATCCCACCCCTAGCAGAGGGACAGTCCAGCCGAGAGCCCAAGGTAATATACCTAAATACTAAAACTTAATACTGAACTTAACTTACGGTATAGGTCGCACCTGGACTATCCCAAAATAGAGCAGGGATAGTCCAGCTGGGAGCCTACAAACAATCACAAATGGATTACAATCCAGGCTTCACACCATCCAGGCTGACGGGGTTATAATCCAATATACCGGTTGGTATAGAACCTTCTACGGTAGGACACAAATATATAAATGGTTTTCACTATAGGCTGAGTACACTCCAGATAATTAGGGTTATCCCAGGTTACAACAAATATATAGAGGGGAGGGACAAGTGTAGGTATGTTGGGTATGTGTGTTGGGTGAAATGTCTAATAGTGACAGAGTTGTAGGACAGAGGTAGGGCGGCAGCTTAACTGGCGTAGCCACGCCCATGTCCACGTCGTGTTGAGTCCAGTCAGTCCACCCAGGAACACTGGCGAACACCTTGCCGTAGGTTGACAACTTCCACAGCTGCGTCACTTGCTCAGGAGGTAAATGCGACACCTTGTCCCGTAGAGTTGTTTCTGCTTCCTCATTGTCCAGCCAATTACTTTCTTGAAATTCACAAGTAACCTTTGCCACATCATCATCATCTTCTTCCACAACCACAGCCACAACATGCTGTGTCGTCACTGGAGTCTTCAAAGGGCGGTAGTACGGCTTTAACATATTCACGTGGCACAGCTGATGAGGCCTCCGCCGGTCAGGCGTCTTCACAAGGTAATCAGTCTCACCCAGCCTCTTCTCTACCACGTACGGACCTTGAAACTTGGCAGCCAGGGGTTGACCTTGAAGTGGTAGTAGCACCAACACTTCATCACCAACTTGGAACTCCCTCCATCTGGCCTTCCGATCATACCACTGTTTCATTTTCCCTTGGGCTTCCTCGAGGTTCTTCTTCGCCTCTTCCCTAGTGTCACTCAGACGGGTCTTGAACTCCAGGACGTATTGTAGAAGGTTCTTGCTGGTGTCGACGTCACTACTCCATGCCTCCTTGACAATGCTCAAAGGACCTCTGACATGGTGTGCGAAGACAAGCTCATTCGGAGAGAAACCCAGGCTCTCCTGTGGTACTTCCCTCATTGCAAACAGTAGGAAAGGAACACCCTTGTCCCAATCCTTGGTGTGTTCCAAGCAGTATTTCCGCATCATAGTCTTCAGGGTCTGGTGGTACCTCTCCAAGGCACCCTGGCACTCTGGATGATAAGCACTGCTTCTAACATGTTTAACTCCCAACTCTTCCAAAGTCTGCTGGAACAGGTTAGACAAAAAATTAGAACCCCTATCAGACTGTATTTCATTAGGTAACCCAAACTTAGTACAAAATCCTAACAAGGCTTTCACAACAGCCTTAGCATTCATAGTTCTAAGGGGAATCGCCTCAGGGTACCTAGTACAAGGGTCTAATATAGTAAGAAGATACTGAAATCCGGTAGAAGTGGTAGGAAGTGGACCCACTATGTCTATAATTAACTTTGAGAAAGGTGGTCCAATAGCAGGGATGGGAATTAGGGGAGACTTAGATGGTTTCTGGTTAGGCCGTCCCACAACCTGGCATGTATGACAACTCCTTACATGCTGGTACACACCAGCCCTCATGGCAGGCCAGTAGAATTCTGCCCTAAGCCGTTCAAGTGTCTTCCTCACTCCTAAGTAGGCAGCAAAGGGAATATCATGAGCTAGCCTAATTAGTTCCTGCCGGCACACACTCGGCACAACTAACTGGTGTACATCCCTCAATCCCTCATCCACACTAGTATGAGGAGGTCTCCACCTCCTGTACAAAGCTCCATCCTTCTCATATAGACATGATCCCTTTTCTTCCCCCAAATTTTCAACTGCCAGGCTCCTTAACTCTTGGATACCTGGGTCACTACCTTGCAAGTCCTTAAATCTATCAACATTGACACACTCTAAAGCCAACTGCTCACTAGAGGTATCTGAAAAAAGATTAGTTAAAGAAGGGTCGTCCGGTGATTCTCCATCACCGTCCTCCACTGGTGGGTCGGAAGGAGTTACAACAGCCTCGGCTGCTTCCACACGCCGGCTCTCCTCCACCCTTGACATCGATCGGGTCACGGCACATACAGGGAAGTTCATCTGGTCCTCATCCTCCACAACTTCGGCAGGTACAGGATCCTTGGTCATAACTGGGGCACTCACTTCCTCACCCCTGACCAAATCATTCCCAAGAATTAGATCCACATTAGACTCGGGCAATGACTCCACCACTCCAACCTGTGCCGTCCCGTTAAATAAATTACAACTCACCCTACACTCCACCAAAGGAACCGTCAGGGAGCCTCCGACTCCCCTGAGCAAAACGAAGTCCTTAGACCTAACCTCAACATGTTTCGGTCTTACCCACAGAGTAATTGTAGAACCAGTGTCTCGGAGTATCTTAACAGGATGCTGGGATTCCCCCAGCTTGACCAACCCATCAGACCGATACGGAGCATAACAATCCTCAGCCGCAGCATCCGTAGCTACCGACTGGACAACAGCTCCTGTAACGTCAGACATGGGAACAGCATCCGCTGCACCCTTCCCTCCTTCTGAAAGAACTCTATCTTTAGAAGTGGGCAAAACAGAGTTATCCCTACTATCCTTTCGGGGCTCAGAAACTGTGACAATAGCCTTGTCACAAGAAACAAAATTGGTTGGCCTAACAACTCCTGCCTTTCTCCAACATCTGTCTACAGTGTGCCCTGTTTTGTGGCAATAAGTACATGTGAAAGTTCGTGTCCAAGGTTTGTGTGGAGTGCATGTAGGTGTTTGTGCATGTGAGATACCTGGGGGACTGGGACTAGTGACATGAGTGCTTTTAGAATTCGGGGAGACATCGCTATCATATGTTTTATTATTGGTGGTTGGAGGGGGTCTATTGTGGCCTTTGTCTTTGGCCTTAAATTGCTTCCTGACTAAAACATAATCATCAGCATAAACTGCAGCTTCCTCAGCTGTCTTAACTCTCTTATCACTTATAAACATCTGCAAATCTGGCTCCATCTGGCTCAGAAATTGCTCCAACTTAACCAACTCCTCCAACCTACAATAATTATTTTCTACCTTCTCACTTCTTATCCATGCTAAAAATAGGTCACTCTGATATTTCATAAATTCAGTCCATGTCTCATTAGGACGTTTCTTACTATTACGGTACCTCTGTCTGTAAGCTTCTGGTCTTAATTCATACGTCCTTAGTACTGCAGACTTTAACGTTTCATAATTCAAAGATTCCTGAAAACTGAGAGCATCAAATGCTCTTAAAGCTTTACCACAAAATACTGACTGTGCTAGCGTTGACCATCGTTCCTTCGGCCACCCACTACCCTCTGCTATTTTCTCAAACCTCTGGAAAAATTCAGCAACATGGTCCTCATCAAACTTAGGAACCAACCTGTGCATTTCTGATGACACTCCCGACGCAACCGGTCGTCGTGGCTCATGGTCCACTTTATGTTTCTCCAACTCCAATTCCAGTTTCCTTTTCTCAAACTCCAACTGAGCTCTCCTTTCCTCACTCTCAGACTCTAATCTCCTTGGCTCTAACTCGGACTCTAACCTCCTTTGCTCTCTTTCAAGCTGTAATTGTAGCATACGGAACTCATGGTCACGCACAGCTTGGTCATTCCCAAATTGTTTATTCGGAATCACAGTGGTTTCAAGCAAATCAGAATGTGCAGACCATTCACTTACGACAGAAACATTATCCTTCCTCTCAACAAAATCATATAAATCAGTGCCGCATAGATGGTGGCAAATCAGGTTGGCTAGTGGAAATGCGTTGGAACTTTCAACGGCAAGTTCCAACTTTTGTGCAACAAGTAATAATTCCTCTCTCCTCAGAGCCCTTACTCTCTCGGGATTAGGACTTGATTTAATAAAATCTGCAGCATCCTGCTCAGAAGTGAGATGAAGTGGAGCCCACTTTTCACTAGCCACACCCTGAGTTTCCATTGCTCACTAACTATTTGGCAAGGTACACAAAAAAATGGAAAAATGCAATGCAAGGAAAAAAATGCAACAGTAATGCAATGATAGTACACAAGTCTCAGTTCAGCAAAAATTGGAAATCCTGGCGAGGTCGCCAATTTATATGTTACGGACGGAGGGTAGAGATACAGTACAGTACTAGTCACTAGACTAGACTTACTCCAAAGTTAGCTATCAACAGAATAAAGTAGCACTGGGTGGCAGGTATCTGACTATCAAAGTTATGAATAAGAAGTAGAAGTACAAACCCAGCCTAGGTGAAAGAATGCTAACTCAACCCTAAAGAAACCGTCCATACATATACCCAGATTCGTTTATAAAGAATAAAAGATGATAAGAGAAACTACTCTGATTTTCTATAATATATTATAACAATATGAACTAACACAAAGACATACAAGTAACACAGAAAGAATTATTAAATGAAATCAGGATTCCCAACTATGACAGAACGTGAGACAGAGCACCCAAAATATATATAATGCACTCGCAATAATCACACAACAACTTACTACCACTGTGCCATCACTTTAATACAAGGCTCTAGGCACACACGTAAGCCTAGAAGTAGTCTATCAATAACACTGGCACTTCACTGGCATATATAGTAAATAATCATCAATGCATCACACACATATAATAATATAATAGAATAATCAATATCCAAATATATATATAATAATAATAGTAATAGTAATAATAATACGAGACTGACCACTAAGTTACTTGTGAGAAGAAAGTAGAAATAAACAATTATACTTAACAAATATACGTCGGCTTGTCTCCTCCCGAATCTTACCACACTCAATCACTTACAAAACACAATACAAGCTTGTCGTCCCAGTCTCCAAGAATATCTAAAGTAACAAGGCATAAGCCTCGCCCTTATATACTCTCGGCTAGTGTGCAGGTTAAAACAGAGTTAGAGGAACGTCTCCGAACATGTTCGTTAACACAGACTTAAACACACTATACTCATACGTTCCTTCCCAAGAAACTATGGGTAGTCCTACGTAATGAAAACGGACACTCCTCACGCCACTTGCGAGAGAAGGAGAGAGAAATCGTACGAATCTAGAGAACATAGCTAATTATGACATACTCAACCTTACGACACCAACACTTAAAGAAAATGGAATAATAAGTGAATTAAATTCGCACACAATACATCCGGGTGTGGGGCCTCTGCTACCACACTCACTACCACATCCACAGTCGCTGTCAAAAGTAGATAGCAACACTTATAAATCAATAATAATAATTCACACACACGTAACAACACACACACACACACACACACACACACAAACACAGACGAAGGAATACACACACACACACACACAGACACAGACGAAGGAATACACACACACTGACACATACAGACGAAGGAATACACACACACACACACACACAGACGAAGGAATATACACACACACACACACACACACACACACACACACACAGACGAAGAAATACACACACACACACACAGACAAACGAAGGAATACACACACACACGCACTGACACACATAGACGAAGGAATACACACACACACACTTACACACAGACGAAGAAATACACACACACACAGACACAGACAGACGAAGGAATACACACACACACACACAGACAAATGAAGAAATAGACACAAGTAGACACACATAGGAATACACACACACACACACACAGACGAAGAAATACATACACACAGACACACATAGGAATACACACACACACACACACACACAAAGACGAAGGAATATACATACACACACACACATAGATGCAAGCCCATCACCACCTTTGAGGATGGCGGTAACGTCATTGACGATCCCGTGGACATAGCTAACACCATTGCTAGACAATTTGCTGACGTAAGCAGCTCAGCTAACTACGACCCTCGTTTTCAATACCACAAACGGGAGGCTGAGCTGCGAGAGATAAACTTTGCCACAGAAGAAGTAAATTCTAGCTACAACAAAGAGTTTACGATTAACGGACTTCTCCTCGCCCTGAAATTCTGTAAAGGCTCCAGTCCCGGCCCCTCAGCCATTATGTACGGTATGATTCAGCATCTTACTCAGGACAACCTGAGTAAGCTGTTAGAGGTGTTTACTGAGATTTGGACGTCTCGAACGTTTCCAAACTCATGCCACTACGCGCATGTCATACCGATACCTAAACGAGACGGTCGCCTTACGAATCCCAGTTCGTTTCGTCCAATTGTGCTGACTGACTGTCTATGTAAGGTCATGGAACGTATGGTAAATAAAAGACTGGTTTTTGTTTTAGAGTCGAAGAATGTGTTAAATGTTCAACAGAGTGGATTTCGTCAACATCGGTCCACTCTAGACCATTCATTTGGAGCATTGTATTGCCGAGACATTTGCTCGGAAACATTTCATGATAGGTATATTTTTGGATATTCAAAAAGCATACGACATGACATGGCGTAACGGACTACTACAGAAACTTTACCCCTATGGCTTAAAGGGTAATTTGCCTATATTTATCAGTAACTTCCTTACTGACAGGACATTTTCTGTCAGGTTGCCCTATAACGTAACATCCGACATAATTGTCCAAGAAAATAGGGTGCCCCAAGGAAGTGTACTTAGCCCGACTCTTTTCAGTATTGCTATTAACGATATTCTGTCATCAGCTTCTGTTCCCAGAAACCTTAAATACTCACTGTATGCTGACGATTGTGCATTGTGGCACTCATCCCCCAATGTTCAGTTTTCGGCGAGGCAGATTCAATTAGCATTTGACTCTGTCCATCCTTGGGCCTCGCTGTGGGGTTTTAAGTTTTCAGTTCCTAAGTGTGTCGGCATTGTTTTACACGTAAACGTAGAGTACCTGATTTGCATATTACTTTAGATAATCAGCTGATACGTTTTCAAAATTCAGTAAGATTCCTAGGCCTACATTTTAACAGTAGGCTTAATTGGAAAATTCATATTAATTAGTTGCTTGTTTGTTGTAGAAAGAAATTAAATGTCCTTAAATATTTATCCGGTAAATCATGGGGAGCTGACAGAACATCTTTATTGATGGTGTATAAGTCCCTCATACGTTCAAAGCTTGACTATGGCGCACAGGTGTGTGGGTCGGCGTCTGAGGCGACACTCAAGAGATTGGATGTATTTCAGAATGTATGTTTACGATTATGTCTTGTAGCTCTTCGATGTACTCGTGTGGAGCGGATGGAAGCAGAGGCTAATATGCCTCCCCTCCGTATTCGTCGAGACCACCTATTAATATCATTCGGCATTACCACCTACCGAAAACGATCGCTGGTCATCCCGGCTTGTGGGATCCTCCTGCAGTGGGAACAGCTGCTGCATGGGGCCCTCAAGTCGGTGGCTGTGCGGCTTCACTTCCTCTGTCCAGCGCTAGGGTACGACCTGTCTAGTGGGGATCGACTCATCATGTTAAATATAGCGCCCTGGGAGTCTATTCCCACCACTGTTATTACTGACTGGCTCCCCACCGCCAAGTTCCAGTCGCCGGAGGTGGAGGTCAAACAATTGTTCCGGAAGATCCTCATTAGAAACCTAGCATCATTCCACTTGTACACTGATGGCTCTAAGACGGATGAATATGTGGGTGCAAGTGTATGGTCAGCAGAATGTCGTCTTAGATACCGGTTGCCCGTATATGCATCTGTGTTTACTGCAGAACTATTTGCCATAGCCAGAGCTATAGATTTTGCTGAAAATTCAAATTACGACAGTTTTGTCATCTTTTCGGATTCATAGTCAGCCCTTCAAGCAATTAAATCTTGCAAAACGACTAAAAATGAAATCTTGGGCAATATTATCAATAAATTATATGTGTCTGCTAAGTCCTTCTCTCTGATCTGGGTGCCTGGTCATTGTCGAATCTTTGGTAATAAACAGGCTGACTTACTTGCAAAGTCGGCGGTAGAACTTGAGGAGATGTGGGAAGTCCCTCGGGAGCTACAGTCGTGTCTCTCTTTCGGTAAGAAATCAATTAATCTTCTGCGGCAAAGTCAGTGGACCGACCTGGCTATACCGACCATCAAGACCACAATAGAAGACTGGCCCTCAGCATGTCGCCAACATCGCCTCGAGGAAGTAGTACTTGTAAGATTAAGAATGAATAGCACACTTTTAACTCATATGTTGCCTTATATCAATCATAGTTTCCCACCACAATGTAACACCTGTGGTGTGGTGCCATCAATCAGTCACATCATTTTGCACTGTAGTAGGTATGTTGGGGAGCGTCAGCCTCTGGCTGCCTATTGCAGGGTAAATGTAGTCCCCTTGAATCTGAACTTGTCTTGGGTGATGGGGATCCTGATGTGACTGATAAATTGATGACTTTCTTGAAAGAGACCGCACTAGTCAGAGAGTTGTGACTTAGATTTTATTATAATTTATGCCTGCGATGGGTATTGGGGTTTTTATACATATTTATACATATATGTATTGTCAACTGCCTCAATCAACAAATAAATCACCACCAAGCACCACAGTCCTCTGCCAAGTGGCGTCCCTCCTGCCAACTAATGACACTTTCACTCATATACAGATCATCGCCAACCTTTCATCGCATTCCCAATATGAATCTTCCACTCCTTTCCTTCACCTCAATCCAGTGCACTTTCATACTCCACGTCTCATCCCCATACGCTCCATATGAACGAACCACCACAATATATTCGTTTTCACACTCAACATTGCATCCACACCATATTGCTCACGTCAACATATTTCACCATATAGATCACCATGTCAATATATCTCACCATGTCACTTTATTCACTACAAAGTTAATTCATTTTTTTTTCCTTTTGTATATATATAAACTATGTACAATGTATATAACTATCAGGACAAACATTAAATGTATTTTATATATATATATATATATATATATATATATATATATATATATATATATATATATATATATATTTATTTGTGTATATTAGATTTATCTTTTATATACATTTATTTTTATATAAGAGATTAGATTACTATGCTTTGACCTCATGTCTATCTAAAGTCTTCGAATCTGTTCTTAACTCCAAAATTCATAAGCACCTTATTTGTCACGACCTTCTTTCAGATCGTCAGTATGGTTTCCGTCAAGGACGCTCTACTGGCGATCTTCTATCCCTCCTTTCTGATTCATGGTCAACCTCTTTTCGGAACTTTGGTGAAACTTTTACTGTTGCCCTCGACATATCCAAAGCTTTTGATAGAGTCTGGCACAAAGCTTTAATCTCCAAACTGCCCTCATTCGGTTTCTATCCCTCTCTCTGCACCTTTATCTCTGATTTCCTTTCTGGCCGGTCTATAGCTGCTGTTGTAGACGGTCACTGTTCTTCTTCCAAGTCTATTAATAGTGGTGTTCCTTAGGGTTCTGTTCTATCACCCACCCTCTTTCTCCTGTTCATTAATGACCTTCTTACCTGTACCTCTTCCCCTATCCACTCCTATGCTGATGATTCCACCCTTCACTACTCCACTCACTATGACAACCGTCCATCCCAGCAGCTTCTCTCCACATCACGTGATGATGCAGTAGCACGCCTGACTTCTGATCTTTCCCTCATCTCTAACTGGGGCAGAGAGAACCTTGTTGTTTTTAATGCCTCAAAAACACAGTTCCTTCATCTTTCGACTCGTACTAATCTTCCTGATAACTATCCCCTCTCCTTCAATGACACACAACTTAACCTTTCCCCCTCTCTTAATATTCTTGGAGTCTCTTTCTCTCATAATCTCTCTTGGAGAGATCACATTACCTCTCTTGCTAAAACCGCCTCAAAGAAGTTAGGTGTGCTGCGCAGATTCCGGGATTATTTCACCCCCTCTCAGTTGCTGTCTCTGTACAGGGGTCTCATCCGCCCCTGTATGGAGTATGGCTCTCATGTGTGGGGTGGTTCAACCTTCACAACACTCCTGGACAAGGTGGAATCAAAGGCTTTTCGTCTCATCAACTCTCCTCCTCTTACTGATTCACTACAACCTCTCTCTCTTCTCCGCAATGTTGCATCACTTTCTCTCTTCTATCGCTACTACACTGGACATTGCTCTTCTGAACTCTCTCAATGTATGCTTCCTCCCCTCAGGAGAGCATGCAACACTCGTCAAGCCTCTCATTCTCACCCCTTTTCTGTTCAACTCCCTAATGCAAGAGTTAACCGGTACTCTCAGTCTTTCATATACACAACTGGTCAACTCTGGAACACTCTATCTTCATCCATCTTTCCACCTTACTACGACTTATGTTCCTTCAAACGCAATGTATCTAGGCATCTCGAACGAAATTGGACATGATTTTGGACACTTCCACTAACGACTATGCAGATGGGGACAGAGAGCGGGCCCGTGGCCTTTAGTCCCCATCTTTTTTTAATATAGAAAAAAAAAAATATATATATATATACTGTAAACTTTTGTATTTTTTGCCTTTGAATTAGCATAATGATGAAGGATTACAAATGACGTATGCGAGGAAGTGCTTTTCCTGAGGCAATTCTCGCATACTGATGTGTCCTTCATTGTTCACATGAGCCAGCATCTATGACTGGAGCGAACTACTGGGTTGGAATATTTGTTTACATTTATGTCATCCTGGGGTCACAAGGTCATAGATGCTGGAGTTGCAAGCCTAATACCCTTATCACGGGTGATGGCTTTTTAACGTAATATAATATATATATATATATATATATATATATATATATATATATATATATATATATATATATATATATATATATATATATATATATATATATATATATATATATATATATATATATATATATAAAGTCTTAAAACACATTATGTTTCCAGACTTTGCAGCGTCCAGACCTCGTCCTCTCTGTGCATAGCAACAACAGAATATAGTACTGTCCGTGGAGCTACCCTGGTATCCGGGGCCTCTCACCAGCAGTACTCTGTTGTTTCTTTGCCTTGGTAAAGTAATTAATTAAAGTAAATTTGCAGCGTTTTGCTGCACTGCTGTGCTACACCTTCAGTGTTTTGGTTTTTGCTGGAGGACAACCAGTAGTTTATCGTAGATAATAGTTAGTTGTTCCCCACACCAGACCCGCACTCAGGGGAAACCCTGTGGTAGGGAGGCCCAGTAGTCTGGTGCATCATTTGGGTGCCTCTTTTTCTCAATCTAATTTTTCTTCCATATTTTCCGTGCGACCTCCTGGGCCTACGGTTGTCTCTTGGCTAAGCAACGGTATTCGCTTGGGAGGTGGGTTCTGACTACACCACCCCTAGCTGAGTGTCGCTTGTGTCGAGCGCCTCGTGCTAACACTATAGAGCACTATTGCCTGACCTGCCCCACTGTCCGACACTTGCTGCCCCAGGGCCTGCCACTTGATGTGGTTTGTCGACACCTGCTGAACCATCAGGTTCTGGAGGAACTTCTGGTAGGCCACCCTCATTTTGGTGGATTTAAGTAGGTCATAATGTAAATATTTGTCTGTATGCTTGTGCTTTATTCTGTTATGTTCTCGTGATGTGTGTGTGTGTGTGTGTGTGTGTGTGTGTAGTCATTGGATTATCATGAGTCCCGCCTACCCTTGTGAATTGTTGTCTGCCAGTTGACTGACGCTACGGCGCAATGAATAATAATAAAAAAAAAACACACACCCCTCGCATTAGGCAGGTTTGGTGGTGAGGAAGTTCCTTCCACACAAACTCCGATCCCCTAGCTGGTACTGGAGAATGCTGCCAGGCTTCCACTAGGGGATGGGGGGGGGGGGGGTAGGGAGTAGGGCGAGTAAGGCAACTTTTATTTCCCTAAATTATTGTCCATTTTTGGGTGTTGATACAATAGTTAAGGGAGTTAGGTGAGTGTGCTAGGAGAGGGGTCGGACGTAGTCCGATGTCCTGGATGGATGATCCCCCGACTAGCCTCCCTCCTCCTTAAGGAGGGAAGTTAACGACCAAAGACCAAACTAGGACAATGGCTGACAATAATGGAACCCCTACGGCAGACAGACAATGACAACTTGATATTGAAATTCCTCCTATGAATGTTCGTTATGTAAATATTAGATGTGTAGTTGAGGGTCAGTCTCTCAAGACTGTTAACCCCTTTATCATCAAAAAGGTCCTTGATGGTCAAGCAGGTGGCAGTCTTGATTATGCTAAGAAGTTGCGTGATGGTAGTTTCCTGGTGAAAGTACTGAAGGCATCCCAGGTTAAGGATCTCCTTAAACTGACGCAGATTCATGACCTGAAGGTGAAAACCACTATTCCAGTGGGGCCAAATACCTGTAAGGGCGTCATTATCCATAGGGATTTGGCCGCTCTGAATTAGGCAGACATTTTGGAAGGAATGAAGGACCAAGGCATTGTTTTTTACAAAGGATTACAAAGGACATTCAAACAGCAACAGACCTACTGGTCCTTTCGAGGCTGTCTGAGTTTGCTATTCTATCTAACCTACAAGGGTAAGGAAAAGTATAGTATAGAAGAAGGCTCTTCCCCTCCCACCACTCTCTCCAGCTTCATGTGGCAGGAAAGGAAAAGATACCATTTAGTATGGAAAAACTATCATGGAATTTATATAGGACAGCAGGAAGGTTCGTATACTAAAAAAAAAAAAAAAAAAAAATTGCTATGGCGCCAGGAATGGTGGACGCCAAAACCATGCAAGACCCAGGGTGGAAAACAACTCCCCGCATCATCCGAACAAGACTAGTGCTTGTGGGCAGATAACTGTTGACAGCACTCCCAGGAGACTCCCTCAACATCGAACACAACCTATGGAAGTGGAATACTCCGCCCTCTGTGGGTCAAGGGACACTCACATCTTGCACATCCAGTTACCCCCCACCACTATCCTAATTTATAACTACAATTAACCCAACATAAACTGCCTGATAAGGGGCACAAGGAATACTGGTTTGGGAGAAGTATTAGATTGTCGGGTCTTTAAGTCACAAGAAAATATTATTCTCTAACAAATGCAGTCATCTGTGGACTGCTGGCGAGATACTTATCTAGGCTGGTTTTAAAAGAATCTACGGTGTTGCATTCTACAGTTTTACAGGGGAGGCTATTCCACAAATTTACTACTCGGTTGAAAAAGAATTTTTTTGCCACATGCAAATTGGAGGAATTACCGATGATTTTACAGCCATTTCCTCTCGTATAATTTGATTGGTCGATTGTAAAGTATTTGTTGCAATTCATATTATCAATGCCTTTGAGTATTTAGAACACTTGTATTAGGTCACCTCTTAATCTGCGCTGGGTCAATGGAAATAGTTTTAGTTCTTTAAGTCGTTCTTCGTATGATTTGTTTCTTAGACCGGGGATCATTTTTGTAACTCTTCGTTGAACTCTTTCAAGTTTAGCTATATCTTTTTTATAGTAAGGGCACCAGGATTTTACGCAATATTCCAGGATCGGACGGACTAAGGAATTATAAAGGGTGAGAATTACGTCTTTGGATTATGTTCAAATGACTTGTCGATGAAACCAATTATTTTATTTGCCTTTTTGATGACTGCAGTACATTGCTGGCTAGGCTTTAAGTTACTTGATATTGTTACCCCCAGATCGGTTTCTGAGTCTACACTCTTTATTTGGGTGCCATTCATTGAATAATTCGCTCCCCTATTTTGATATCCGATATGAAGTACTTTACATTTACCAGCGTTGAAACTCATTTGCTACGTTTTAGCCTATTGGGAAAACTTATTCACATTATTTTGCATATCTACAATATGTCCATCTGAAAGTACAGTATTTGCTATTTTTGTATCGTCTGCAAACTTTGAGACTGTACAGGTGAGGCCTTCATCTATATCATTGATGTAAATTAGAAACAGTACTGGTCCCAGCACTGATCCTTGTGGAACATCACTAGTTACCTTGGACCAGTCTGATGTTTTACCATTTATAACCACTCTTTGTTTTCTCTGACTGAGCCAATTTTCTATCCATGCTAGTAAATTGCCATTAATTCCATGTGTTTTTAGTTTGATTAATAAACGTTGGTGCGGAACTTTGTCGAAGGCCTTCTGGAAATCGAGGTAAATAATATCTACTGCCTTAGTTTCATCATATTTGTTTATAATATCGTGAAGAAAATCTAGTAGATTTGTTAAGCAGGAGCGTTTGTCACAGAAGCCGTGTTGGGTATCTCTGATTATATTATTATTTTCTAGATGATTTACGAGTCTGTCTCTTATGAGTGTTTCTAGTAATTTGCATATGACTGAGGTTAAGCTTATTGGCCGATAGTGGCCGGGTAACGACTTACTACCTTTCTTAAAGATTGGGGTACGTTAGCAAGTTTCCACAGAGTAGGCATAGTCCCAGTTTGCAGAGATTGATTGAAGATCATCGTGAGTTGTTTGGAGAATTCATTTTTTACTTCTTTAAGTACTCTAGGTGAGATAGCGTCAAGTCCTGGTGACTTATTTTCCTTTAGTTTATCTAGACATTTCAAAACTTCTCCCTCTGTTACGCTGATATTATTTAGTGTCTCAGAAATTTCCTTATTCAGTGGTCCTGTGGTGGGGATATAATTAAGGTCTTCGGATGTAAAAACGGAAGCAAAAAAAGTGTTGAGGGCACTGCTCATTTGGACTTCGTCATTAGTGTATTCTCTGTTTTCGTTAACTAGTGGCCCAATAGTTGAGGTAACTACTTTCTTTTGTCGGATGTAACTGTAAAATTCTTTTGGGTTTGCCTTATTTTGATTTGCAATATGGAACTCTAAGGCCTTTTTGCTTTGCTTAATTAGTTTCTTGGCTTTGCGTCGTAGATCTATGAACTTTACTCGTTCGTCATTACTATTTGAGAATTTTAGTCTGTCATACGAAGTTTTTTTCGGAAGTAAACAGTCTGCAATATCTTTACTCCACCATTTTGGTTTATAGCTGGTCAATGAACGTCGTTTTTTGGTTGGTATGCACTCCTTAACTACATTTTGATAGGTGGTTGTAAAATTTTCCCATGCCTTGTTTATATCATTAGTGGTGAGCAAAGAGTTGCAATCGATATCCTTTATCAATGCTTTGAGTTTACAAATATTAGCTCTTTTATAATTTAGGACTTTCTCATTGCTGTTGTTTGGTTTACTAGTGTTTATCTTTAGATTGAAAGTAATACTGCGGTGATCACTGTTACTGAACTCCTCACCCACATCCAGGTCCTCAATCAAATCCTCATTCGTTGCAAGTACGAGGTCTAGTACGTTTATGCCACGGGTTGGAGATTCAACAAACTGGTATAGTGAACTTTCTTGTAGGTTGGCATAAAGTTCGTGTCCTGAATGTGAAGTTAGGGTGTCGCCCTATTTCGACACTGAGAGATTGAGATCTCCAAAAATTATGGCATCGTGCTCGTTATATGTTTCTGCAATTTGTTCGTATATGTCTCGATCGGTTTGCACTGGCTGAACTGGAGGACGGTATATTAGGGCAAGTATTATTGTTTTAACCATAAGCATCTTTTAGAAGTACATAGGATATGTCAACGTTATCGATTTGTGGCTTCAATATCAAAATTGGGTTAAGTTTTTCTTTAATGTACAGTAACACGCCACCTCCATTCTTATCATTTCGGCTCCTTTCGAATGATTTATAGCCGGGAAGTGAATATTCTGCCAGGAAGTCTCTATCTTCTGTATTTAACCAAGATTCTGTAATACCAATTATGTAGTAATTTTCTGTTAACACGATTTCTTCTAGATCTGAAAACTTATTACGGATGCTTTGTGCATTTGCATAGAAAACTTTTAATACTCCGGTGTTTTCCTGGTGCTGTGATAATGGTGAATGAATTACCAAATCATCACTTCGTGTTGGTTCTATGGGGAGTTGCTTGGTTGCCCCCTGTCTGTCCCGTTTTGTGTATATAATTCATTTATTGTTTCGTTTAGCAGTCGCCCAAAGTGTGCTGCTTCCACCTGGTTTAGATGTACTCCATCGTCTACGAACAACGATTTATCATAATAAAAGTTGTCCCAGGTGTTTACGTAACCGACTTCTTCATTATTGCAAAGGGTAGCTAGTCTTCGATTTATACTACTAGCACTGTTAATAAATCGATTGTCTGTCTTCATTCGAGGGATTATACCTGATATAACTATTCTGTTGGATTTTTCTTTTAGTGACCTTATCATATGTTTATATGTACTAAGCAGATCTTCGGAACGTGTTCTTTGGACGTCGTTTGTCCCTACGTGAACAACATATGCTGTGTTTTCTGGGGCCGTATTTGATATTTGTTCAATGGCAGCTGTTACGTCATCCACACCATCACCAGGGATACAAAAACGTTTTCTGGTTTTAGGTCCCCAAGCACAGAATTCTGTAAGCTGGCCACGAATTATTGAGTCGCCGACTAGTCTAATTTCAGGCTCGTTTTCTGTGTCACCTGATTCTGCCAAAATATGGAAGCGATTCTGACAGGTTACTGGGATAATATTTCTGGGGTTAGGATGTACGTTATTTCTTACTATTCTGAATTGATCATCATCCTGAGGGGGAGCGGGGGTCGGGTCGGGTACTGGTACGGTATTGGTAATAGTGGCTGATGTATTCTCCTGGGTTGTTTGCTGTTGTACACCGACATTCAAGGTCGCGAATTCTTGCAGTGCATCAATCTTCGTTGTCAGGGAATCGATTTTTAGGCACGCCTTGTTTAATTTTTCATTTAATTCGTCTCGTATCCGGCAGAATCGACAAATAAGTTCGTCTATGGTTTCAAATATGGAAGGTCGGAACCTTCCCGTACATATACTACATGTATGTTGAGGTGCCATATTGGAGAGGATTGAGGGGGAAGAGGTCTGACCTTGTGAAGGTAGGGTTGGGGTGAAATGAGGTGAGAGATAAAGGACGGTTGGGTTTAGGTAGGGTAGCCTTAGGTGAGGTCAGGTCAGGACAGGTATTGAATAGGAAGGGTACAGGATTAACACGCCTTGGGGTAGGAAATTTCCGTACCTCGCTAATAAAAACGCTAATAACGATAAAACACAAAACTAATATAACGTGTGCTTGTTAAGTACGCTTTGGCTTGGAAACTTCCGAAACCTCGCAAAGATAATCGGTAATAACGGTAAATACCAAAACTAATATAACGTATGCTTCTTAGGTACGCCTTGGGTTGGAAACTTCCATACAGTACCACACAAATATAAACCAAATGTAATCCAAAAAGTATCACTAGAATTACACAGTAAAGACCTGCTAGGTTTAAAAATTTATCTTTATATATATATCAGGATTAGTATGTCTACTCACTCAACAGTATCTTTGCCTTTGTGTGGTGAGATAAACACAATAAAAGGTTGGAGGCACACAGCAATAAATTAAAAGTGGACTTGAATTAAAATGTAAGCTTGATTAATTTCTCTAGTGCTAAGAAAATTTATATTTAAATCAAATTGAATAAATTTATGTATTGCTGTTACTAGGTAAATACCTGTGAATGGATGCAGGAACAGTGTAAACAAGGAACCAATAATTATCACTAGTCCCTGGAATAGATGTAATTATAGTAATCAACAATAATGAGAAATAATGAGAAATAAATCAATAACAAAGACAGCTTAACGTCCGAATGTAGATCAAATGCAGATCCGGGTAGTATATGGGTCACAATGTAGAGCGTTTATAGGTGATCCGTTCAGTATGGAGGTAGACTGATGTTGATGTACAAAGTATGACCGGGATGAGAGAGAACAAGAGAGAGAAATTTGGCTTATGTTTTATGACTTTTGCTTCAGTCCAGATTCCGGACACGGTTAACATTGGTTACGAAATAGTTCATTTTAGACCATATGTTCAGAAATCGATGCGTTGTTTCCGTTGCCAGGAATTCGGACACGCAGCATTGAGGTGCTTTGGAAAGGATTCGGATTCATTCACTTGTGGAAAATGTGCCGGTAGTCACGAGACATCTTTGTGTCCTGCGACAGTTCTCAAGTGTGCTAATTGTGGCGGCCCCCACCAGGCAAGTGCAGGTGTCTGCAGGAGCCTTAAAGTGGAGACTGAGGCAATGGCATATATGAGGGCTCATGATGTCAGTTATGGTGAGGCAAAAAGGAAGGTGGAGGGGGTTAACCAAACTCCCACAATTTCCTATGCTGCAGCAATAACTGGCACCACTGCTGATGCAACTGATGATAGCGTTGTTATCAAGCCTAAAGATAAGGAGATAAAAGAATTAAAGGATCAAGTTAACAAATTAATGGTTCAAGTAGAAAAATTGACAAAGAAACTGGAAGAAATTGCTGTATCACCCCAGCAAAACAAGCACCACAAGGCTGATGACACCGTTTTAATTTCTAAGTCTCATGTTCTCGCTCAGGTAACTTCCATGAAGCATACATCCGGAAGTCGTTTGGTCTCTCGAGAGACGAGTTGTTCGAGGACTGGCTCAGTATTTCGTGGAGAGAAATAGGCGATGGAGGCCACCATCGCGAAACCATCCCGAGGGAGGTCCTCGGGAAGTGCAGAGGTGGAGGAGGGTTTTCCTTCCCAGCACAAAAATTTCGGGCAGAAGAGAAAGGCTCCCCAAAACCCCGTAAACAGCGATAATCTTCGCGCTAACCATAATCCAATGGAACTGTCGAAGTCTTAGAGCTAGATTAAATGAACTCAAACTTTTGGCCTGTTCTTACGCTGCCGATATTATTGCCCTTCAGTAAACTCATCTGAACGACCAAGTCGAAGACGAGGTTGTTAAGCTTCGGATCTACAGCTTAATTAGGAGGGACCCTGTAATTTTCCTCTGTCGCTTGCAGAGTAAAATTCAGTGGCACCTACCTGACTTTTTTTTTTTTTTTTATTATTAATTGCGTCGTAGCGTCAATCAACAGGCAGGCAACAATACATACGGGTAGGCGGGACCCATGAGAATCCAATGACTACAACCACACATACACACGCACACACATACACACACCACACACACACATCACGAAAATATAACAGAATGGAGCACAAGCATACAGACAAATATTTACATTATGACCTATTTAAATCCACCAAAACGAGGGTGGCGTACCAGAAGTTCCTCCAGAACCTGATGGTTCAGCAGGTGTCAACAAACCACATCAAGTGGCAGGCCCAGGGGCAGCAAGTGTCGGACAGTGGGGCAGGCCAGGCAATAGTGCTCTATAGTGTTAGCACGAGGCGCTCGACACAAGCGACACTCAGTGAAGGGAGGCTCACTCTGCATCCTAGCAACCTGCCACGGTGGATGGTAGCCAAGCCTCAAACGAGCAGAGACTACGTTGTGCCTCCGAACCATGAGGCCTCGACGACGGTAGGAATATTTGTGACGGCAGACAGACTCGTAATGTGTGATGGAGATGCTGAAGGTCCTCTCTGCATCCCTGCATCGCCGTACAGGGAGGAGAGCGGCGGAGCGGACTTTAGAGAGGTAACATGTCAGGGACAGAGGACGTCCAACACCACGAGGAGGCAGATGGCAGGCTTCCTTTGCGAGTCTGTCAACTGTACCATTGTGACGTAAACCTACATGGGATGGCACCCATAAAAATTTGACAGTCAAGTTACGATGACGCAATAAGGACAAAAACGATAAAATCTGCTGAACAACAGTAAAGTGTGTGGGCTGAACACTAGAGAGGGAATGAAGGGCAGGTCTGGAGTCACAAAAAATGACAGCATTCACTCCACATTGACAAACAAGACTAACAGCATCCAGAATGGCATACAGTTCACACAATGTTGAGCTAGAGTGGTTACATAGACGACGGCCAACCCAGCCCCCTGGAGGTGACTCCATGTCAGGTGAGAAAACGGCACAACCTGCTGCACAATCCACTTGCAATGAGCCATCAGTGTAGAGGCAGTATGGATCTGTGATGGAGGACGTCACTGTTTCTATGTGTTCCAGAGCCAACTGCCGCTGTAGAGAAGGCAGTTCCGACTTGGAAGTAGCTGTGAAGCTCACATCAGGTGTTGGTAGCATCCACAGAGGGGGTCCTGGCAGGACGTCTGCCACCATTATATCTATATTAAGACTACGGAGAATAGAGGAAACAGACCTTATATGAGTACGTCCAGCAGGCAGTATGGGAGGGACCGGGTAGTTTGGTCTAAGAGAAGTCCTGACTAACTGAGAGTAATGGGGTGAAAGATGTGGGAAATGGAGGCACTTGACAGTGAAGCCATTAACATTACAATAAATTCTCTCGATTAATGGGGGAAGACACAACTCACGCTGCATGTTCACTATCCTGGTCGACATTGGACAGCCAAGAATAATTTTCATTGCTCTATTCTGAAATTTGTCTAAAGTTTCCAGAGTAGCCCTGGGAAGTTGAATCAGAGCAGGGGAGAGGTAATCAACAACTGAACAGATAAAAGCAATATAGATGGTCCTGGCTACTGGGATGGAGATGCCCGAGGAGTTGTTAGTGAGCCATTGAAGTGGCGTAAGTCTGGGCTGGAGACGACCCAATAAGTCCTGGACAATGGGATGGTCTTGAGGTCTGGCAGGGACAATCGGCCAAATATTGACTGGCGCGCCCAGGTAGTGATACTGGGAACACATGGGAATGACAGTCCCAGTCACTGGCCGAGCTTGAGGAAGGCGGAAGGTGAATATTCTGCTCTTATCTGGGGAGACAATAATGCCACAGTGAGAGGAGGACACAGAGAAGAAGTCAAGAAACCGCTGGAGATCCCTTGGTGAGGTAAAATGAACACAGATATCATCAGCATAGCACGTAATTGTAGTTCCAGGTATATCAGAGAGAGAAGTGAGCAACCGATGCATCAGAATATTAAATAACAATGGGCTGAGAACACCCCCTTGAGGCGTACCAAGATGAAAACTACGCAAAGGACTGAGCGCACCACTGAAAAACACAAGGGAGGTCCTGTTACTCAGGTAGCCCCGATTCCACCGTAATAGATTACCCTTTATCCCAAAGTCAACCAGTTGATCCAAAATGACGTTTCTATTAGCAACATCGAAGGCACTTCGAAGGTCAATGGAGGCCACCACACTGTCCCTGTTAAGGCGAGTGTACAGGTCGACTAGGCAGTGGTGTGTGCTTTGCTGGGGAAGGAAACCAAACAGCCATGGAGAAAGGCGATCTTGCAGTCTGTACGTGAGACGATTGAGTAAGATTCTCTCCATAACCTTACAAAAACAGGAAGTAAGGGAAATAGGCGGGAACTTCACAGTGCCGGGCTTAGGGATGGGTATTATTGTGCTGCTGGTCCAGGCTCGTGGTACACAACCATCACGAAGACAAAGATTATACAGTCGAAGTAGAGGGTTCCCAGGAACTTGTTGAAGTAGGCGTAGCACAGCATAAGTAATACCATCATCACCAGGGGAAGAAGCTCTACCCCGAGAGAGAGCACGTCGCAACTCCTCCTCAGTTATCTCCTCTGCATCATCGTCATCATCTTGCAACAGAGCAGACATTAGACGTAACCGATGGACAGCAGCACGGGAAGTGAGTGCTTCTTGTATGTGGATGGGTAGACTGGCTGAGGTAGATTGTTCTGACCAGGCATCGACAAGTTGTTGGGCATAGGCAGCGAGAGTGTGATGACGAGCAGTGGCCGGTGTCTTTTTAACAACCCGACGGATGAGGTGCCACATAGAAGCCACACTTGTTTGCTGGTTGATGCTGTCCGTGAACCGCTGCCTAGACTCAGTGTGAGCACACCCCTGCAGGGCAACTAAAGCATCTCTAGACATCTGGTAACGATGGAGTAGGTCAGGCGTTGGGTTGGCTTGAAACAATAGGCCATCACGTTCAGCCTCCTCCTTTGCCTCCTGTATACGTGCATCCAGCGTCCAGGAGTGGGCAGTATGGCGATGCTGGAGGTGTGGCCATGAGACGTATAGCCTATAAAAGTCATGAGTAGCAGATACAAGATCAGAGTACAACTGTTCAGCTGATGATATGTCAAATGTAGGGAATACATGGGCCATGAATAAGATGTAAGTCGGGCAATATTTAGGGGGCACAGCAATACGCAAACGAGTGGCTGAAGCACTTGACCCAGCAGATAGAGAATAATGAGACTGAAGAGCGATGTGATCAGAGAATAAGTCTGGCACATAGGAGCACAGGACCTGAGATGCTATCAGGCCAGACGAGAGGATGTAATCCAGAGTACCTCCCCGGCAATGAGTGGCACCGCCAGTGTCCCAGCGTGTCAGATGATGATTGCGGATGTATGAAAGGAGACGAACACCATTACGATTAATAGAGCCAGAACCATCACCCAAATCAGAATGCCGAGCATTAAAATCTCCCATATACACCATACCACGCACTGTTGGAGAAGGAAGAGCCTCAAGAGTGAGTCTAGCTGGGGCAGAATAGACATTACATAGTTGTAGTACTCCATTCCCAGGTAGAACCTCAAATAGCTGAAAGGTCATGTCAGGATCAGTGGAGGTACGGAGACCATTCCTTACCAGATGAACATATGGCACATAACCTGAGAGAGGAGGAGCTTGCCCAGCAGCGAGCGGCCGTCATGGAAATGCTTCCTGGAAAAAAATAACACTGGGATGATGACGAAAAACATAGGCCTTGAGTTGAGTGAGCTTAGCATAACTGGTGATACCACTTACATTCCAGGAGATGACATCCAGCCGGCAATCACTAGCGAACTCTGTATTTGGAGGTAGAAGTCCGGTGAGTGGGGGCAGATGAGTGACCTGGAGAAGATGGACCAGGAGAAGGGACTGGCTCAAAAAGCTTTTCAAGGCGAGATGCAACAGTATCCATCTTTTCGGTAAGGGTAGTGACAGTTGAGATGATGGCCTTCTGAGCCTCGACCAAGGTGGAGAGTTTGGAGTCATTGACAGCCTGCGCGGCAACCAGCCCATCAATCCTGGCTTCAAGGGCAGAAAAGCGGTTCTCGAGAGCTGTACATCGTGCCATGAGGGTAGCAACAGACTTGCGGAGGGCCAGGTCTGAAGGTGAGGCAGGGCTTGTAGGAGGAGCAGACTGGGGAGGTGGTGGTGGTGGAGATGGTGGAGGCAGAGCAATAGTAGTGACAAGAGCCTGGACCTGACGTCGAGTACATCCATGTCACACGTTAACCTCTGGCTGAAGGCATCGTGGACACTTCCATCGAGACTTATCCTCAGGAGGTGAAGGCTCAGATGTGGAGGCAGCAGGACGTGATGGTTCGCCCCTGACAGGAGACGTCTTGGAATCATGGTCGGCGGCACACCATGCACACTTCGGCCTGGCAGAACAGTACCGGGAGATAATATGCCCAACTCCCCAGCACCTGTAGCACCAACACCAAAGCTGGTCATTATGAAGTTTCCTCACCTCACACGGTGGAAGGCAGGGGAGGAAATCAAAGGAAATCTCATTTGGAGGTGGATCAGGTTGACTCCAGACAACAACAATATGGCTAATGGGAGAACCATCTTGGAAAAAACGACGATTAAAGTACACACCAGGGTATCCCTTAGCAAGTTTCGGGTCAACATCAATAGGAAAACGGGTAAGGATGTAGCTGGGGAACTTCCGAGGCCTCTCGGGTGAGTCTTCAAGAATGAGAGGCAGAGACAAAAATTCACCAGCCTTCACTCTATCAATGATATCCTGACGCTTCCTAGAGATGTAGACAAACCGGGAGGTGACAGCAGCCATCTTGACTTCAGCCAGTTCACGCTGCAGCTGGAAGGCCCTGTTGACATCAGACAACCAACGCAACTTTGTGTCCGTAGATGGGTTCCCAGAGAAGGAGAGCTTGACATAGGTATTTCTTGGGGCAAAAGCAGGAAGGTTGGACGAGGGCAAGGAGTTGGTATACAAGGAAGAAACACCACGTTGAGGCAGAGAAGGTACGTCATGCACAGCTGAAGCACCCTTGGCAGTCTTGGCAGCTGGAGGCAAACAGTCCACACCATCGGAATCCTGCAAGGAGTCGGACGAGGCATCAACGGGTCGCTTGGTAGAGGTTTGAGGAGGGGGAAGGCTGCAATCTGAGCTGCGGAGTGACCGAGGAGAGGGGGGGAGGGTTTTGAAAAGGCAGCTCAGGCCAGTGATCCTCGATAGGAGACTCATCCTCCTCCGACATGGCCAATTCGGCCTCCAGGCAGGAAGCCACATCCGAATCCGCGCTCTCCATCAGGCCAGGCAAGGCCTAGATGGGAAGTGAACAACTAAATACACACGAACATACACACACAGAACCACAATAAAACAAATAAACCACAAACAACAATACCACAAACAGCAAAACCACAAAAAAACGAGATAGAAAATATAAACAACCCCTATAACACCACAGACACAACAACACACAAACAAGAACGTAGAAACAAGACAAACAACAACACAAACAACAACACAGGCAGAGCGCCAGGAACACGTCTTCACTCCAGGAAGGTTGGGGTGAGACTGACCTACCTGACTATCTGTTCTGTCTACTGTCCTCCTGACACAGTAACTTATGATGATGTTTTTGATCTACAGGACAGTCTGCCCTGTAGAAAATTAATTTTAGGAGATTTTAATGCTCATCATACGTTATGGGGTTCCCTGCAGGATGATAGGAAGGGGGAACGGGTGGCTTGGTTAATCAGTTATTCCAGTTTGGTTCTTCTGAACGACGGTAGTCCGACGAGAGTTGACGATAATACCGGTAATTTTATCGTCCTTGACCTATCTCTGGTCTCCCCATTGATGATAAAGTAAATAATATTAAATATAATATCCTCAAAGCCGCAATGGCAACAATTTCTAAGACTTCGATAGGTAGCTCAAAGCATAGAGTTCCATGGTGGACGCCAGATTGCCGCAGGGTACTGTGTGAGAGGAATAGAGCCTACAGGCTTTTCAAAAATAACATTAGTGATGAGAACTTTCGCATGTATAAACTTGCGAGAGCTAGGGCTCATAGAACCATCAGACAAGCTAACGAGACTCCGGCCGATGCTTTGTCTCTTGTATAAGTAGTGAAACACCAATATCACAAGTCTGGTCCACTGTTAAAAAATTAAATAAGAAAAAAATATCCAATAGACTTGCCAACATCTCTTGAAATAACATCTACTATGATGAACCTAGAGACATTGCTAACGCCCTCGCCAGGCAGTTCTCGTTTGCTATATTTTTTTTAAAATATACTAAGCGCCGAGGCGTTGGCTGTTGGGAGGTTTTTCCCTCCCGCAATGTTGCCAAATCAGACCAATACACTTCACTCTCTCTCTCATATCAGCTCTTTACTAATGCTAAACTAATCTAAATTACTGCATATACATTTACTTCACTACTAAGGCCATGTAGGTATATGAAAGTATCATTCACTTCTCATATTAACAATGATAATATATATATATGTATCACAACACTGGGCAGAATATTCGACCTACGTTGCCAGTGCACCTAGGGTGAGTGTACTCAGGGATAAGTGTGTAAGCTCCACCTGTCAACTCAGGTCACTACTGTCACTTTTCCTCTGGCTGCCTCTGCTACTCGCTATCATGTTTTACATAGTCGAGAGAGAGAGAGAACTTATTTAAAATGTAAATAAGTACTTTTTAGAAAAGAAAGCAAATAGAGGACCTATCATTGCACCATCACGAGCAGTGGTGGTGAGGAAAAAAAGAGTCGAAACAAACGAAAAATTATGTTATACCCTCAGAAAAGTGTCGCATTTATAATACATCATAATGTGTCAACAGAAAAGGAAAGATTTACTTTTATGTTTTGTTGTTAATGGCAAGCGATATATAGGCAACAGAGAGAGAGAGAGAGAGAGAGAGAGAGAGAGAGAGAGAGAGAGAGAGAGAACAGGCGGTGGGTTGGTGAGGGCTGGCTGTCATTTTTAATGAGGATCTATTCCCATATTTGTCCAGACGAGATCTGGCAATGTAGCAGTCAGGTAAATCTCGGAAGTGGCCAAAGCCTTAGCGCTCAGTATATTTCAAAAAGACTATAGCAGCTCTGAAAATTACCATCCAGCTTTCCTGCCCATCAAGGAAGCATCAGAGCTGCAGCATATTGAATTTGCCACAGGAGATGACTTAGATTACAATATTGCACAGTCATCGGTGATCTAACAATGCAAGAGCTTGTCCAAGCCCTAGGAGCCTGTAGTGGGACATCCCCAGGACCCGATGATATTCGGTATGAGATGATAAAGCATCTTTATCATGAGTCCATGATCAAGTTGTTGCAGGTGTACAACAAGATTTGGAGAGGTCACACCTTTCCAAACTCGTGGCACTTTGCACATGTCATTCCCATACCGAAAGGAGGGTGGGACCCCAGATCGACTTCATCGTACCGCCCTATTGCGCTCACAAGTTGCTTATGCAAGGTCATGGAGCGAATTGTTAATCGTAGGCTATTGCACTTTTTAAATTCCAGGAATTTGCTGTTTGACGAGCAGTGTGCCTTTCGCAAAGGTCGTCAAACGCTCGATTAGCTAGTCAACCAGGAAATTCAAATTCAATTGTCATTTGCCAAAAAAACATCTTTTGATTGCAGTATTTTTAGATATTGAAAAAGCCTACGACATGACGTGGCGACATGGACTCCTCAGGAAACTATATGTGATATGATTACTCGGTGACCTGCCCTTGTTTTGTTAAAAATTTCATTTCTGACAGAACTTTCTCTGTCAAGTTTTTTTTCGGAAACAGTCACTTTCTCGGACATATTTGTCCTGGCAAATGGGGTCCCCCAGGGGAGTGTTCTGTCTCCGACCTTATTTTTATGTATGATCAATTAAATTCTACCAGCTCCTCCTCGAAATCTTAAATACTCACTGTACGCCGATGACTGTGCAATATGGCACTCCAGCTGTAGTGCAGAGTTTTTGGCAACTCGGATCCAATTGGCATTGGATTTGATTCACAATTGGGGCCTCCAGTGGGGTTTTAAGTTTTCAATAAGAAAGAGTGTAGGGGTGATTTTCACTCATAAGAGGAAGCCAGACGATGGGCGACCACCGTTTATCTCTCCAAAATTCTGCTAAATTCCTTGGACTGCATTTTGACAGTCGACTGACATGGCGAGTCCATGTCAGTCAGTTAAAAACTAAATGTCTAAAAGCACTTAATTTGCTGAAGTGCATTTCTGGTACCCAATGGGGAGCAGATAGGAAGTCATTGCTGATGCTATATAAAGCCCTGATTAGATCTAGAGTAGATTATGGGTCAATAGTGTATGGTTCGGCATCTGATTCTGTGTTGAAAGGTTTGGATGTGGTGCAGAATGTGTGTTTGCGTGTGTGTCTTGGAGCCCTACGTTGCACTCGAATCGAGTGTCTAGAAGTGGAGTCACAAGTGCCTCCCCTCCGTCTGAGATGAGCCCAACAACTGTTAGTATATTGTGCTAAAAAATCCAGGGTGCCGAGTCATCTTCCCGGGAATGCCTTGCTTCGGCAACTGCACCCAGGGGGCCATGGCGATAGGCCCCTGGCAGAGGGACCGAGTCATCCGTCCGGGAACCACTGCGCCCCAGGGGGCACTGGCGAGAAGCCAAGGGGAACCAGGCCCCAAGATCATGCACATGGGGAGCCGAGACATCCTCCTGGGAATGCCTTGGGGGGGGGGGGGGGGGCAGCTGCACCCGGGGGGCCATGGTGATAGGCCCCTGGAAGGGCCAAGTTATCCGCCTGGGAGTCACTTGGTCCCAGAGGGCACAGGCGTGAGGTCCCTCAGAGCCAGACTCCACGACCTCGTAGAGTGTGTCGGTATAGAATTCTCAACAATCAACTCCCTGGTCTTAGTAAACATTGCACCCTGGGTAACACCCCCTTTTACTATTGTAGAATCATGGTTACCAGAGGTTATATCCCGGGCGCCGGAGGCGGAGGTACACCAGAGGTTTCGAGAAATAATTGTTAAAGATCTTTGCTTCATTTAAGAAAGAGCATTCTGTTTAGTGATTCTTATTCAGTTATTGTGTAAGTATTTTTCAGCATTTAGTGCTTGATGACAAGCATTGAATATTATACGAATAAAGTATACAATAATGTTACCTCAGTTATTTTTGTGTTACATCATAATATTAAAAAGTTAATCTTAATTTTAATTATGTTAATAATTGACACGAATGTCAGTATATAAATTTTATTAAAGTTTCCACTCATTTTTCACGTCCCCAAGAATAATTTCTCACCTCTCTTGTATAGGCACCCCCCCCCCCTCACTACCCTCCTCAAATCACTCCATACTTCTCCCTCCCATTTAATTTTAAAGCGTTCGATCGTTCGCCCACGGCAATGGATTTGGCTTTCATGTCTGTAATTAACTTTTTACATTTTTGAAAAATATATATGGAACTATGTTTAACATCATGTCAGGAATTTACCCTGTCATTTTGTAAATGTAGTTTTGAATCACCCTGTATAGTGCAGTGAAACTCAACAAACTCGTAATGAAGGGCAGGTCAACACACACACACACACACGTATTAAAGGAAAATAAGGAACGTAAAACAAAAATTACTTGAAAAAAATTATATCTAGTTGTCGGTGTTGTTGTAATTCCCCAGACTGTCTGGCCTAGCAGTCCCGAATCTGGTTGGCCGAAGCCGTGCAGATGCTCGGGCCACCAAATGGGAGCCAGAGTGAGTGTAAGATCTGATTCTTAGAAGGCAACAGAAGAGGGGACTGCTGGCTCACGTGCATTTACCCCTGAGGCAAAAAACCCACTGTCAATAGTGTTCCTTGTTGTGCCACCCAATTGGGCGTTCTCGTCAGCTACCCAGAAACAATGAGAAATAGTAAGATAGACAGACAGAACAGGCCATGGTGTGGTAGAGGATGCCAAATACCTAATTTCTGGATAGAACCAGTCCTCGCCAGTATGTGCTGGGTACTTTACATCAACACATCTTTCCCCAGCCTATAAAGGTTGCTATCCTTGCTCTTACAGCCAGGTACCTACTTACTGCTAGGTGAACAGGGACATAGGGGGCTGGGAAAATTGTCCAACAATTCCACTGACCCAGGAATCGAACCCGGGATCTCTCGCGATTATATCTAGTTTTGCTGAATAATCAACTGTAAGTGAACTTGAGAGATACTGATTCCAAACAATGAGGGAAAACAGTCGACCTCCATATAATTACAAGGAAGAGATCTGTTTCGTGACACAGAGTTTAGAGGAATCAGTAGACCAACAATATGAGTACAACCCATAATATCATCAGTGGGAAAATAATATATAAAATTATGCTGCAGTAAAACTTTATCAGAGTCAGTGCTAACTAATACAGAATCATTCTATTAGGTGTCAGTGCTAACTAATACAGAATCAGTTTATTAATATCAGTGCTAAGAATTAATAACTAATATAGAGTCATTTTATTAGTGTCAATGTTAGGCATTAATTAAGGGAATAGTATACTTTTGGTTCATTGAAACACCTTCATTCTTCCAAAGTATGCCAGGAAACAGGACTAGTGTACAAAAAATAATGATGGCCTGTTTGGAAGAATCAGTAGCTCCAGATTTACCAATACTATACTGCCCCCTAAATTAGGTGTTTAACTAAGAACTAACTCATATTGAAGCATCTCATTAGGGTCAGTGCTAACTAAGAACTAACTCATACTGAAGCATCTTATTAGGGTCAGTGCTAACTAAGAACTAACTCATATTAAAGCATCTTATTAGGCTCAGAGCCAACTAAGAACTACCTCATACTGAAACATCTAATTAGGGTCAGTGCTTACAAAGAACTAACTCATAATGAATAATTTTAATAGGGTCAGAGCTAAAAATTATTAACTAATTCTGAAACATTTTATTAGGGTGAGTGCTAACTAATATTGAATCATTTTATTTGGGTCAGTGCTAAGAAAAAATCAACTAATATTGAGTAATACCATAAACCCAAAAGGATAGTCTTATTCAGTCGAATCAAACATTGCCAAAGTAATTCTTATTATAAATGTGCAGAAAAGAAACCTGTAACCTAATTGTCTCTCACCCTAAGGACCAGGTGATCGTGTATGAGAATAGAAGGCTTCTGATTCCTCCTATCTATGCTATGAAACAAGCTCCTTCCATAATATAGGTGGTGTTTCATGGCAGTATATGAAGGACTCATTTACCTCAAATTTTCTGACTACATCACAGGGTTACTTAAGCATACATAAAACATACCTCCATTCATGCATGCATTCTTATTGACTTGCATACTTATTTAGGCTACATGAATACATACATACATACAGTTGGGGACATATGAAACCGATACACCTGAAACGGTGCCCCCCATTGAGCATAGGGTAGGATGAAACGCTGTGTGTGTGTGTGTGTGTGTGTGTGTGTGTGTGTGTGATTAGTCCTATTCTATATGCTTGATAAGAGGCCCCTTTTAAAGTGTGCCTGTTTCACTTGTCTACAACTGTATTGTACATAACTCTATTGGAAACACGTACTGGCTACTACTGTGGATGAGATTATTATACCTGTGGATATCATTATTGATATTTTTTTCTGTGGAGACAGTTATACATAATCTCATCCTTAAAGTAAATTGTTTTCCTTCAGTAATATCCATATTGTGTGTTTGTTTTCCCGAGTAGTGGTTTGTGCGTATGTAGGTAAACTAGGTATGTAAGTAAGTATGTATGTATATACGTAAGACACAAGAGGAGTTAGTATGTGCATATGTATATCCGTGGTGGTGTTGACGATGAAGCAGTAGTTACGGTCCGATGACCTTATGGATTCATCGTATACCGGTACCTGACCACACCAACCATCGCTAACACCACCTTAAATTATTAATGATCTTGAATATAATATGGCAAGCAGGACCCAACATCAACAAACATCTTGAAATAGAAGAGAGGTTTTAAGTTTTATTATATTATATCGAAGAACCGATCTAGAACTTGTATCTTCACTTTATTTAATCTGAACTACACTTGATTATATATATTTCTCGGTTGGTGTCTACCAATTCAAACCTGTTGAGTCAAACTCTATTCTCTAGAACGGTTTAGGTCAAGTACACTCGTGGTCAGAAATTGTGTCCTGATCCCATGGCAAGATGAATCGCAAACAGCCTAGCTTTGAAGGTTCGAACAACTGTGAGTCTCCCTACAATACACAGTTGTTCGAATCATCAAAGCTCGTCTAGTTGCGATTCATCGTGCCAAGGGGTCAGGACACAATTTCTGACCGCGAGTGTACATTTACTAGATCAATCAGGATAGAACGAAAAACCAAAAGTCGCCGTCTCCTAACCACACATTGGTAGAACTGTAGCTTCTTCGATGCATTTACGTCGGCACAACACATGATATTTGAACCCTTCGTCTGTAATGCTATAGTCGGATGTGAAGAGAAGGTAGGCGAAACCATCATAAGTGATGTAACCGTCCAAGCTTTGTTCTTCCGCACATGTCCTGAAATTGTAGGAAACAAGTACTATATGTGTGTGTGTATGTGTGTGACAGAGAGACAAACAGACAGATTGACAGTGGAAAATATTCATAAAATATTTCTTCATGATATATCTACTTGTAGTACACTTTAAACCCAGAGAAATAATAACATAATAAATCAATTGGCTTATAATGATCGACAATGTCCTTACTCTATAATTGAGTTAAAACTTTGCACCAATAGACGATCGTAACAGCGAAAAGAAGAACTTCGTCCTTCCAATGTTTGTGATTCCATACTAAATATCAGTTCGGTACTCTCCCGAGGTCCACAATGCACGGTCCAATCAGAGCTGTAAAAACAATGGTTTTGTATTCTAGTCCTAAAACATTGCGAATAACTGCTAAATTGGTTACCATTTGCTTTTTTAATATCAGGTTTTATTGATAAAAGTGCGTTAAACTTTGCGTCAAATTTGAAGGTATCAGTTTGAAATCATCATATTTCGTTATGATACAACAGAAGCTGTATGTAATGTACAGAACAAGCAAAATCCACAATATATTTGTGACTTGTGATATTGTGAAGAGATTGTTTAACAAGGAAGAATATGATATATTCACACATGGTTCTCCTTCTTAGCTCAATCAAAATATTCATATAATTTAGACATCAACATTGCTATCTATTCCTTACCAATGGTAATTTGGGTAGTTTGAGATTCCATAATTCAGTGACTCGATGGTTATTCTCTCATCAATTTGCATGTTAATTGTTGTATTAGCAGCCACGAGGTTTTCTGGGGGGTCTGCTAACACCAGTATCCCAAGAAGGCCCACTGCTATCACCACCTTCAGCATCCTGCATTGTGAAGAAAAGAACAACACGCTTGTTAATTCAAGTGAGTTGAATCTCTAAATATGAATCAATATCATTAATAAATAGTGGAATAATGCTAACAATACAGTGAAGGAATTTAAACAAAACAGTGAACAAAACTGTTCATGGTATTGTTCAAACTTTGAACAATACAATGAACAGTAGATGAACAAAACAGTGAATGGATGTAAACAATACAGTAAAGGGATTTGAACAATACTGTGTACAATAGGTGAACAAAACAGTGAACAATAGGTGAACAATACAGTAAAAGTATGTGAACAAAACAATGAAGGGATGTGAACAATGCAGTAAAGTGATGTGAACAATTTAGTTTACTCATATATTGTGTAAATGTTTATGTTATATTCATCCTGTGCTAATTTAAGAGGTATGAGGGGGGGGGGGGCAACACGGGGAGTAACTGCACCTGATCCAAGAAGGGTAGACCGTCGGTGAACCTGGGTGTTGGCTGTGTGGAGTTAACCTGCACCACGACCTAACCCTGGCGGCTTTATATACCCTCTTCCACAGGTGTCTTCCACAGCTGCAGCGGAGGAGTTGAATGGTGCAGTTCACTCACACACACCAAAAATTCATAGCAGCAAGAGTATAATATTCAGAAGTCTTCGATCAGCAAGTTATGGGGTCGTTGCTTGTCAGATACACGTTCGTCCTGCCCCCGTTGGGGGGGGGGGGGGTATTGCCTTTAATTATGTGGGCAATACTTTAAGGGTTTTGGTGCCCCTTCGGCCCAAGCCATTCTCTTTCAGTTCTTAAACTATGCCTGTTTTCCTTCTATTTCCTTCCCATTTGCTGTCTCTCCTCTCTATCCCCTTCTTCTGGGGATATATGACCTCACAGTTGCGGCGCCTTAATTCAATCAATCAATCAATCGTTCAAACTCTGCCAGTAAATGAACAAGCTGCACCTCAGTAGTAGTTTGAGATCCGGCTAACATTTCCAACAACGACTGAACTGTGCACTGACTACTGTACATTAGGAAGATCTAAAAATATATAAAAAAGAATACAAATTATTCAGACATCTCGCAAATGAATTAATATCTGAGGTGAATGCCAAGATGTACAGGTTAAATATTACTTTCCTGAAAAATTGTTTTCTTATCATGGTTGGTTATGCACTGTTGGTAATTTTTGAGCAACTGATTCCTCCAAGGTATTCCAAGCAACAGAACACTATTATTTTTTTCTCTTCTGGTCCTGTTTCCTAGCATACTTTGGAGGAATCATGACACTCCATCTATCTATCTATCTATAGCCACGACGCCTCGTTCCCTCCGGGAACTCCCCCCAAGGGGGTGGCCACGGCAGAAGTGTCTCCAGTTCTCCCTGTTCCAACACTCCCTCCTTACTTGTTCAAGCCCTACTCTGCCCCTCACGTTTCTCTCCTTTACATACTCTTCCACTCTGTTCTGCCATCTAATCGGAGGTCTGCCTCTCACACCAGGTCCTACAACTTCACTTCCATACACCTTCTTTACAAATTCCTCGCCTTGCATTCTCTCCACATGTCCAAACCATCTCAATGTATTACGTTTCACTCTCTCAACCACTCCACACTCAATACCAATTGCCTTCTCACTCATACAACATCTCTCATATACACTCTCATTACTTTCTCCATCCCATCTAGTAAGTCCACATGCTCCTCTCAAGTAACTCATTTCCACAGCACCTATTCTAGACTGATGAGCCCTACTCCATGTCCATGTCTCCGACGCATATGTCAGTGTTGGCAGAATTATACTATTTCGTAGTCCCCTTTTCACTTCCATACTCACACTTCTACCGTTCATAATCCTCCCCAGTGATCCTATGACCTGTCTACCCTTCACTGCTCTCTCCCTAATTTCTCCTTCCATACTTCCATGTTTTCACATAACTGTACCCAGGTACTTAAACTCCTTCACTTCCTCCATCCTCTCGCCCCTCAGAGTTATCTCACACTACGTCCCAGTTGGTACAGCCACTCTGTAAGGTGTAGCAAAGTCAATCACTTCAGTTTTTGCTCTTTCAAATACCATCACTTTACTTTTACCCACATTCACCTTCAGATTCCTTCGTTTACACACAGACTGAAATTCGTCCACCACTCTCTGTACATTCCTTTCATTCTCAGCCATCAGCACAGTGTCATCCGCAAACAAACTTGCCACCAGGGACCAGTTTGCTTCATTCAGCCTCAACTTCACCCCCAGACCATTCACTTTGGCTTTCACCTCTCGCATACAACCATCCATATATATATTGAACAACCATGGTGACATAACACACCCCTGTCTCAGCCCTACACTAATATTAAAACTCTCACTTAGATCACCCTCTACCCGTACACATGCTTTTGCATCTGCATAAAAAGCCTCAATGCCTTTCAGCAAAGGCCCCCCAACACCATAAATTCTCAACACCTCTGTCATAGCTTTCCTATCAACTCTATCGTATGCCTTCTCCAAGTCCATGCAGGCAGCATACAACTTCTTACCCTTCCCAATATATTTCTCCACTATTGATTTTAATGCAAATATTTGGTCCACACATCCTCTACCCTTTCTGAACCCTCCCTGCTCCTCACTAACTTTATTCCCTGTTATTTCAATCAGTCTTTCAGTCAGAACCTTCCCGTAAACCTTCCCCGGTACACTAAGAAGGCTTATTCCCCTATAGCTACCACACACATCCTTACTCCCCTTCCCCTTATACAAAGGTACAATTATGGCTCTCCTCCAATCCTCTGGCACCTCTCCCTGCCTCCAGGCCAATGTACATATAAGCAACATCCACTCCACCACTACCTCCCCCCCACACTTTAACATTTCAGCAGTTATCCCATCCACCCCCGGTGCCTTTCCCATCTTCAACTTTCCTATTGCTTTCCTAACCTCTTCCCTTCCTAATTCTCCCTGTACACCCTGTCGTCTACCACCTGCCTCCATCCCCATGCATGTCACCACCGCCATTCATCAGACCATCAAAATGTCTCTTCCACACTTCTTTCACTTCCTCACTTCTACTCACAGTAACTCCATCTTCTCTCTTCATTCTCACACTACCAGACTTTCCTTCTCCTCTTTCTCTTTTCACCTCCTTCCAGAATAATTTCTTGTTCTCTTTAAACTTTTCACTCAGCTTCATACCAAACTCCTCATCCACTCTCCTTTTACTCTCACTCACCATCATTTTCACTTGTCTCTTACACACATTATATTCTCTTTTCCATCTCTCTCTCACTTCTTCCGGCACATTCCTCTGTAGTGTTCTCCTATATGCCCTCCTCTTATCCTCTACAGCATCTTTTACTTCTTCTGTCCACCAAGCACTCCCTTTTTTGCCCCTCTTCTGTGTCTTATATCCTACTACCTCTGCTGCTGTCCTCAATACTATCATCTTAAACATTTCATACAACGCATTCACTCCCACTCCCTCCCCTATCCCCATCCTTACATCCCCCAGCACCTCACCCACCCTCCTCTTATATTCCTCCCTATACTCTTCTACATCTAATTTCCCACTAGCCACCTCCCTCTTATTCCTCACCCCTTCATCCCTCCTACCATACTCCCACTTAACCCTAACCTTCATCCTTACCAACACCGCAAAATGGTCGGAGCAATGGACCATTCCTCTCACCACTTTACACATCCTTCATACACATCCTTCCTCAACCTTTCATCCACTGCCACATAATCAATCAAACTCTTTTGCTCTCCTCTCTCATCCCTTCTCTTCCATGTATACCTGTTGATCATCTTGTGCTGAAAGAAGGTGTTCGCCAAGAACAACCCCCTCTCAGCACAGACATCCACTAGATACTCACCATTCTCATTTGTTCCTTCAACACCCCATTTACCCACAATATTCCCCACTTCCTCACCTCCCACCTTTCCATTCATGTCTCCCATCATCACTACTCTCCTTCCATTATCAATTCCTCTCAGACATGTATTCAACTCCTCCCAAAATACTCTCATCTTCTCTCTCCCTGTCTTACTCTTTTCATTCACTGGTGCATAAGCACACACCCACGCATACTTTACTATCCCAATCTTTCCAGTCATCCATACTATTCTTGATCCAATCCACCCATGTCCATCCACTCCCTTCCACACCCACGGAGACACCAACAGCGCACACCCTTCCTTCCCTCTTCCTTTACTCTTTTCATTCATGCCCGTCCATACTACTCCTCCCTTTATTCCCTCCCACAGTCCACTCTCCCTCCCTTCCTGACACTCAACCACTCCACATCCTTTCACGTGTGTCTCCGTCACTCCCATCACATCCACTCTTCCTTTCTTAAAACATTCTACAATCTCTCGCCTCTTTGTCCCATCCGTCATTCCATTCACATTCACAGTTACCACTCTCATACAATCCCTCTTCCCTACTCCCTCTACAGGGCAACCCGGAGACCCTCCCCGCCAGTAGCCATATCTGTCCACTCCCCCATTTGGGGGCCACTGATGGCTGGCAAGGCCAATGCAGTGCTCATTCCCGGAGGGACACGGGCCGTCGGCATTGTCAAAAGCTAAAAACAAGGTCATAAATTTAAAAGATATTATCACAAAATATAAAAACATGCAGTCATAGAAATTAAAATTTCAAAACACTAAAATACAATAAAAATACAATAAAAACCTTAAAACCTATATGTGGGGGAAGCTAGGTCTCACCCCCACACCGCTTTCCCCTTTGGCTCCACCTCCTGAATGGATAAAAACTAGATAAAAAAAGGAGGTGTACCCCCGAGGTCACCGCTTGGAGGCGGGGTAAGGCTTACCTACCCTTCCTGGGGAGGGGTAGGTCACCGAGGTTCTTGCTTTTCCCAATACTGACAGCAGTTCCGCACAGTAGCAATCCTCGACCTCATTGGTTACGATATTGCCACTGCGCAAAACAACACTCCAATGTACCAAAAAAGAATTACCACCTTAAGGGGATTGTGCAGTGTTGGTAATTCTGAAGCAACTGATTCCTCCAAGCTCTTCCAAGCACTGAGTCATGATTCGTATTTCTGTTAATCATGTTCTTGTTTCCTGACTTACTTTAGAGAAATCAAAGCACTCCACTGTACCATGAATATACTATCCCATTAATGATGCTAATATAATCCCAACACATTCACGTATAGTACGACATATACTGTAGGTCCGATGCAAGATAACTACATGAAAGATGGATCTGATTTGTGTAGATAGAGAGTCATCGACCAAAGTGTATGCATATGTATATATGTATGCATGCAGTGAGAAGGTGTGTGTTGGCGGTGGGGAGTCATTAATTTTCTGCTTGTAGTGGATGTGGCAGCTTCCTCGTATCTACATGAATAGACCAAGACTTTGATGAAATGTGGGACAGATAACCTGATCTGTGTGAGATAGAGAGAAATACAAGACAGATAACCTGACAAGTGTATGTGTGTGTGTGTGTGTGATCGAGTAATAGAAGATAGATGACCTGACACGTTTGCTCTCGTGAGAGAGAGAGAGAGAGAGAGAGAGAGAGAGAGAGAGAGAGAGAGAGAGAGAGAGAATACTCTCCTTCGTATATAGTAAATATTATTTATGGTACAATATTACTAAGATTATATCTTTAATTGTGCCATCCACCCCTCCCCATCTTTCCCTCCCCTTAGTACTAGGGCCACTGTAGAGCTCATGAATTTACACATTCTCTTTCATACTGTAGATCCTCCACTATCAAACTTCATTATCCCAAAAAGTACAAGTCTCTGGCTGGATTTACTTCCCCTGAATTGCTTCCCACAAACTTACAACCTTCAACAGTTGAAAAGCAGTTATTACACACATTTTATGAACGGAGGATGACTTTCAGCATCGGGATATATTTTGTTTTTATATTCTTGTTTCCTTTCCTCCATTCAGTAACTTTAAAAGAAAATAATCTACTGTTATCCAATTTATCTATCCTCTGTCTCCACTTCCACTTCTCTCAGTCTCCTTAATTTCCTCACCTGCCCCCGCCCCCCTGGTCCCTCTCTTTCTTTTTTTCTCTCTCTCTCACACACGTGCCCTCCCTCCCCTCACTCTCCTTGACTCTCGCCATGTAAAATACAATATTTTTCGAGATTAATGTATGAATATTCGATAAAGGCATGCATAATGTGTTAGTAGTACTGCATTTGGTTATTATTATGTTACATATCTTAATGTATCCACACATGAGAGTAGGGTTGGGTAGTAGAAGAATAACCACCATGATTGATGGGAAAACGACTGTTCAGTTGTTATACTTGGGTTTGGGCCGTGAGGGTGAAATAAACTGGTGACGGGTGGGGGGGAGCCAAAAAAGTCTAAGCCTCTGTTTTAAGCAGTACCTCACACAAGTTACCTTACACAACCCTTTCATGTTGCCATATTTTACTCTTAACTCTTCCCTATCATTACAACCATCCTATACCATGGCTTTTATTACACTTCGCCGATAAAGGAACCCTATCACCACTATCAGTACATACAATAAGATAGCACCACCAAAACGTGCGCCACCATACCACCAAACCATTGTGTTACCGTCAGTATTGGTGGTTATTATTGACACAGTGTCCTACTCCAGCCTTTATTTAATGTGTGCCTATCAGCAACAAAGCCACGACCAATTATTAATGTATACCTTATTTTCATAGGTATGATGCATGCATCACTGCCCGTAATTGGAGAGAGGGAGAGAGAGAGGGAGAGGGAGAGAGACGTTGGGGAGCGGCAGGTGAGGAAATTAAGGAGACGGAGAAAATATGGGGGTGGAAGTGGACGAGGAGGGAGAGTGTAGGCGGAGCTTTTCATACGTCACAGACAACACGTCACTATTTGTGTTCATTTCCATGTCTGGCAAATCCAGTTTATGCCTCTTGGTATAGGCACAAGTGGGACACTGTGTGTACTAAACTCTAGCGAACGCTCGTACTGATACGAGTGTTCGTTACAGAGTTATTCTGAAAAAACGAGCTTGCAATGTCTCTGAAATCCTTAGTAATTCGCGCAGGTATGATTGATAGTCTATGGAGGCCTTTAATAAAAATAGAGTTTGGACCCCTACCAGCCACAGTTTCAACTTTCCCAGTAGACACACACAACTAGTTGGGCCGACTCACTCACTCACTCACTTGGGTCCGTCACTATATACTACCGTCACTTGGGCTTCTATACAGTTTCAAGAGACCATCACCACCGTCAGGAGAGATACATTACACGCTGCCTGCTGTTAAAACTGACCTGTACACAAGGTAAATAGAGTTTCACACACATACACATGCTATCTTCAAATTACACACACACACATTTTCAAATTACACACACACATTTTCAAATAACACACACACACACACACACACATTACCTTCAAATTAAACACACACACACATATTATCTTCAAATTACACACACACACATTACGTTCAAATTAAACACACACACACACACATTACCTTCAAATTAAACACACACACATTACCTTTAAATTAAACACACACACACACACACATTACCTTCAAATTAAACACACACACACACATTACCTTCAAATTACACACACACACACATTACCTTCAAATTAAACACACACACATTACCTTCAAATTACACACATACACATTACCTTCAAATTACACACACACACACATTACCTTCAAATTAAACACACACACACACATTTTCAAATTACACACACACACACGTAGCTATATTTATTAGTGGTTTCATTGTATAAATTTCATCCCTTGCATATTATATAGGCATTTTGATGTAATGATGTTCGTTGTATCACATGTAACATGGATTTCATTCTTTGAATGGGCTGTGAAGCTTTACAGTCTGTAAATTGTTAAGGTTAATTCTAAATATGGATAGGATTACCTTGGTGGATTGTAAGAGAGAATTGGCTAAAACGAATGTGGACACAACTGGAAACAAAGCTGCCTTAATTCTTAATTAACCGGCTCCGGATATTGCTAGAGGCGGAGGGTAGTGATTTCGAAACCTTGATGGCTAATAATGACAAAATTGTATCCAGGCAAAGGGAAACTGAACGACCGTGTAAAGCAGATAGAGATGGTCAACATATTAGTGGTGACGACAGTGTTTGACAGACGTTAGGTATAGAACTCATAAGTCTGTATACTCACTATAGAGATAGTCAACATATTAGTGGTGACGACAGTATTTGACAGACGTTAGGTATAGGACTCATAAGTCTGTATACTCACTATAGAGATTGTCAACATATTAGTGGTGACGACAGTGTTTGACAGACGTTAGGTATAGGACTCATAAGTCTGTATACTCACTATAGAGATTGTCAACATATTAGTGGTGACGACAGTGTTTGACAGACGTTAGGTATAGAACTCATAAGTCTGTATACTCACTATAGAGATGGTCAACATATTAGTGGTGACGACAGTGTTTGACAGACGTTAGGTATCGGACTCATAAGTCTGTATCCCCACAATCTACCTCGTCGGTGGGTATTGCCTGCACTAGTGACGTGGGCAATACTTTAAGGGTTTTAGCGCCCCTTCAGCCCCAGTCACTATATATATATATATATATATATATATATATATATATATATATATATATATATATATATATATATATATATATATATATATATATATATATATATATATATATATATATATATATATATATATATATATATATATATATATATATATATATATATATATATATATATATATATATGCAGAAAGCTCACTTCACCGTGAGATATAATTGCAGAGTAACCACAGGAGAAACCAAAGGCAGAACAGTAAGTACTTTCGTATATTACATCTTCAGACAGAATGATACAGAGACATGAGATGGAGTATATATATACAGTGGGGAAATGGGAGGAGCTACATTTGGACAAAGGGTCTGATACCCACCTCACCTCACCTGACCCTAGTCTGATGGAAACTGCTTCATCACCAATTCGGTTAATAATTTATCACATTTGAAATGGCCATAACTCATATCAACATTATCTTTATATGTGCCTGAGATTAGACATGACTCAATTACATTTCTTTCAAGAAGGTTTGACGATTTAGCTAGAACTTTGGCACCTCCCCAGTTAATGTGATGGTCATAAGTGGCTTTGTGTTGGAATAAACCAATACTTGGCTGAGCTGTCCTAACACTATACTTGTGTTGTGTTATCCTTTTATCTAAGTCTTTCTCTGTCTTTCCTATATAGAATTTATTACATATGTTGCATGGAATCTTGTATACAACACCTGAGTTACTCGCAGGGCTGTTCTTGATGAGTGTTTTTTTAACTGTGTTATCGTATTTAAAAACTACTTGAACATCGAGTTTCTTGAGGAGAGGTACAACTTCTAAAAAGTTTTCATGAAATGGTAGGACTATGATTTTCTGGTTGTTTTGATCATCTGTTTTTTTACAATACATATATACAATATATACAATATATACAATACATATTGTAAAATTAAGAACAACCCGACTGAGAAAGTTAACAAGAACTATCACAAAGAACTAAGGAAATTGCTTCGATGCAGAGATGATCTCATCAAGCAATTTTCGGTACAAAATGCATCTACCCCTTATTTGTATGGATTAATCAAAACACACAAGGAACACAACCCTGTTAGGCCCATCATAAGTTCGATAGGGTCAGTAACTTACAAACTCTCCAAATGGCTTGTATCGTTGTTATCGCCTTTGGTGGGGACTATCTCTGATTCTTTTGTGAAAAACAGTGAAGACTTCATAGAAAAACTAAAATCTGGTTGAAAGGTCTTTTTCAGTTTGTCCTATATAGAACATATTGCATTCTTTACAAGGTATAGGACAAACTGGAAAAGACCTTTCAACCAGGGTCAAACAGCATAAATATAGTGTTAGGACCGGACAAGAATCTAATGCTTTATTTATTCATATGAGAGACAATAATCATTGTATTGACTGGGATAATGCCTCATCAATCATGTCTTGTAACTCATCCGTAAATAGAAACATCATAGAGTCAAGTTTGATTAAACACACAGAAAATATTAATATGAACTTAAACAATGGTATGTACAAGTTGGATAGTTTCATCATAGACAAGATTGTTAATAAGATAATTCCAACTGCTATTCCTTAATGATAATCTCAGGTTTAGAGGTCATGTCAGGTTTGATGAGAGTTGGGTCAGGTAGTTAATCCTTGTATGCACCATATGGGTGTGTATTGCTTTGAACTCGTAGTGGCAACACCTTCAGGCTGCCAGTTAGTTATTAATTGTATCGGTATATAAGGTGCCTCTCAGCAACCATTCTTCTACACTCTGTATTTCCCCTGAAGATGTGAATACACGAAAGCGCTTGGGACTCCGTGTTTATTTTTCCTTCCTTGTGGATTTACGCATATTCCTGGATCACGTGCCACCAAGTGATTTATTTGCATATATATATATATATATATATATATATATATATATATATATATATATATATATATATATATATATATATATATATATATATATATATATATATATATATGCAAAATAACCACAGGAGAAATAATAGACAGAACAGTAAGTACTTTCGTATATTACATCCTCAGACAGAGTGAAACATAAAAGGGTATAGTCGGAGTATATATACACATAGGCCACATGGGGGTGGAGCTAAAAGAAAACTCACCTCACATCACATGCCCAGATTAGTCTTGCGGGAATCTCTTAATTACCATATCTGTCAACACTTTATCACACTTAAAATGACCATAACTCAAATTCACATTTCTATCATATGTATTAGAATTCATACAAGATTCGATCACATTTCTTTCATAAAAACATTTTGCATTAGCTAAAACTTTAGAGCTAGCCCTATTAATATGGTGATTGTTGATAGCTTTATGTTGGAATAATCCACTACTTTGTTGTCCCACCTTGACGCTATATTTATGTTGTGATATTCTAGTTTTTAAATCTTTACCAGACTGTCCTATATAAAACTGGTCACAGTCCCTACATGGAATTTTATATATTACACCAGAGTCATTTTCTGGACTATTCTTGATGAGAGTTTTTTGAACTGTATTATCATATTTAAACACTATTTGTACATTGAGTTTCTTCAGTACCTGAATACAATCAATAAAGTTTTCATGGAATGGAAGAACAAGTATCTTTTGATATGGCTGGCGAGGTAACCTCTCATCTCTTACGTGATAAAAGCGTTTCTTTGCTGTATTATGACACTGATTAAGAATGTTCACTGGGTATTTTAATTTCTGACCAATTTCTATATACCCTTTTGACTATACCCTTTTATGTTTCACTCTGTCTGAGGATGTAATATACGAAAGTACTTACTGTTCTGTCTATTATTTCTCCTGTGGTTATTTTGCATACACACACCCCACGATGAAGTGATGTTTCTGCATATATATATATATATATATATATAAAGATTGTCCTTTCAAGGGGGGCAAGAAAGTGAGGGAACTGGATTTGTGTAAAGATAGTTTAGCCATTGTGAGAGCCCTGGGGATGTGTTGGCAAGTAGAATCTGACACGCTTAAGATATCCGTGAGATTTCGGACAAGACCCCACACGAAAAGAGGAGTACTTTCTACGATAGGTACTATGTATGATCCTCTAGGTATAGTTTGCCCTTCAATCCTGAGAGGACGAATAATACTACAGGAGCTATGTCGTCAGAAAGTGGGATGGGATGAGGAAATCCCTGAGCACCAGCTAATAAACTGGGAGTCATGGAAAGCTGGTCTATTAGACCTGTCTAACATTAGACTAGCGAGATGTTTCTCGCCTAAGGAGTTTGGTAATGTAAGATCATGTCAGCTACATCATTTTGCGGATGAGTCAGAAGTTGGTTATGGCACCGTGACCTACTTAAGTTTTGAAAATGATGAAGGTACAGCAACAATCAAATATCTACCGACACATGGAGCTGTATTTCGCTTCATGTGGAGACATTCTAGGAAGGTCCCCATGTACAGTTGGACACAGCAATTCGTGGTACAGCCAAGGTGGAAAATGCTCACATCCTCCCAGTATGAAATTCCTTAGCTACCAAAAAGATTTACCAGAGGCAGAAACTATGATGTGAGAGAGCGACGATAAGCAAATACCAGACAATAATAGTCACTGGATACTAGAGAGAGACAAGCATCTTCCACCTGGGCTGTACCACGAAATACTGTGTCCAACTGTACACTGGGGAAGGAGAAGGTTCTGTCTCTGTTAGAGTTGGAGAAGAGGTTTGGGTGAAGCCTCCTAATGCAAAGTATTACACTCAGTAGGGAAGGGACACAGTGACAGATGTAGCATTACCATAACCTTACCCTCTATTTATTTATTCATTGTATATCATTGTATTTATTCATTGTATATCATTGTATTTATTCATTGTATATCATTGTATTTATTCATTGTATATCATTGTATTTATTCATTGTATATCATTGTATTTATTCATTGTATATCATTGTATTTATTCATTGTATATCATTGTATTTATTCATTGTATATCATTGTATTTATTCATTGTATATCATTGTATTTATTTATTGTATATCATTGTATTTATTCATTGTATATCATTGTATTTATTCATTGTATATCATTGTATTTATTCATTGTATATCATTGTATTTATTCATTGTATATCATTGTATTTATTCATTGTATATCATTGTATTTATTCATTGTATATTATTGTATTTATTCATTGTATATCATTGTATTTATTCATTGTATTTATTCATTGTATTTATTCATTGTATTTATTCATTGTATATCATTGTATTTATTCATTGTATATCATTGTATTTATTCATTGTATATCATTGTATTTATTCATTGTATATCATTGTATTTATTCATTGTATATCATTGTATTTATTCATTGTATTTATTCGTTGTATATCATTGTATTTATTCATTGTATATCATTGTATTTATTCATTGTATATCATTGTATTTATTCATTGTATATCATTGTATTTATTCATTGTATATCATTGTATTTATTCATTGTATATCATTGTATTTATTCATTGTATTTATTCGTTGTATATCATTGTATTTATTCATTGTATATCATTGTATTTATTCATTGTATATCATTGTATTTATGCACTGTATATCAAGGTGTATAGTATAATTTATATAATTTCTAACCATGTGTTATTTTCAGATAGATTGGTGTGGTTGGATGAGGATGAAGGAAGACCATCCTAGCCAGAAACGAGGGAGAAAAGAAAAGAGAAGAGAGACAACAAACACCAAGATAACAGAAAGAAAGAAGGCACAGTAAGCATATACAACAACATCTGTGTGTGTGTGTGTGGTACGGGTAAGACGACTCTGTTGTTTGTCTATGGAGCCATGGTATTGGTACAGCCACAATCAAATATCCACCCACACTTTCCTTCCATCGTGGTAAATATCTTGGTAATAAAGAACAACACATGTATGATTTTGAAGCCCCTCATAATAATAATAATAATAATAATAATAATAATAATAATATCCACCGACCCTTCCTTCCATCGTAGTAAATATCTTGATAATAAAGAACAAAACGTGTATGATTTTGCAGCACCTCATAATAATAATAATAATAATAATAATAATAATATCCACCAACACTTTCCTTCCATCGTAGTAAATATCTTGGTAATGAAGAACAATATGTTTATGATTTTGCAGCAGCTCTTAACAATAATTGAGGGGATTGAGTTGACGTAAGGTGTTGTATGATTATATTTTGATATGATACTGATTATTTTGCACAATCGAAGGAAAGTGTCGGTGGTTATTTGATTGTGGCTGTACAGTATTAGCTATTGTGATGTACGGTAATACAACTTTAATACAGAGATGACAGATATAGTTCTCATATGGTAAATTACGTATGATGTTATTTCCACCTGTGTATGTATGTATTAGCTATAGTGATGTTGTAATACAATTTTAATACAGAGATGACAGGTATAGTTCTCATATGGTAAATTACATATGTTGTTGGAATAAAAACTGGTTCAAGATGAGATGGACGTGAATTTATGCTGCCAACTGTACATACCTATACAATGTGTGGTGTATTGTGTGTGAAGGGAGTCATTGTATTGTTACCAAAACAAAGTCAACACCAACAATATTTTTTTTATTGATTTACCGTATTTCTTTTTTTTTTTCTTTCTCTCTTTCATACGGCCCCTAATCTTAAGGGGGAAGTTCAGTGTTGGCAAATCTGGAACCACTGATTCCTCCAAACTATTCCAAGCAACAGGATACCATTATTTTTCTTCATTTTGGGTCTGTTTCCTGGCATACTTTGAAGGAATCATGGCCTTCCAATGTAACAAAAGTGAATTACCACCTTAAAAGCCAGAACTTACAACTGTATTTTGAAGGAAAGACAAAGAAATCATGTACTTGGGAGTAATGGTGACTTAAAACAACCACAAGCAAATATCCTACAACACTTTCCTTCCATCATGGAAATAAATCAGTATCATATCAAAATATAACCATACAACAACACCTTATGTCAACTCAACCCCTTCAATGATTATTAATATTATTATTATTATTATTATAAGGTGTTGTAAAATATAATCATACAACAACACCTTACGTCAACTCAACCCCCTCAATTATATTATCATTATTATGAGGTGTTGCAAAATCATACACGTGTTGTTCTTTATTACCTAGATATTTATTACCATGAAAGGAAAGTGTTGGTGGATATTTGATTGTGGCTGTACAATTGACCACAAGTATTCATTCATACAAGCTCTTGGTTTCAAGATATCATAACAAACACAGATAATGTAAGACAGTAATAAAACTACAACCCAACTTTATACTGAAGTGAATTGTATCCTTATAGGGAAAGTTCAGTGTTGGTAAATCTGGAGCAACTGAATCCTCCAAACTATTCCAGGCAAGCAACAACAGAACACCATTATTTTTGTTCATCTGGTGCTGTTTCCTGGCATACTTGGAGGAATCAAGGCACTCCAATGGAACCAAAGTGAATTACCCTTTTAATACTGTAGAATAATCTATGCTGTTTATAGAATAGTTTGAAGGAATCATTTACTCCAGATTTACAACCCTACACTGTACTACCCTCTTTAAATAATCTTAAATAATCCTCGTTAAGTAACTGTACAGCCACAATCAAATATCCACCAACACTTTCCTTCCATGGTAGTAATTATCTTGGTCATAAAGAACAACACATGTATGATTTTGCAACACCTCATAATAATAATAATAATAATAATATCCACCAACACTTTCCTTCCATGGTAGTAATTATCTTGGTCATAAAGAACAACACATGTATGATTTTGCAACACCTCGTAATAATAATAATAATCATAATAATAATAATAATAATAATAATAATAATTGAGGGGGTTGAGGTGTTGTAAGGTGTTATTGTATGATTATATCTTGCAGCACCTCATAATAATAATAATAATAATAATAATAATAATAATAATAATAATAATAATAATAATTGGTAAATTGGGCGAGATGGATTTTTTATTTTTACTCTACGACCCTCTGTTCAAAAGTTATGTCAATTTTCGTGTCTCAAAAAACGGACCAAATTATGACAATGATAAAAATAATGTTCAGTGATTAATTAATGTTTGAACATGAATAATGTCTAATACCAAAGACTCACTCACACAACAAACAACAAAATTAATGTCACTCAACTGTGTGTGTGTGTGTGTGTTGCTATGTGAGTAACGTATGTCTAGTCGCATATATTTATCAATGAATGTGTGTGTGTGTGTGTGTGTGTGTGTGTGTGTAACGTAGGCCTATGTGTGTGTGCATTCGTATATTCTCATGACTGTGTGTGTGTGTGTGCAACGTAGGCGTATGTGTGTCTGTATTCGTATATTCTCATAATTGTGTGTGTGTGTGTGTGTGTGTGTGTGTGTGTGTGTGTGTGTGTGTGTGTCTTCTTCAGTTATTCCTGTGTTCATTGCATAAAAAAAAATATATAATTTATAATGTCAAGTTAGTATGAGAACTGGAGTAAAAACCAGCAAAGTGAATATCCAACAACTCTTCCTCTACCTACACTCCTTTCCAACTTTGACATAAAAGCTCAAAGTCTTTTTTACCTTAAACTTTACTACACACTGTCACCCAGTCACTCATTATATCAGATCTATAGAAACTCTGCTTTTCCATCAGAGCTCAACCTCTTACCTCTTCAACTAGACTCCATTTCAGACTTTACTCCAACTTTTACTAAACTATTCAGACTATCCCCTACTCCCGCACCCCCCTAACCCCCCCCCCAAGCCTGTCCCCCTATTCCCGCACCCCCTTAATTAAAGGATAATGGTTTGGGTTATCGTATTTCATAAAAGGAATTTAAGTCGGCTGTTAAATTTCTCATTCCTTCCCATTCTTCCTTCAACCCTTCCCATTCTTCCTTCAACCCTTCCCATTCTTCCTTCAACCCTTCCCATTCTCTTTCCAACCCTTCCTATTCTTCCTTCAACCCTTCCCATTTTCCCAGCCAAGGAGAATAGGAAAATAATGGACCTAATTAAATTTCCTAAAATTTGACGTCCACTTGTCATCCAAATTATAATGAAACGAGACATTGACAAGTGTGTAAACTATGATATTTGGGTTTGTTGTTGTACTATAAGATTATACAAACCATATAACACGTGTTAGACTCGTAGAGGGGGGTGCGGGAATAGGGGACAGGCTTGGAGGGGGGTTAGGGGGGTGCGGGAATAGGGGACAGGCTTGGAAGGGGGTTAGGGGGGTGCGGGAATAGATTACAGGCTTTATACCCACCCCAAGCCTGTCCCCCTTATTCCCGCACCCCCCAAGCCTTTCCCTCTATTCCCGCACCCCCCAGTTCCCCCCCCAACCCTGTCCCCTACTCCCGCACCCCCTTAACACTAAAATAATGTCATTCGGTTTCAGCCAATCAGCGATAATCTTAAGTATTGATTTTTTGAGGTGGGCCAATCAGAGCGAGTTACAATAAGCGCTTAATTTGAACTGTTATTATGAGAGAGAGAGAGAGAGAGAGAGAGAGAGAGAGAGAGAGAGAGTGAATTAATAGTACAGGAGCTGTTGTATATACAGTCGTGGTCAATAATAATCATCCACATATGGGTATCTCTAACACATGTATACATACATACATACAGTCGTGGTCAATAATAATCATCCACAAATGGGTATCTCAAACAATTTACTGTCTAATGTTTTCACTTTCACATAGGATGTTAGTAGTAGTAGTAGTGGCAGTAGTAGTAGTAGTAGTAGTGGTGGTAGTAGTAGTAGTAGTAGTGGTAGTGGTAGTGGACAGTCAGCGGCAGAAGTCCTGTTGCCTCACCTGCTGCTTCACAGAGGTAAACAAACAATGTTCATAGACTCGAGAAATACACATGTTTTCTACACATAATAATCTCGAGTCTATGAACATCGTGTACCTCGGTGAAGCAAGTGAGGCCACAGGACTTTTGCCGCCGACTGGACACCACTGTGAGAAGGCTGTTATTAAAATACCACCGACACTTTCCTTTCCATCTTACAAATAAACCAATCTCAAATCAAAATTTAATCTTACAACAACAACACCTTACGTCAACTCAACTCTCACCCATTTCTATCTTTACCAGCCAATATATTTCAGACTTCCTAACATCCTTTTCTCTATCTCTCTATCCCCTCCTTTCCTTCTCATCATTATTATTATTATTATTATTATTATATAGGCCTAATATTTAACTGTTTTTTTTTTTTTTAGTACAGTCATAATTTTGGTTTTGGATATATTTAATTTATATTTTTTATTTGTTTAGCATTTAAATATTAAAAAAAAAAATATTTGCATTTTATTATTTTTTTTTATTATTTTTATCTTTATCTTCCATTTATTATTCGTTTATTTTCATTTTATTTCCACATTCTTTTCACTTTTTATTATTTTTAAGTTTTACCTTCTTAACTAAATTTATCAATGACTCAAACCAAAGGATTAAAAAACAAGCAATGTATATTTTAATTTTTATTGAAAAAAAAACTAAAAAAATGAAAAACTAAATCTGTAAAAAAATGAAAAAAAATGTAAAAAAAAATGAAAATAATATTGTTTTGAAATCTGTAAAGGAAATTATTGTATTAAAACCTGTAAAAAAAAGTTATTGTATTAAAACCTGTAAATTTTTTTATTGTATTAAAATCTGTAAAAAAAGTTATTGTATTAAAACCTGTAGATGAAGTTATTGCATTAAAATCTGTAAAAATGTTATTGTATTAAAATCTGTAAAAAATGTTATTGTATTAAAATCTGTAAATTTTTTTTTATTAAAATCTGTAAAAAAAAATTTATTAAAATCTAAAAAAAAAGTATTAAAATCTGTAAAAAAAATGTATTAAAATCTGTAAAAAAAGTATTAAAATCTGTAAAAAAAATGTATTAATATCTGTAAAATAATGTTATTGTATTAAAATCTGTAGAGGAAGTTATTGCATTAAAATCTGTAAAAAAAAGTTATTGCATAAAACCTGTAAAAAATTTATTAAAATCTGTAAAAGAAGTTATTGTATTATTTTGGAACTACTGGTTAAAATACTCACCATTTTATAACAGACGATGTGAAGGCGATGGTAGTAATAGTGGTGGTAGTAGTAGTAGTGGCAGTAGTAGTAGTAGTAGTAGTAGTAGTAGTAGTAGTAGTAGTAGTGGTAGTAGTAGTGGTAGTGGTAGTAGTGGCAGTAGTAGTAGTGGCAGTAGTAGTAGTGGCAGTAGTAGTAGTAGTAGTAGTAGTAGTAGTAGTAGTAGTAGTAGTAGTAGTAGTAGTAGTGGTAGTAGTAGTAGTGGCAGTAGTAGTAGTAGTAGTAGTAGTAGTAGTAGTAGTAGTGGTAGTAGTAGTGGTAGTGGTAGTAGTGGTAGTAGTAGTAGTAGTGGCAGTAGTAGTAGTGGCAGTAGTAGTAGTGGCAGTAGTAGTAGTGGCAGTAGTAGTAGTAGTAGTAGTAGTAGTAGTAGTAGTAGTGGTAGTAGTAGTAGTGGCAGTAGTAGTAGTAGTAGTAGTAGTAGTAGTAGTAGTAGTAGTAGTAGTAGTAGTGGCAGTAGTAGTAGTAGTAGTAGTAGTAGTAGTAGTAGTAGTACATCAACCAACAGCCGAAGTGAAAAATAAATATATATGTCATGGATTAATAATTATACCTATAATTTTTATTACATAGTTTAATTGTTACTGTTAAATGAATACAAAAAATTACTCCAAAGGTTTTATTTAAATATTTGTTAAGTGTAATTAAGTGTAAGTTTAATCATGAATTGTTATGAAGTCCAAAATCTAAATAAATGATCAAATTGTATAAAGTTTTAATTATTTAAAGTTTTAATTTAAAAACTATGTTTGATTTAAACATCAACATAAAAATACTTAAATCAAACAAAAGATTTTGGGTCCATTCCACAGTGGTTGGTATTGGTTTGTAAGCACACAAAGCTTTTGGTTGGTCAGCTTACAAACCAATAGCACTGTGTAATGTAAAGGGTAGTACAGTGGTTGGTATTGGTTTGTAAGCACACAAAGCTTTTGGTTGGTCAGCTTACAAACCAATAGCACTGTGTAATGTAGAGGGTAGTACAGTACTAACCTGGTCTGATGACACCGAGCCCTCTCCAGAGGACCCGGCGATGACCACACCCTCTACACAGGGTGTGGCCAACAGCAACTATAGGGGGGCAATTACATGTTGCAAGTTGCCTTGCATTAGTTATACATGTGCAAGTTGCCTTGCGTTAGTAAAATACATATATATATATAATCAAATACATCATAACAATTTATTAATACAATACAATACATACATATTTATATAATCAAATACATCCTAACAATTTATTAATACAATACAATACATATATATATATATATATAATTAAATACAATTACAATTTTATTAAAATCCTGACATTGTACATTCTAATTATACACAAGGATGAGAGACAAAACTGTCTCTCATCCTTGGTAATACATACACACACAAATACAATACACATACACACACACACACTCATACACGCCAGCCATGCTCCCTCGTTGCAACCTGTAGTAGTAATAGTAGTAGTAATAGTAGTGGTAGTAGTGGTAGTGGTAGTAGTAGTAGTAGTAGTAACACACACACATCCAATGTATGTCTGTAAAGAAAAGAGAAAAGTATAAATTATTTTGTTCCAACATTTAATAATGTCAGAACACAGTATATAATTTATACTCTTAGTACATTGTAGTGTGTTGATTCCCACAAAGTGTGTCAGGAAACAAACACCACCTGATTAACAATAATAATAATAATAATAATAATGATAATAATAATAATAATAATAATAATAATAATGGTGGCCTGTTGTTGTTGTTGTTTGGATGAATACACAGTTGTTGTTGTAGATTTACCAACAACACAACAATCTCTCCTTAAGACAACACAAATAATAATAATATTGTATAAACATATAGCAAATATATATAGCAAATATATATATATATATATATATATATATATATATATATATATATATATAATACATATAGATGTCACTGTAGATTAAAAAGTATATGGTAATGATATAAATTGAAAAGTACACAAATAATATTGAGTTTATAAAGATAAACATATTATAGAGTATATTTATAGCATATCATATCATGTATAAATATTATAGCCCCCAGACTCCCTGGTCCAGTAAGCTGTGGTCCCATTACCCTGGGATGTGCTTCAGTAGTCCAGACATATAGGGACATACAGACATATACAGACATATAGGGACATACAGACATAAACAGACATATAGGGACATACAGACTCCCTGGTCCAGTAAGCTGTGGTCCCATTACCCTGGGATGTGCTTCAGTAGTCCAGGCATATAGGGACATACAGACATATACAGACATATAGGGACATACAGACATATACAGACATATAGGACCATACAGACTCCCTGGTCCAGTAAGCTGTGGTCCCATTACCCTGGGATGTGCATCAGTAGTCCAGGCATATAGCGACATACAGACATATACAGACATATAGGACCATACAGACATATAGGACCATACAGACATATAGGGATATACAGACATATAGGGACATACAGACATATAGGGACATACAGACATATAGGGACATACAGACATATAGGGACATACAGACATATAGGGACATACAGACATATAGGGACATACAGACATATAGGGACATACAGACATATAAATATATATATAAATATACCTAATGATATAAATGGAATGAAATACATGTGTGTGTGTGTGTGTGTGTGTGTGTGTAGCCTTGTGATGGCTTGGGTGGGCTGTGTGTGTGTGTGTGTGTGTGTGTGTGTCGGTGGCTGTACATTAGAGTGCTGTCATTCTTCCAAAGTACTGTATGTCACACAACAACAACAGAACAACTGGTCCTGGAGTGGGGGCGTCTACGTCGTGGGACACCCCCTTCCCCCCAAGGGCTGCCAAGGAAGGAAGCTACGGGGGGGCCAAACCGCCACAAAATCTCCCCGCCCCCCATCAAGGAGGCGGTAACCTGTTGACTGAAACATCTTGGTAGAGTAAAAAGTTAAACACATATAACAACACACAACCAACACCATTCTCCCTCACAACACCACCCCATCAACAAACATAATGGTAATCTGTTGACTGAAATATCTTGGTAGCTTAAAAAGTTACACACATATATATAACACACAACCAACACCATTCTCCCTCACTGCCTTTTGTGGGTGCCAGCACGGTCGAGTTAGTAAGGTCTGTGGGCCAGCTGTACACTCGTGATACATAATTTCTGACCAGAGTGTGAGGAGCAGAAAGCTTCGAATCACCTGGTATTGTTCATTTCCCCACCCAGTACACCTACAGAGGCTGAGTTCGAATGCAGGGTATGTGTGTGTGGTGCCTGCCGTTCGTCTCTGGTCAGAAATCACGAGTGTACACCAAGTGCGCATACCGTCAGCTGAGCCCACATACACAGGTCGGTTGTAAGCATCAGCACGGACTCTGGACTGCTCGGACTCTGGACTGCTCGGACTCTGGACTGCTCGGACTCTGGACTGCTCGGACTCTGGACTGCTGCTGGGACACACAGTCTGGCCAACAACACCAACCCATCAACAAACATAATGGTAATCTGTTGACTGAAATATCTTTGTAGAGTAATTAGTAGCCTTACCAACCAACACCATGAAGCTCCACTGTGTGTGTGTGTGTGTCTGTCTGTCTGTGTGTGTGTGTGTGTATGTCACTATCTAGTATGACACATATGAATCACACACACACATACATACAAACCAACACTTCATCTCAGCACTTCTCAACAACAACAAGAGTCCCAGTCCATCCTAGAAATAATAAAGAAAAGAAAATACACATATATAACACATATAACACACACATATATATATATATATATATAACACATATATATATATATATAACACACATATATATATAACACATGTACTACTACTACTACTAATAATAATAATATTAATATTAATAATAATTACAAATGTTAATAGTACTGTTAGTGTTATTATTATTGTTATTGGAGTTATTTTTAGTGTTATTGTTATTAGTGTTGTTATTGAGTTATTTTTTATTGGTGTTAGGTTTGTTAGTTGTACACACACACACACACACACAGAGAGAGAGAGAGAGAGAGAGACACACACACACACACAGACAGACAGAGACACAGACACGGACAGAGACAGATAGAGACACAGACCCAGACAGACAGACACAACGAGAGAGAGAGACACACAGACATAGAGACACACACACACACCCTGACAGACAGACACAACGAGACACATACACACACACACAACAATAAGAAATATTAACGTTGTATTCATAATTTATCTAATAATGAAATATATGTTGATAAGTTAATTAATAATCATTAGCGTCATTAAATATGGGCCCTATATTGACCTAAGCTAAAGGTGATAATTAAGTAAAGGTAAATTATGAATACAACGTTAATACTTCTTATTGTAGTGTGTGTGTGTGTGTGTGTGTGTGTATCTCTCTCTCTATGTAATATACAACAACATCTGTGTGTGTGTGTGGTAAGATGACTCTGTTGTTTGGTATTGGTCAGCCACCATCAAATAACCACCAACATTTTCCTTCCATCGTAGCAAATATCTTGGTAATAAAGAACAACACGTGTATGATTTTGCAGCACCTCATAAAAATAATTGAGGGGGTTGAGTTGACATAAGGTGTTGTATGATTATATATTGATATGATACTGATTTATTTGTACGATGGAAGGAAAGTGTTGGTGGATATTTGATTGTGGCTGTACCAATACCATGACTCCATAGACAAACAACAGAGTCGTCTTATCAGTACCACACACACACACACACACACACACACACACACACACACATGTTGTTGTATATGCTTACTGTGCCTTCTTTCCTTCTGTTATCTTGGTGTTTGTTGTCTCTCTTATCTTTTCTTTTCTCCCTCGTTTCTGGGTAGGATGGTCTGGTCTTCCTTCATCCTCATCCAACCACACCAATCTATCGGAAAATAACCTTTTGGTTAGAAATTCTCGGTGCAGAGTTCAATCCGAACCCCAACCTCGTCAAACAATAAGTTTTGCCCTTGTATCTCACCAGCTGGTATGTACCTCCACAACTTATCTGACACATGAATTTGTAGATAGGTGGATTTCCAATGTACAATAGTAGAGGCTGGTGTGGTGTACCTCTCTGGACACACACGTCAGTGACATCATCACCCCGTGTGGCACATCACCTGGCAAACAATGACACATGACAACTGAAATCAGTACACAGGGATATTAACTCTATGATTAATAAGTGTAAAAACCATTACAAAGGAAAAATTGAAAATATGTTGGAGTAATCCAAAAGGTGCATGGGATGGTTTGTGGAAATTAACTGGTAGGCTATGTATAAAAAGAAGGAACAGCCAGACGTGAACAATGTTTGGGACTTTGGTAATGAATTAAATTACTTTTATTCAAGATTTGATGTACAGGATTTTTAGGCAGAAATTAATACCATATGCCAATCTTTGTCTACTAAGAATGACTCATCTATCATAATAAAAGAAGAGGATGTAATTGAGAGCTTAAATAGGGTTAAAATTGGCAAAGCGGGAGGGCCTGATAAAATAAATGATAGGATGCTTAGACTGTGTAAAAACCAACTCTCAAATATTCTTTGTAAAATATTCCAGCAGTCTGCTATACCTAAAATATGGAAAACTTGTGAAATTGTTCCAGTGCCAAAGAAACCAAACCCTACTTGTCAAAGGGTCGATTCCACAGTGGTTGGTATTGGTTTGTAAGCACGCAAACGAAAGAATGTTAGCCTTGTAAATGACTTATGGGTGAATTATTTAATGAATCTGATGAATAATCTATACAGTGATCATCATTATCTAATTGTTTGATAGATTTTGTGAATGTGGATACTCAGCGTTTGGAAAATAATGAAGCCTTACAAGTGCGGTTGGTTGGGAAGCTAACAAACAAATACCACTGTGGAATCTACCCATAATGATTATACAGGGTGATTCAGAAATGCGTGCCGAAAATCCGTAGGTGTATTCCTGGCACATAATTGAATGTAAATTGGTCAATAACGATTTTGGAAATTCTCAATAGTTTATAAGTTATAGTGCCTTCAAGGTTTGAAGAGTGTGTTTAAATCTAGGGATTGTACCATAATCTTTCAGACACGTGTGAAATTACTTAACTTGACTGTACACTCTACAGCTTTTGTCATATTCTTTAGTAACTTTTACTGTGTTTCCAATGCCTTCATGGGAGTTAAGTAATTTCACACGTGTCTGAAAGATTATGGTACAATCCCTAGATTTAAACACACTCTTCAAACCTTGAAGGCACTATAACTTATAAACTATTGAGAATTTCCAAAATCGTTATTGACTAATTTACATTCAATTATGTGCCAGGAATACACCTGCGGATTTTCGGCACGCATTTCTGAATCACCCTGTATATAGGCCTGTGGCACTTACGTCAATACTTATGAAATAACTTGAATATATTGTTAAAAAGGTATTGATATAACATACTAGTGATTTTATGGATGACTGTCTTGTAGTTTGTACATGTCAAGAACCGATCGATGTGTGGAGGACGCTACGTTATTGGTTATTAATTAATTATGTATTGAGTCATGTAGAAGATAGTGTTATAAGCAGATCAACTAAATACTACGGTATGCTAAAATTCTCTTTGTTGTTGATTTCAGTAATGCCTTCAACACAATACAACCACAGTCTGGGGAACTACAACAACAACAACAACACAATACAACCACAGTCTGGGGAACTACAACAACAACAACAACAACACAATACAACCTCTTGTACTGATGTGACAACTTTTATAGATGAAGGTTAAGGGGGGTGCGGGAATAGGGGGACAGGCTGGGGGGGGGGGAGGTTAGGGGGTTGCGGGAGTAGGGAACAGGCTTTGGGGGGGGTTTAGGGGGGGTGCGGAAATAGGGGGACAGGCTGGGGGGGGCTAGGGGGGTGCGGGAGTAGGGAACAGGCTTGGGGGGGTTTAGGGGTTGCAGGAGTAGGGGACAGGCTTGGGGGGGGGGGGGGGTTAGGGGGGGTGCGGGAGTAGGGAACAGGCTTAGGGGGTTTTTGGGGGGTGCGGGAATAGGGAACAGGCTTGGGGGGGGTCAAGGGGGGGTGCGGGAATAGAGGACAGGCTTTCTACTCACCCCAAGCCTGTCCCCCTATTCCCGCACCCCCCCCCCCCAAGCCTGTCCCCTACTCCCGCACCCCCCCTAAACCCCCCCAAGCCTGTTCCTTACTCCCGCACCCCCCTAACCCCCCCCTCCCCAGCCTGTCCCCCTCTTCCCGCACCCCCCCAAGCCTGTCCCCTACCCCCCCCCCTACCCCTTTAATGCCAATATTATACTCTGGATATATGCATTGTTTACCAAAAGAATGGATGTGTTCTGTCGCCAATTTTTTTTGCACTTTATTGGAAAGACACAGAGAAAGAGAGACACACAGATAGAGACAGAGAGAGAGAGAGAGAGACAGACATACACAGAGAAAGAGAGACACACACACAGACCGAGAAAGAGAGACATACACACACACAGACCGAGAAAGAGAGACATACAGACAGAGAAAGAGAGAGAGAGAAAGAGACATGCAGACAGAGAAAGAGAGAGAGAGAGAGAGAGACATACAGACAGAGAGAGAGAGGGAGACAGACATACAGAGAGAGAGAGAGACACACACACAGACCGAGAAAGAGAGAGACATACAGACAGAAGAAAGAGAGAGAGAGAGACAGACAGAGAAAGAGAGAAAGACAGACACACAGAGAGAGAAAGAGAGAGAGAGAGACAGACATACACAAAGACAGAGAGACAGACATACACAAAGAGAGAGAAACAGACACAGAGAGAGAGAGAAAGAGAGAGAGACATACACAGAGAGAGAGAGAAAGAGAGAGAGACATACACAGAGAAAAAGATTACTTGCCACTGTCTAATCAGTACCAATAACTTGTGTTCCAATACTGACTTAAGGGGGAAGTTTTGTGTTGGTAATTCTGGAGCAACTGAATCCTCCAAACAATTCCAAGCAACAGAACATCATTATTTTTGCTCTTCTGGTCCTGTTGTTTCCTGGCATATTTTGGAGGAATCGAGGCACTCCAATGTAACAAAAACGAATTACCACTTTAAACTACAGGGAGGAAGTTAATGATTTTACCATATGGTTCAGGAAAATTATCTTGAGCTGAATGTGGGAATATCAAAAGAAATGGTTGTTGTTGATTTTAGGAAGCAAACAGTAGAACACTTACCACTCTATATCAGTAATGAAATAGTTGGAAAAGTTTATGAATATACACATTTTCATATTACACACACACACACACACATAAAAAGTCCACAAATTTTATCTCTTCTCCCCACACGCTGGTAAGTATCTCTCTCTCTCTCTCTCTCTCTCTCTCTCTCTCTCTCTCTCTCTCTCTCTCTCTCTCTCTCTCTCTCCAATAAGAAGTATTAACGTTGTATTCATAATTTATCTAATAATGAAATATCTGTTTGATAAGTTAATAATTATTTGTTTCAGTAAATATGGGCCCTATATTGACCAAAGCTAATAATAATAATAATAATAATAATAATAATAATAAGTAAAGGTAAATTATGAATACAAAATTAATACTTCTTATTGTAGAGAGGTATTGTAGCCTGTGGTATGTACACTCGCGGTCAGAAATTGTGTTCTGATCCCTTGGCACGATGAATCGCAACTAGCCAAGCTTTGATGATTCGAACAAATGTGTGTTGTAGGGAGACGCACAGTTTTTCGAACCTTATAAAAAAAATTGTTATATAAAAAAAATATATATATATAATTTTTTTTTTTTTTATATATAGTCACAGGTTTTAGTGGGCCAACATGGGATTTCCCATACACAAAGGAATACTGAACAGTACAGCCACAATCAAATAACCACCGACTCCTTCCTTCCCTCGTGCAAATAAATCAGTATCATATCAAAATATTATCATACAACACCTTACGTCAACTCAACCCCCTCAATTATTACTATGAGGTGCTGCAAACTCATACACGTGTTGTTCTTTATTACCAAGATATTACTACGACCGCAATATTTCCAGGATTAAATGTTTCTGCTTCGACATTTAGATTAGTAGTAGGATGAAAGGAATGAATAGGAGCCATCTTTGACTGCTGCCCGACCTCACTTTCTAAATCCGAGAAGACCTTCTCCCTATATATCAGCGGCCTCTTCTATCTCTGCTTCTATAAATGTAACCTTTGTTTCTCCTTTTGAAGCGTGAACTCCTCCTCCTCCATTACCCACTTTCTCTCCAGTACCTTACTAAGCCTTCACCAATAAATACACTTTCCTAGCAGCTTCCATGGCCCATGTGACCCTCACTGTACTAGATAGTGAGCATTGATTGATTGATATTAGGCACCGCAACAGCGAGGTCATATAGCGCCAAAAAACGGTAATAGAGAGGTGAGACAGCAAACAGGAAGGAAATAGAAAAGAGAGACAGTTTAAGAACTGAAAGCTAGTGACTGGGGCCGAAGGGACGCTAAAACTCTTAAAGTATTACACACATCACTAATGCAGGCAATACCCACCTACGAGGTAGATAGTGAGTATACAGACTTATGAGTCCTATACCTAACGTCTGTCAAACACTGTGGTCACCACTAATATGTTGACCATCTCTATAGTGAGTATACAGACTTATGAGTCCTATACCTAACGTCTGTCAAACACTGTGGTCACCACTAATATGTTGACCATCTCTATAGTGAGTATACAGACTTATGAGTCCTATACCTAACGTCTGTCAAACACTGTGGTCACCACTAATATGTTGACCATCTCTATAGTGAGTATACAGACTTATGAGTCCTATACCTAACGTCTGTCAAACACTGTCGTCACCACTAATATGTTGACCATCTCTATAGTGAGTATACAGACTTATGAGTCCTATACCTAACGTCTGTCAAACACTGTCGTCACCACTAATATGTTGACCATCTCTATCTGCTTCACACGGTCGTTCAGTTTCCTTTTGTCTGGATACAATTTTGTCAATATTAGCCATCAAGGTTTGGAAATCACTACCCTAACTCCGCCTCTAGCAATATCCGGAGCCGGTTAATTAAGAATTAAGGGGTTGAGGGAGTAGGGGACAGGCTTGGAGGGGGGGGGTGCGGAAATAGGGGGACAGGCTTGGGGTGGGTAGAAAGCCTGTCCCCTATTCCCGCACCCCTCTAACCTCCCCTCAAGCCTTTTCCCCTACTCCCGCACCCCCCAAAACCCCCCAAGCCTGTGTCCTACTCCCGCACCCCCCTAAACTCCCCCCCCCCACAAGCCTGTCCCCTACTCCCGCACCTCCCCCCCCCCACAAGCCTGTCCCCTACTCCCGCACCCCCTTATTTCGTTTTAGCCAATTCTCTCTTACAATCCACCAAGGTAATCAATCCTATCCATATTTAGAATTAACCTTTATAACACTTCACAGACTACAAAACTAACACAGCCTACTCAAAGAATTAAATCCATGTTACATGTGACACAACGAACATTATTACATCAAAATGTCTATAGTAATATGTAAGGGATAAAATATATACAATGAAACCACTAATAAATATAGCTACGTGTGTGTGTGTAATTTGAAAATGTGTGTGTGTGTTTAATTTGAAGATAATGTGTGTGTGTTTAATTTGAAGATAATGTGTGTGTGTTTAATTTGAAGATAATGTGTGTGTTTAATTTGAAGATAATGTGTGTGTGTAATTTGAAGATAATGTGTGTGTGTAATTTGAAGATAATGTGTGTGTGTTTAATTTGAAGATAATGTGTGTGTGTTTAATTTGAAAGTAATGTGTGTGTGTTTAATTTGAAGGTAATGTGTGTGTGTGTAATTTGAAAATGTGTGTGTGTGTGTAATTTGAAGGTAATGTGTGTGTGTGTTTAATTTGAAGGTAATGTGTGTGTGTGTGTGTGTGTGTGTGTGTGTGTGTGTAATTTGAAGGTAATGTGTGTGTGTGTTTAATTTGAAGGTAATGTGTGTGTGTGTGTGTGTGTGTGTGTGTGTGTGTGTGTGTGTGTGTAATTTGAAGATAAGCATGTGTATGTGTGTGAAACTATTTTAACGTTACGTGCAGGTGGGTTGAAACAGCAGGCTGGGTGTGTATCCCTCCTGACGGTGGTAATGGTCGCTTGAAACTGTAGAAGCCCAAGTGACGGTACAGTAGTGACGGACTGACGGTCCCAAGTGAGTGAGTGACAGAGTGAGTCGGCCCAACTAGTTGTGTGTGTCTACTGGGAACGTTGACACTCTGGTAGGTAGGCGTCCAAACTGTATTCTTACTCGGCTACAAACTTGTTTCTGTAAGTAGTCATATGATCAAATAAACCACTGACACAGACACTTCATTAACACTCGAAAATCATAAACCATTAATTATATATATATTACAAAGGCAGACAGCTATATTTACATGATGAATTTCATAAACGTTTACATTTGAACAACATATCTATCATTACATAACAGAAAAGTTTACATTTGATTACCGAGTACTGACACTACCAATCTATTACTCAATTGGTCAAATAACAAACACTCAAATGTACACTCGCAATCCAAAATTTGTATCTAGGTCTTGCTGAAGTTTCAAATCATTTAACATAATAGTGAACCAATAACACGCTTATTCTGTTTCATATTTACTCGAGTTCGCTTAATACTCGATCAAGCTATTTGAAGCAAGCCTGGATACATATTTTGGATTGGGAGTGTACAGTTGGCCACAGGAATTCTTACACAGGCTATTTGGAAAGAGTGGTCATTATTCAGGAAGAACTGCAATAAATGAACTATTAGGTGACTACCCCACACCAAGATTAAGGTTCAATTCCACAGTCGTATTCGTATGTGTCTCTCGGTGTTAATTTTACTTCACATTAAAGGACGTAATTCACTTTTGTTACATTGGAGTGCCATGATTCCTCCTAGCTATGCCAGAAAACAGGACCAGATGAACAATGGTGTCCTGTTGCTTGGAATAGTTTGGAGCCACATACTAAAACGGGACATAATAACAGTTCAAATTAAGTGCTTATTGTAACTCTCTCTAATTGACCCACCTCAAAAAATCAATACTCAAGATTATCGCTGATTGGCTATAACCAAATGACATTATTTTAGTGTTAATATTAGCTCATTACGAGTTTTACACGTGTTATATGGTTTGTATAACCTTATAGTACAAGAGCAAACCCAAATATCATAGATTACACACTCGTCAATGTCTCGTTTCATTATAATTTGGATGACAAGTGGACGTCAAATTTTCGAAATTTTAATTAGGTACATCTTTTTCCTATTCTCCTTGGCTGAGAAAATGGGAAGGATTGGAAAGAGGATGGGAAGGGTTGAAGGAAGAATGGGAAGGATTGGAGAAAGAATGGGAAGGGTTGGAGAAAGAATGGGAAGGGTTGGAAAGAGAATGGGAAGGGTTAAAGAAGAATGGGAAGGGTTGGAAAGAGAATGGGAAGGGTTGAAGAAAGAATGGGAAGGGTTGAAGAAAGAATGGGAAGGGTGGTAGAAGAAAGGAAAGGAATGAGAAATGTAACAGCTGACTTACTGTAAATACTCTTTATGAAATAGGATAACCCAAACCATCACGGTGATAAATTTGAAGTTTCTTTATGTTAAGGGGGTCTGGGAATAGGGGGACAGGCTTTGGGGGGGGGGGTTTGGGGGGGTGCGGGAGTAGGGGACAGGGTTGAGGGGGTTTAGGGGTTGCGGGAGTAGGGGGACAGGCTTGGGGGAGGGGGGTTAGGGGGATGCGGGAATAGGGGACAGGCTTTCTACCCCCCCCAAGCCTGTCCCCCTATTCCCGCACCCCCCAAAACCCCCCTCAAGCCTGTCGCCTACTCCCGCACCCCCTTAAACGTCGTAATTGCTGATAAACAACAAGTAGAAATGTATGAAATAGTTTTGGCAGTGCGAATTTCAACCTTTCTAAAGGAGACGTGGGTGGGTGAGAAAGAGACGTGGGTGGGTGAGTGTGAAGGAGACGTGGGTGGGTGGGTGAGTGTGAAGGAGACGTGGGTGGGTGGGTGGGTGAGAAAGAGACGTGGGTGGGTGAGTGTGAAGGAGACGTGGGTGGGTGGGTGGGTGAGAAAGAGACGTGGGTGGGTGAGTGTGAAGGAGACGTGGGTGGGTGGGTGGGTGAGAAAGAGACGTGGGTGGGTGAGTGTGAAGGAGACGTGGGTGGGTGGGTGGGTGAGAAAGAGACGTGGGTGGGTGAGTGTGAAGGAGACGTGGGTGGGTGGGTGGGTGAGAAAGAGACGTGGGTGGGTGAGTGTGAAGGAGACGTGGGTGGGTGGGTGAGTGTGAAGGAGACGTGGGTGGGTGGGTGGGTGAGAAAGAGACGTGGGTGGGTGAGTGTGAAGGAGACGTGGGTGGGTGGGTGGGTGAGAAAGAGACGTGGGTGGGTGAGTGTGAAGGAGACGTGGGTGGGTGGGTGGGTGAGAAAGAGACGTGGGTGGGTGAGTGTGAAGGAGACGTGGGTGGGTGGGTGGGTGGATGGGTGTGAAGGAGACGTGGGTGGGTGGGTGGGTGAAAAAGAGACGTGGGTGGGTGGGTGTGAAGGAGACGTGGGTGGGTGTGTGAGTTTGAAGGAGACGTGGGTGGGTGGGTGGGTGTGAAGGAGACGTGGGTGTGTGGGTGTGAAGGAGACGTGGGTGGGTGGGTGTGAATGAGACGTGGGTGGGTGGGTGAGTGTGAAGGAGACGTGGGTGGGTGGGTGGGTGGGAAAGAGACGTGGGTGGGTAGGTGGAATAAAAACGTGGGTGGGTGGGTGGGTGGGAAAGAGACGTGGGTGGGTGGGTGGGAAAGAGACGTGGGTGGGTGGGTTTTATAAAAACGTGGGTGGGTGAGTGGGTGGGAAAGAGACGTGGGTGGATGGGTGGGTGTGAAGGAGACGTGGGTGGATGGGTGTGAAGGAAACGTGGGTGGGTGGGTGGGAAGGAGACGTGGGTGGGTGGGTGGGTGTGAAGGAGACGTGTGTGGGTGGGGTGGTGTGAAGGAGACGTGGGTTGGGTGGGTGGGTGGGTGTGAAGGAGACGTGGGTGGGTGGGTGGAAAGGAGACGTGGGTGGGTGGGTGGGTGGGAAGGAGACGTGGGTGGGTGGGTTGGTGTGAAGGAGACGTGGGTGGGTGGGTGGGTGAGAAAGAGACGTGGGTGGGTGGGTGGAATAAAAACGTGGGTGGGTGGGTGGGTGGGAAAGAGACATGGGTGAGTGGGTGGGTGGGTGGGAAAGAGACGTGGGTTCGTGGGTGCAATGGAGACGTGGGTGGGTGGGTGGTTGGGAAACTAACAAACCAATACCACTGTGGAATCGACTCCTAACTTTATGGGTTGATTCCACAGTGGTATTGGTTTGTTAGCTTCCCAACCAACCAACCAACCAACCACACTTGTAAGCCTTCATTATTTTCCAAAAGCTGAGTATCCATATTCACAAACTCTATTAAGGGGGTGCGGAAGTAGGGAACAGGCTTTGGGGGGGTGCGGGGGGTGCGGGAATAGGGGGACAGGCTTCGGGTGGGTAGAAAGCTTATCCCCTATTCCCGCAACCCCCTAACCCCCGCCCCCCAATCCTGTCCCCATACTCCTGCACCCCCCAAGCCTGTCCCCTACTCCCGCACCCCCCCTAAACCCCCCCCAGCTTGTCCCCCTATTTCCGCACCACCTTAAATACTTCAGCCATTATTCATTTACACGGCTAATGAAGGTCGTATGTATTATGCAAGAACATCATCTGTGGTGGTGTATACGATGGTGTGGTAGTCTACTGATACGATGGTCCCACACACACACACACAGTCATGAGAATATACACACACACACACACACACACACACACACACACACACACACAGTTGAGTGACATTAATTTTGTTGTTTGTTGTGGGCACCTAAAATAAGCCCCCCAAGCCTGTCCCTCTACTCCCGCACCCCTCAAAACTCCCCGCACCCACCTAAACCCCCCAATGCTGTCCCCCTATTCCTGCACCCCCTTAATTAATAATTGAACATTATTTTTGTTTAATTTGGTCCGTTTTTTGAGACACGAAAATTGACATAACTTTTGAACAGAGGGTCATAGAGACAAAATGAAAAAATCGTCTCGCCCAATTTACCAACTGCATTTCCATTCCAAATATCATCCAAATCCATTTAGATCTTCATGATCAAATTTCGGTTCAAAATTTTTTTCAAAAAAAGTGGCCATAAGAGGAAAACGGAGAAAATTTAGAAACCCCTTCTGGCAACCCCCACCTATATGACCTATTCTTACATACCCATAGGTCAAATGTGGGATTCTACAACATTTTTGACCTATTCTCAAAACTCACATTTTTGGATGTGGTGTGTGGATGGAACGTGGTGAAAAAGATGAAATAAGTCTACGGATATTACATGATGTTATTCCAAAGACAGAGAGAGAGGGTGAGGTGTTTTTTCTTAGTATGCCTGCTGCCTTTTACAACACACACACACACACACAGACACACACATGGAACAAATTACCATCTATAAGAAGTGGTGTGTGTCAAACCATGCATAACTTCAAAGAAAAATATGATAATAGGATTTTAATATACGGGACATTAGGAGCTTGACTCAATCCTGTAAAGATACAAATAGGTAAGAACACACACACACACACACACACACACACACGTATCTTTATAATAAACATGCACGCACATCAATATAAATAATTATATTCTTGTTTTGAGAAAGAGGAGAACGAAACATAAGAAGAAAAATAATGTAAGAAAGTCAGGAAATTATAGAAACGAAATACAGTAATAAGGATGGGTTCAGTAATCATGTCTTATTTCGTTCGAGATGCCTCGACACATAATTTAAAAAAGGGGGCATAACTTGTAGACAGGGGGGGGCATAACTTGTAAACAGGGGTGGGGGGCATAACTTGTAGACAGGGGGGATGGAGGGGGGCATAACTTGTAGACAGGGGGGATGGAGGGGGGCATAACTTGTAGACAGACAGGGGGGATGGAGGGGGGCATAACTTGTAGACAGACAGGGGTGATGGAGGGGGGGCAAAACTTGTAGACAGACTGGGGGGATGGAGGGGGGCATAACTTGTAGACAGACAGGGGGATGGAGGGGGGCATAACTTGTAGACAGGGGAGATGGAGGGGGGCATAACTTGTAGACAGACAGGGGGGGAGGGGGTGCGTTTAAGGACCCTGTGATCGTGTATGGAAATTGAAGACTTTTGATTCCTCCTGACTATGCCACCAAACAAACAACCTCCTTCCATATAGGTGTGTGTGTGTGTGTGTGTGTGTGTGTGTGTTTCGTGGCAATATTTGAAGGACTCATTTACTTCCAATTTTCTGACTACATCACACACAGGGTTCCTTAAGGGGGTGCGGGAATAGGGGGACGGGCTTAGGGGGGCTTAGGGTGGTGCGGGAGTAGGGTACAGTTTTTTTTTTTTTGGGGGGGGGTGCGGGAGTAAGGGGACAGGCTTTGGGGGTGCGGAAATAGGGGACAAGCTTTCTTCCCACCTCAAGCCTGTCCCCCTATTTCAGCACTCCCCAAACCCCCCCCAAGCCAGTCCCCTACTCCCGCACCCCCTTAATTAACTCTTGCACAGGAAATGGGTAAGATTAATTAATTAGCCTGGAGAGAGTTGCATATATTTTTTATTAAGGGGGTGCGCGAATAGGGGACAGGCTTGGGGGGGGACTGGGGGGGTGCGGGAATAGGGGGACAAGCTTGAGGTGGGTAGTCTCATATTCCCGTACCCCCCTTACCCCCCCTCAAGCCTGTCCCCCTACATCCGCGCCCCCCCAAAAAACCCCGACCCCCCCCCCCCAGCCTGTCCCCCTATTCCCGCACCCCCTTAAGGGATTACTGTAGTATGCTTTTGATATTTTGGAATGCAATTAATTCACTCAGAGTATGTCAGGAAAAAAAAAAAAAAATTGTGGTCTCTCTCTAACGAAAAAAAAGGATAGTATTTTATTTTTTTTTCTCTCTCTCTCTCTCTCTCTCTCTCTCTCTCTCTCTCTCTCTCTCTCTCTCTCTCTCTCTCTCTCTCTCTCTCTCTCTCTCTGAATTAACAGAGAAAAAATAATCAGAAATATGTTGATTTGTCATGAAAATAAAACTCACTTCTTATACTGGTGATACAACTTTATTATTTTTATTATTATTATTATTATTATTATTATTATTATTATTATTATTTACTCCCTTGTCTTCTTCATCAGTTATTTATGTTAACCATGATGTAGTAAGAAAATTGGAGGTAAATGTGTCCTTCAAACATTGCCACAAAACACACACACACAAACACACACACACACACACACACACATATATGGAAGGAGCTTGTTTGGTTCGTGGCATAGTCAGGAGGAATCAGAACCCTCCAATTCTCATACACGATCACAGGGTCCTTAAGGGGGTGCGGGAGTAGGGGACAGGCTTGGGAGGGACTGGGGGGTACAGGAATAAGGGGACAGGCTTGGGTGGGGACTGGGGGAGTGCGGGAATAAGGGGACAGGCTTGGGTGGGTGGAAAGCCTGTCCCATATTCCCGCACCCCCCTAACCCCCCTCCCCAAGCCTGTCCCCCTATTCCCGCACTCCCCCACTCCCCACCCAAGCCTGTCCCCTTATTCCTGTACCCCACAGTCACGTACCCCCTTAAAGGAATTCCTTTAGTATGCTTTTGATATGTTGAAATGCAATTAAAACATGCTAAAAATCGATATTTTAGGTGTCCAAAGTCGATATGTGCATGCATCTTTTGTACCCGTTTATATCTCAAATTCAGGCTCAAAACACCCGAAAATTCGATATTTTTGGATTCCAGATGCGATCTGTACATGCCTACTCCGTGTTAGAGTACTTTCAAAATACAGGCCCAAAACATGCTGAAAATCGATATATTGGGTGCCCAAAGTCAATATGTGTATGAATCTTCTGTACCCGTTTATATCTCAAATTAAAGCTCAAAACACCCGAAAATTCGATATTTTTGGGTCCCAGAAGCGATCTTTACATGCCTAATCTGTGTTAGAGTATTTTTAAAATACAGGCCCAAAACATGCTATGAATCAATATTTTATTTGACCAAAGTCAATATGATTATGTATCTTCTGTACCCGTTTATATCCCAAATTCAGGCTTAAAACACCCGAAAATTCGATATTTTTGGGTCCCAGGAGCGATTTGTACATGCCTACTCCGTGCTACAATATTTTTAAGATACAGACCCAAAACATCCTCAAAATCGATATTTTATGTGCAAAAAGTCGATATGTGCATGCATCTTCTTAACTGTTTATATCTCAAATTCAGGCTCAAAACACCCGAAAATTCGATATTTTTGTGTCCCAGAAGTGATCTGTACATGTCTACTCCATGTTATAGTATTTTCAGAATACAGCCCAAAACATGCTAAAAATCGATATTTTAGGTGTCCAAAATCAATATGTGTATGCATCTTCTGTACACGTTTATATCTCAAATTCAGGCTCAAAACACCCGGAAATTCGATGTTTTTAGGTCTCAGAAGCGATCTGTACATGCCTACTCAGTGCTAGAATATTTTCAAAATATAGGCCCAAAACATGCTAAAAATCGATATTTTGGGTGCCAAAGGCGATATATGCATTCATATTCTGTACCCGTTTATATATCAAATTTAGCCTCATAACACCCGAAAATTCGATATTTTTGTGTCCCAGAAGCGATCTGTACATGCCTACTCCGTGTTAGAGTATTTTCAAAATACAGGCCCAAAACATGCTCAAAATCGATACTTTAGGTGCCCAAAGACGATAAGTGCATGCATCTTTTGTACCAGTTTATATCTCAAATTCAGGCTCAAAACACCCGAAAATTCGATATTTTTGGGTCCCAGAAGCGATCTGTATATGCTTACTCCTTGCTAGAATGTTTTTAAGATACAGACCCAAAACATGTTCAAAAATCGATATTTTAGGTGCAAAAAGTCGATATGTGCATGCATCTTCTGTACCCGTTTATATCTCAAATTTTTGGCTCAAAACACCTGGAAATTCGATATTTTTGGGTCTCAGAAGTGATCTGTACACACCTACTCAGTGCTAGAATATTTTCAAAATATAGGCCAAAAACATGCTCAAAATCGATATTTTGGTGCCCAAAGGCGATATGTGCATGCATGTTCTGTACCCGTTTATATCTCAAATTTAGCCTCGTAACACCCGAAAATTCGATATTTTTGTGTCCCAGAAGCGATCTGTACATGCCAACTCCGTGTTAGAGTATTTGCAAAATACAGGCCCATAACATGCTCAAAATCGATATTTTGGGTGCAAAAGACGATATGTGCGTGCATCTTTTGTACACGTTTATATCTCAAATTCAGGCTCAAAACACCCGAAAATTCGATATTTTTGGGTCCCAGAAGCGATCTGTACATGCTTACTCCTTGCTAGAATGTTTTTAAGATACAGACCCAAAACTTGCTCAAAATCAATATTTTAGGTGCAAAAAGTCGATATGTGCATGCATCTTCTGTACCCGTATATATCTAAAATTCAGGCTCAAAACACCCAAAAATTCAATATTTTTGTGTCCCAGAAGCGATCCGTACATGCCTACTCAGTGCTAGAATGTTTTTAAAATATAGGCTTAAAACATACAAAAAATCGATATTTTAGGTGTCCAAAGTCGATATGTGGATGCATCTTCTGTACCAGTTTATATCTCAAATTCAGGCTCAAAACACCCGAAAATTCGATATTTTTCTGTCCCAGAAGTGATCTGTACATGCCTAATCCGTGTTAGAGTATTTTCAAAATACATGCCCAAAACATGCTTAAAATCGATATTTTAGGTGCACAAAGTCAATATGTGTATGCATCTTCTGTACCCGTTTATATCCCATATTCAGGCTCAAAACACCCGAAAATTCGATATTTTTGGGTCCCAGAAGCGATCTGTACATGCCTACTCAGTGCTACAATAATTTCAAAATATTGGCCCAAAACATGCTAAAAATCGATATTTGGGTGCCCAAAGTCGATATGTGCATGGATCTTCCGTACCCGTTTATATCTCAAATTCAGGCTCAAAACAACGGAAAATTCGATATTTTTGTGTCCCAGAAGTGATCTGTACATGTTTACTCCATGCTAGAATGTTTTCAAAATATAGGCTTAAAACATGCTAAAAATCGATATTTTAGGTATCCAAAGTCGATATGTGCATGCATCTTCTGTACCCGTTTATATCTCAAATTAAGGTTAAAAACACCCGAAAATTCGATATTTTCATGATCCAAAAGCGATCTGTACATGACTACTCCGTGTTAGAGTATTTTTAAAATACAGGCTCAAAACATGCTCAAAATCGATATTTTGTGTGCCCAAAGTCAATATGTGTATTTATCTTCTGTACCCGTTTATATCCCAAATTCAGGCTCAAAACACCCGAAAATTCGATATTTTTGGGTCCAAGAAGGGATCTGTACATGCCTCCTCCTTGCTAGAATGTTTTTAAGATACAGACCCAAAACATGCTCAAAATCGATATTTTAGGTGCAAAAAGAAAATATGTGCATGCATCTTCTGTACCCGTTTATATCTCAAATTCAGGCTCAAAATACCAGAAAATTCGATATTTTCATGTCCCAAAAGCGATCTGTACATTACTACTCAGTGCTAGAACTTTTTCAAAATATAGGCTCAATACATGCTAAAAATCGATATTTTAGGTGTCCAAAGTCGATATGTGCATGCATCTTCAGTACCCGTTTACATCTCAAATTCAGGCTCAAGACACCCGAAAATTCAATGTTTTTGAGTCTTAAAAGCGATCTGTAAATGCCAACTCCATGTTAGTGTATTTTCAAAATACAAACCCAAAACATGCTGAAAATCGATATTATAGGTGCTCAAAGTCAATATGTGTATGCATCTGTACATGCCTACTCCTTGCTAGAATGTTTTCTAGATACAGACCCATAACATGTTCAAAATCGATATTTTAGGTGCAAAAAGTCGATATGTGCATGCAACTTCATTACCCGTTTATATCTCAAATGCAGGCTCAAAACCCCCAAAAATTCAATATTTTTGGGTCCCTGAAGCGATCTGTACATGTCTACTCAGAGCTGGAATATTTTCAAAATATAGGCCCAAAACATGCTAAAAATCAATATTTTGGGTGCCCATAGACGAAATGTGCATGCATCTTCTGTACCCGTTTATATCTCAAATTCAGGCTCAAAACACCCGAAAAATCGATATTTTTGGGTCCCAGAAGAGATCTGCACATGCCTACTCCGATTTAGAGTATTTTCAAAATACATGCCCAAAACATGTTAAAAATTCGATATTTTATCTGCCCATAGTCGATATGTGCTTGCATCTTCTGTACCCGTTTATATCTCAAATTCAGGCTCAAAACACCCGAAAACTCGATATTTTTGGGTCCCAGAAGAGATCTGTACATGCCTACTCCGTGTTAGAGTATTTTTAAAATACAGACCCAAAACATCCTCAAAATCGATATTTTATGTGCAAAAAGTCGATATGTGCATGCATCTTCTTAACTGTTTATATCTCAAATTCAGGCTCAAAACACCCGAAAATTCGATATTTTTGGGTCCCAGAAGTGATCTGTACATGTCTACTCCGTGTTATAGTATTTTCAGAATACAGGCTCAAAACATGCTAAAAATCGATATTTTAGGTGTCCAAAATCAATATGTGTATTCATCTTCTGTACACGTTTATATCTCAAATTCAGGCTCAAAACACCCGGAAATTCGATATTTTTGGGTCTCAGAAGCGATCTGTACATACCTACTCAGTGCTAGAATATTTTCAAAATATAGGCCAAAAACATGCTCAAAATCGATATTTTGGGTGCCCAAAGGCGATATGTGCATGCATGTTCTGTACCCGTTTATATCTCAAATTTAGCCTCATAACACCCGAAAATTCGATATTTTTGTGTCCTAGAAGCGATCTGTACATGCCAACTCCGTGTTAGAGTATTTTCAAAATACAGGCCCAAAACATGCTAAAAATCGATATTTTAGGTGCCCAAAGACGATAAGTGCATGCATCTTTTGTACCAGTTTATATCTCAAATTCAGGCTCAAAACACCCGAAAATTCGATATTTTTGGGTCCCAGAAGCGATCTGTATATGCTTACTCCTTGCTAGAATGTTTTTAAGATACAGACCCAAAACATGTTCAAAAATCGATATTTTAGGTGCAAAAAGTCGATATGTGCGCATCTTCTGTACCCGTTATATCTCAAATTTTGGCTCAAAACACCTGGAAATTCGATATTTTTGGGTCTCAGAAGCGATCTGTACATACCTACTCAGTGCTAGAATATTTTCAAAATATAGGCCAAAAACATGCTCAAAATCGATATTTTGGGTGCCCAAAGGCGATATGTGCATGCATGTTCTGTACCCGTTTATATCTCAAATTTAGCCTCATAACACCCGAAAATTCGATATTTTTGTGTCCTAGAAGCGATCTGTACATGCCAACTCCGTATTAGAGTATTTGCAAAATATAGGCCCATAACATGCTCAAAATCGATATTTTGGGTGCAAAAGACGATATGTGCATGCATCTTTTGTACCCGTTTATATCTCAAATTCAGGCTCAAAACACCCGAAAATTCGATATTTTTGGGTCCCAGAAGCGATCTGTACATGATTACTCCTTGCTAGAATGTTTTTAAGATACAGTCCAAAAACATGCTCAAAATCGATATTTTAGGTGCAAAAAGTAAATATGTGCATGCATCTCCTGTACCCGTTTATATCTCAAATTCAGGCTCAAAATACCTGAAAATTCGATATTTTCATGTCCCAAAAGCGATCTGTACATGCCTACTCCGTGTTAGAGTATTTTCAAAATATAAGCCCCAAACATGTTCAAAATTGATATTTTAGGTGCCCAAAGTCAATATGTGTATTTATCTTCTGTACCCGTTTATATCCAAAATTCAGGCTCAAAACTCCCGAAAATTCGATATTTTTGGGTCCTAGAAGCGATCTGTACATGCCTACACAGTGTCAGAATAATATCAAAATTTAGGCCCAAAATATGCTAAAAATCGATATTTTGGGTGCCCAAAGTTGATATGTGCATGCATCATCTGTACACGTTTATATCTCAAATTAAGGCTCAAAACACCCGAAAATTCGATATTTTTGGGTCCCAGAAGCGATCTGTACATGCCTACTCCTTGCTAGAATATTTTCAAGATACAGACCCAAAACATGCTAAAAATCGAAATTTTAGGTGCCCAAAGTCGATATGTGAATTCATCTTCAGTACCCGTTTATATCTCAAATTCATGTTAAAAACACCCGAAAATTCGATATTTTTGGGTCTCAGAAGCGATCTGTACATGCCTACTCAGTGCTAGAATATTTTCAAAATAAAGGCCCAAAACATGTTAAAAATAGATATTTTGGGGGCCCAAAGACGATATGTGCATGCATCTTCTGTACCCATTTATATCTCAAATTCAGGCTCAAAACGCCCAAAAATTTGATATTTTTGGTTCCCAGAAGGGATCTCTTCATGCCTACTCAGTGCTAGAATGTTTTCAAAATATAGGCTCAATACAGGCTAAAAATCGATATTTTAGGTCTCCAAAGTCGATATGTGCATGCATCTTCAGTACCCGTTTATATCTCAAATTCAGCCTCAAAACACCCGAAAATTCGATATTTTTGGGCCCCAGAAGCGATCTGTACATGCCTACTCCGTGTTAGAGTACTTTCAAAATACAGGCCCAAAACATGCTGAAAATCGATATTTTAGGTGCCCAAAGTCAATATGTGTATGCATCTTCTGTACCTGTTTATATCCCAAATTTAGGCTCAAAACACCAGAAAATTCAAAATAATTGAGTGCTAGAAGCGATCTGTACATGTCTACTCAGTGCTAGAATATTTTCAAAATATAGGCCCAAAACATGCTCAAAATCGATATTTTGGGTGCCCAAAGACGATATGAGCATGCATCTTTTGTACCTGTTTATATCTCAAATTCAGGCTAAAAAACACCCGAAAATTCGATATTTTTGTGTCCCAGAAGCGATCTGTACATGCCTACTCAGTGCTAGAATATTTTCAAAATATAGGCTCAATACATGCTAAAAATCGATATTTTAGGTGCAAAAAGTCGATATGTGCATGCATCTTCCGTACCCGTTTATATCTCAAATTCAGGCTCAAAACAACGGAAAATTCAATATTTTTGGGTTCCAGAAGCGATCTGTACATGCCTACTCAGTGCTAGAAAGTTTTTAAAATATAGGCTCAAAACATGCTATGAATCTATAATTTAGGTGTCCAAAATCGATATGTGCATGCATCTTCTGTACCCGTTTATATCTCAAATTCTGGCTCAAAACACCCGAAAATTCGATATTTTTGGGTCCCAGAAGCGATCTGTACATGCCTACACTTTACTAGAATGTTTTCAGAATACAGACCCAAAACATGCTCAAAATCGATATTTTAGGTGCAAAAAGTCGATATGTGCATGCATCTTCATTAACCGTTTATATCTCAAATGCAGGCTCAAAACACCCAAAAATTCAATATTTTTGGGTCCCTGAAGCGATCTGTACATGTCTACTCAGTGATAGAATATTTTCAAAATATAGGCCCAAAACATGCAAAAAATCAATATTTTGGGTGCCCAAAAAAGAAATGTGCATGCATCTTCTGTACCCGTTTATATCTCAAATTCAGGCTCAAAACACCCGAAAAATCGATATTTTTGGGTCCCAGAAGAGATCTTTACATGCCTACTCCGTGTTAGAGTACTTTCAAAATACAGGCCCAAAACATGCTGAAAATCGATATTTTAGGTGCCCAAAGTCTATATGTGCATGCATCTTCAGTACCCGTTTATATCTCAAATTCAGGCTCAAAACAACGGAAAATTCAATATTTTTGGGTTCCAGAAGCGATCTGTACATGCCTACTCAGTGCTAGAAAGTTTTCAAAATATAGGCTCAAAACATGCTAAAAATCTATAATTTAGGTGTCCAAAGTCGATATGTGCATACATCTTTTGTACCCGTTTATATCACAAATTCAGGCTCAAAACACCCGAAAATTCGATATTTTTGGGTCCCTGAAGCGATCTGTACATGCCTACTCAGTGCTAGAATATTGTTTAAATGTAGGCCCAAAACATGCTAAAAATCGATATTTTTGGTGCTAAATGTCGATATAAGCATGCATTTTCTGTACCGGTTTATATCTCAAATTCAGGCTCAAAACACCCGAAAATTCGATAAATTTGGGTCCCAGAAGGGATATCTACATGCCTACTCAGTGCTAAAATGTTTTCAAAATATAGGCTTAAAGCATGCTAAAAATCGATATTTTAGGTGTCCAAAATCGATATGTGCATACATCTTTTGTATCCGTTTATATCCAAAATTCAGGCTCAAAACACCCGAAAATTCGATATTTTTTTGTCCAAGAAGCGATCTGTACATGCCTACTCAGTGCTAGAATATTTTTAAAATATAGGCCCAAAACAGGCTAAAAATCGATATTTTAGGTGCTAAATGTCGATATGAGTATGCATTTTCTGTACCGGTTTATATCTCAAATTCAGGCTCAAAACACCCGAAAACTCGATAATTTTGGGTCCCAGAAGTGTTCTTTACATGCCTACTCCGTGTTAGAGTATTTTCAAAATACAGGCCCAAAACAAGCTCAAAATCGATATTTTATATTCCCAAAGTCAATATGTGTATGCATCTTCTATACCCGTTTATATACCAAATTCAGGCTGAAAACATCAGAAAATTCGATATTTTTGGGTCCCTGAAGCGATCTGTACATGCCTACTCAGTGCTAGAATATTTTTTAAATGTAGACCCAAAACATGCTAAAAATCAATATTTTAGGTGCTAAATGTCGATATGAGCATGCATTTTCTGTACCGGTTTATATCTCAAATTCAGGCTCAAAACACCCGAAAATTCGATAATTTTGGGTCCAAGAAGAGGTCTGTACATGCCTACTCCATGTTCGAGTACTTTCAAAATACAGGCCCAAAACATGCTGAAAATCGATATTTTAGGTGCCCAAAGTCGATATGTGCATGCATCTTCAGTACCCGTTTATATCTCAAATTCAAGCTCAAAACAACGGAAAATTCAATATTTTTGGGTTCCAGAAGCGATCTGTACATGCCTACTCAGTGCTAGAATGTTTTCAAAATATTGGCTCAAAACATGCTAAAAATCTATAATTTAGGTGTCCAAAGTCGATATGTGCATGCATCTTATGTACCCGTATATATCTGAAATTCAGGCTCAAAACACACGAAAACTCGATATTTTTGGGTCCCAGAAGAGATTTGTACATGCCTACTCCGTGTTAGAGTACTTTCAAAATACAGGCCCAAAACATGCTGAAAATCGATATTTTAGGTGTCCAAAATCGATATGTGCATACATCTTTTGTATCCGTTTATATCCAAAATTCAGGCTCAAAACACCCGAAAATTCGATATTTTTTTGTCCAAGAAGCGATCTGTACATGCCTACTCAGTGCTAAAATATTTTTAAAATATAGGCCCAAAACAGGCTAAAAATCGATATTTTAGGTGCTAAATGTCGATATGAGTATGCATTTTCTGTACCGGTTTATATCTCAAATTCAGGCTCAAAACACCCGAAAACTCGATATTTTTGGGTCCCAGAAGAGATTTGTACATGCCTACTCCATGTTAGAGTACTTTCAAAATACAGGCCCAAAACATGCTGAAAATCGATATTTTAGGTGCCCAAAGTCGATATGTGCATGCATTTTCAGTACCTGTTTATATCCCAAATTCAGGATCAAAACACCCGAAAATTTGATATTTTTGGGTCCCTGAAGCTAACTGTACATGCCTACTCAGTGCTAGAATATTTTTTAAATGTAGGCCCAAAACATGCTAAAAATCGATATTTTAGGTGCTAAATGTCGATATGAGCATGCATTTTCTGTCCCGGTTTATATCTCAAATTCAGGCTCAAAACACCCGAAAATTCGATAATTTTGGGTCCCAGAAGCGATCTTTACATGCCTACTCCGTGTTAGAGTATTTTCAAAATACAGGCCCAAAACATGCTCAAAATCGATATTTTATATTCCCAAAGTCAACATGTGTATGCATCTTCTATACCCGTTTATATCCCAAATTCAGGCTGAAAACATCCGAAAATTCGATATTTTTTTGTCCCAGAAGCGATCTGTACATGCCTACTCATTGCTAGAATACTTTCAAAATGTAGGCCCAAAACATGCTAAAAATCGATATTTTGGGTGCCCAAAGTCGATATCTGCATGCATCTTCAGTACCCGTTTATATCTCAAATTCATGCTCAAAACACCCAAAAACTCGATATTTTTGGGTCCCAGAAGAGATCTTTACATAGGCCTACTCCGTGTTAGAGTACTTTCAAAATACAGGCCCAAAACATGCTGAAAATCGATATTTTAGGTGCCCAAAGTCTATATGTGCATGCATCTTCAGTACCCGTTTATATCTCAAATTCAGGCTCAAAACAACGGAAAATTCAATATTTTTGGGTTCCAGAAGCGATCTGTACATGCCTACTCAGTGCTAGAAAGTTTTCAAAATATAGGCTCAAAACATGCTAAAAATCTATAATTTAGGTGTCCAAAGTCGATATGTGCATACATCTTTTGTACCCGTTTATATCACAAATTCAGGCTCAAAACACCCGAAAATTCGATATTTTTGGGTCCCTGAAGCGATCTGTACATGCCTACTCAGTGCTAGAATATTGTTTAAATGTAGGCCCAAAACATGCTAAAAATCGATATTTTTGGTGCTAAATGTCGATATAAGCATGCATTTTCTGTACCGGTTTATATCTCAAATTCAGGCTCAAAACACCCGAAAATTCGATAAATTTGGGTCACAGAAGGGATATCTACATGCCTACTCAGTGCTAAAATGTTTTCAAAATATAGGCTTAAAGCATGCTAAAAATCGATATTTTAGGTGTCCAAAATCGATATGTGCATACATCTTTTGTATCCGTTTATATCCAAAATTCAGGCTCAAAACACCCGAAAATTCGATATTTTTTTGTCTAAGAAGCGATCTGTACATGCCTACTCAGTGCTAGAATATTTTTAAAATATAGGCCCAAAACAGGCTAAAAATCGATATTTTAGGTGCTAAATGTCGATATGAGTATGCATTTTCTGTACCGGTTTATATCTCAAATTCAGGCTCAAAACACCCGAAAACTCGATATTTTTGGGTCCCAGAAGAGATTTGTACATGCCTACTCCGTGTTAGAGTACTTTTAAAATACAGGCCCAAAACATGCTGAAAATCGATATTTTAGGTGCCCAAAGTCGATATGTGCATGCATTTTCAGTACCTGTTTATATCCCAAATTCAGGCTCAAAACACCCGAAAATTTGATATTTTTGGGTCCCTGAAGCGATCTGTACATGCCTACTCAGTGCTAGAATATTTTTTAAATGTAGACCCAAAACATGCTAAAAATCGATATTTTAGGTGCTAAATGTCGATATGAGCATGCATTTTCTGTACCGGTTTATATCTCAAATTCAGGCTCAAAACACCCGAAAATTCGATAATTTTGGGTCCAAGAAGAGGTCTGTACATGCCTACTCCATGTTCGAGTACTTTCAAAATACAGGCCCAAAACATGCTGAAAATCGATATTTTAGGTGCCCAAAGTCGATATGTGCATGCATCTTCAGTACCCGTTTATATCTCAAATTCAGGCTCAAAACAACGGAAAATTCAATATTTTTGGTTTCCAGAAGCGATCTGTACATGCCTACTCAGTGCTAGAATGTTTTCAAAATGTAGGCCCAAAACATGCTAAAAATCGATATTTTGGGTGGCAAAAGTCGATATCTGCTTGCATCTTCTGTACCCGTTTATATCTCAAATTCATGCTCAAAACACCCAAAAACTCGATATTTTTGGGTCCCAGAAGAGATCTTTACATGCCTACTCCGTGTTAGAGTACTTTCAAAATACAGGCCCAAAACATGCTGAAAATCGATATTTTAGGTGCCCAAAGTCTATATGTGCATGCATCTTCAGTACCCGTTTATATCTCAAATTCAGGCTCAAAACAACGGAAAATTCAATATTTTTGGGTTCCAGAAGCGATCTGTACATGCCTACTCAGTGCTAGAAAGTTTTCAAAATATAGGCTCAAAACATGCTAAAAATCTATAATTTAGGTGTCCAAAGTCGATATGTGCATACATCTTTTGTACCCGTTTATATCCCAAATTCAGGCTCAAAACACCCGAAAATTCGATATTTTTGGGTCCCTGAAGCGATCTGTACATGCCTACTCAGTGCTAGAATATTGTTTAAATGTAGGCCCAAAACATGCTAAAAATCGATATTTTTGGTGCTAAATGTCGATATAAGCATGCATTTTCTGTACCGGTTTATATCTCAAATTCAGGCTCAAAACACCCGAAAATTCGATAAATTTGGGTCCCAGAAGGGATATCTACATGCCTACTCAGTGCTAAAATGTTTTCAAAATATAGGCTTAAAGCATGCTAAAAATCGATATTTTAGGTGTCCAAAGTCGATATGTGCATACATCTTTTGTATCCGTTTATATCCAAAATTCAGGCTCAAAACACCCGAAAATTCGATATTTTTTTGTCCAAGAAGCGATCTGTACATGCCTACTCAGTGCTAGAATATTTTTAAAATATAGGCCCAAAACAGGCTAAAAATCGATATTTTAGGTGCTAAATGTCGATATGAGTATGCATTTTCTGTACCGGTTTATATCTCAAATTCAGGCTCAAAACACCCAAAACTCGATATTTTTGGGTCCCAGAAGAGATTTGTACATGCCTACTCCGTGTTATAGTACTTTTAAAATACAGGCCCAAAACATGCTGAAAATCGATATTTTAGGTGCCCAAAGTCGATATGTGCATGCATCTTCAGTACCCGTTTATATCTCAAATTCAGGCTCAAAACAACGGAAAATTCAATATTTTTGGGTTCCAGAAGCGATCTGTACATGCCTACTCAGTGCTAGAATGTTTTCAAAATATTGGCTCAAAACATGTTCAAAATCGATATTTTAGGTGCAAAAAGTCGATATGTGAATACATCTTTTGTACCCGTTTATATCCAAAATTCACGCTCAAAACACCCGAAAATTCGATATTTTTGGGTCCCAGAAGCGATCTGTACATGCCTACTCCGTGTTAGAGCATTTTCAAAATACAGGCCCAAAACATGCTCAAAATCGATATTTTAGGTTCCCAAAGTCAATATGTGTATGCATCTTCTATACCCGTTTATATCCCAAATTCAGGCTGAAAACACCCGAAAATTCGATATTTTTCTGTCTCAGAAGCGTTCTGTACATGCCTACTCATTGCTAGAATACTTTCAATATATAGGCCCAAAACATGCTAAAAATCGATATTTTGGGTGCCCAAAGTCGATATGTGAATGCATCTTCTGTACCCGTTTATATCTCAAATTCAGACTCAAAACACCCGAAAATTTGATATTTTTTGTCCCAGAAGCGATCTGTACATGCCTACTCATTGCTAGAATACTTTCAAAATATAGGCCCAAAACATGCTAAAAATCGATATTTTGGGTGCCCAAAGTCGATATCTGCATGCATCTTCTGTACCCGTTTATATATCAAATTCAGGCTCAAAACACCCGAAAACTCGATATCTTTGGGTCCCAGAAGAGATCTTTACATGCCTACTCCGTGTTAGAGTACTTTCAAAATACAGGCCCAAAACATGCTGAAAATCGATATTTTAGGTGCCCAAAGTCGATATGTGCATACATCTTCAGTACCCGTTTATATCTCAAATTCAAGCTCAAAACACCCGAAAATTCGATAATTTTGGGTCTCAGAAGGGATATCTACATGCCTACTCAGTGCTAAAATGTTTTCAAAATATAGGCTTAAAGCATGCTAAAAATCGATATTTTAGGTGTCCAAAGTCGATATGTGCATACATCTTTTGTATCCGTTTATATCCAAAATTCAGGCTCAAAACACCCGAAAATTCGATATTTTTTTGTCCAAGAAGCGATCTGTACATGCCTACTCAGTGCTAGAATATTTTTAAAATATAGGCCCAAAACAGGCTAAAAATCGATATTTTAGGTGCTAAATGTCGATATGAGCATGCATTTTCTGTACCGGTTTATATCTCAAATTCAGGCTCAAAACACCCGAAAACTCGATAATTTTGGGTCCCAGAAGTGATCTTTACATGCCTACTCCGTGTTAGAGTATTTTCAAAATACAGGACCAAAACATGCTCAAAATCGATATTTTATATTCCCAAAGTCAATATGTGTATGCATCTTCTATACCCGTTTATATACCAAATTCAGGCTGAAAACATCAGAAAATTCGATATTTTTGGGTCCCTGAAGCGATCTGTAAATGCCTACTCAGTGCTAGAATATTTTTTAAATGTAGGCCCAAAACATGCTAAAAATCGATATTTTAGGTACTAAATGTCGATATGAGCATGCATTTTCTGTACCGGTTTATATCTCAAATTCAGGCTCAAAACACCCGAAAATTCGATTATTTTGGGTCCCAGAAGGGATATTTACATGCCTACTCAGTGCTAAAATGTTTTCAAAATTTAGGCTTAATGCATGCTAAAAATCAATATTTTAGGTGTCCAAAGTCGATATGTGAATACATCTTTTGTACCCGTTTATATCCAAAATTCACGCTCAAAACACCCGAAAATTCGATATTTTTGGGTCCCTGAAGCGATCTGTACATGCCTACTCCGTCTTAGAGCATTTTCAAAATACAGGCCCAAAACATGCTCAAAATCGATATTTTAGGTTCCCTAAGTCAATATGTGTATGCATCTTCTATACCCGTTTATATCCCAAATTCAGGCTGAAAACACCCGAAAATTCGATATTTTTCTGTCTCAGAAGCGTTCTGTACATGCCTACTCATTGCTAGAATACTTTCAAAATATAGGCCCAAAACATGCTAAAAATCGATATTTTGGGTGCCCAAAGTCGATATGTGAATGCATCTTCTGTACCCGTTTATATCTCAAATTCAGGCTCAAAAAACCCGAAAAATCGATATTTTTGGGTCCCAGAAGAGATTTGTACATGCCTACTCCGTGTTAGAGTACTTTCAAAATACAGGCCCAAAACATGCTGAAAATCGATATTTTAGGTGCCCAAAGTCGATATGTGCATGCATTTTCAGTAGCTGTTTATATCCCAAATTCAGGCTCAAAACACCCGAAAATTTGATATTTTTGGGTCCCTGAAGCTATCTGTACATGCCTAGTCAGTGCTAGAATATTTTTTAAATGTAGGCCCAAAACATGCTAAAAATCGATATTTTAGGTGCTAAATGTCGATATGAGCATGTATTTTCTGTACCGGTTTATATCTCAAATTCAGGCTCAAAACACCCGAAAATTCGATAATTTTGGGTCCCAGAAGCGATCTTTACATGCCTATTCCGTGTTAGAGTATTTTTAAAATACAGGCCCAAAACATGCTCAAAATCGATATTTTATATTCCCAAAGTCAATATGTGTATGCATCTTCTATACCCGTTTATATCCCAAATTCAGGCTGAAAACATCCGAAAATTCGATATTTTTTTGTCCCAGAAGCGATCTGTACATGCCTACTCATTGCTAGAATACTTTCAAAATATATGCCCAAAACATGCTAAAAATCGATATTTTGGGTGCCCAAAGTCGATATCTGCATGCATCTTTTGTACCCGTTTATATCCCAAATTCAGGCTGAAAACACCCGAAAATTCGATATTTTTGGGTCCCTGAAGCGATCTGTACATGCCTACTCAGTGCTAGAATATTGTTTAAATGTAGGCCCAAAACATGCTAAAAATCGATATTTTTGGTGCTAAATGTCGATATAAGCATGCATTTTCTGTACCGGTTTATATCTCAAATTCAGGCTCAAAACACCCGAAAATTCGATAATTTTGGGTCCCAGAAGGGATATCTACATGCCTACTCAGTGCTAAAATGTTTTCAAAATATAGGCTTAAAGCATGCTAAAAATCGATATTTTAGGTGTCCAAAGTCGATATGTGCATACATCTTTTGTATCCGTTTATATCCAAAATTCAGGCTCAAAACACTCGAAAATTCGATATTTTTTTGTCCAAGAAGCGATCTGTACATGCCTACTCAGTGCTAGAATATTTTTAAAATATAGGCCCAAAACAGGCTAAAAATCGATATTTTAGGTGCTAAATGTCGATATGAGTATGCATTTTCTGTACCGGTTTATATCTCAAATTCAGGCTGAAAACACCCGAAAACTCGATAATTTTTGGTCCCAGAAGTGATCTTTACATGCCTACTCCGTGTTAGAGTATTTTCAAAATACAGGCCCAAAACATGCTCAAAATCGATATTTTATATTCCCAAAGTCAATATGTGTATGCATCTTCTATACCCGTTTATATCCCAAATTCAGGCGGAAAACATCCGAAAATTCGATATTTTTTTGTCCCAGAAGCGATCTGTACATGCCTACTCATTGCTAGAATACTTTCAAAATATGGGCCCAAAACATGCTAAAAATCGATATTTTGGGTGCCCAAAGTCGATATCTGCATGCATCTTCTGTACCCGTTTATATCTCAAATTCAGGCTCAAAACACCCAAAAACTCGATATTTTTGGGTCCCAGAAGAGATCTTTACATGCCTACTCCGTGTTAGAGTACTTTCAAAATACAGGCCCAAAACATGCTGAAAATCGATATTTTAGGTGCCCAAAGTCGATATGTGCATGCATCTTCAGTACCCGTTTATATCTCAAATTCAGGCTCAAAACAACGGAAAATTCAATATTTTTGGGTTCAATAAGCGATCTGTACATGCCTACTCAGTGTTAGAAAGTTTTCAAAATATAGGCTCAAAACATGCTAAAAATCTATAATTTAGGTGTCCAAAGTCGATATGTGCATACATCTTTTGTACCCGTTTATATCTCAAATTCAGGCTCAAAACACCCGAAAATTCGATATTTTTGGGTCCCTGAAGCGATCTGTATATGCCTACTCAGTGCTAGAATATTGTTTAAATGTAGGCCCAAAACATGCTAAAAATCGATGTTTTTGGTGCTAAATGTCGATATAAGCATGCATTTTCTGTACCGGTTTATATCTCAAATTCAGGCTCAAAACACCCGAAAATTCGATAATTTTGGGTCCCAGAAGGGATATCTACATGCCTACTCAGTGCTAAAATGTTTTCAAAATATAGGCTTAAAGCATGCTAAAAATCGATATTTTAGGTGTCCAAAGTCGATATGTGCATACATCTTTTGTATCCGTTTATATCCAAAATTCAGGCTCAAAACACCCGAAAATTCGATATTTTTTTGTCCAAGAAGCGATCTGTACATGCCTACTTAGTGCTAGAATATTTTTAAAATATAGGCCCAAAACAGGCTAAAAATCGATATTTTAGGTGCTAAATGTCGATATGAGCATGCATTTTCTGTACCGGTTTATATCTCAAATTCAGGCTGAAAACACCCGAAAATTCGATAATTTTGGGTCCCAGAAGTGATATTTACATGCCTACTCCGTGTTAGAGTATTTTCAAATTACAGGCCCAAAACATGCTCAAAATCGATATTTTATATTCCCAAAGTCAATATGTGTATGCATCTTCTATACCCGTTTATATACCAAATTCAGGCTGAAAACATCAGAAAATTCGATATTTTTGGGTCCCTGAAGCGATCTGTAAATGCCTACTCAGTGCTAGAATATTTTTTAAATGTAGGCCCAAAACATGCTAAAAATAGATATTTTAGGTACTATATGTCGATATGAGCATGCATTTTCTGTACCGGTTTATATCTCAAATTCATGCTCAAAACACCAGAAAATTCGATAATTTTGGGTCCCAGAAGGGATATTTACATGCCTACTCAGTGCTAAAATGTTTTCAAAATTTAGGCTTAATGCATGCTAAAAATCAATATTTTAGGTGTCCAAAGTCGATATGTGAATACATCTTCAGTACCCGTTTATATCCCAAATTTAGGCTCAAAACACCCGAAAATTTGATATTTTTGGGTTTCTGAAGCTATATGTACATGCCTACTCAGTGCTAGAATATTTTTTAAATGTAGGCCCAAAACATGCTAAAAATCGATATTTTAGGTGCTAAATGTCGATATCAGCATGCATTTTCTGTACCGGTTTATATCTCAAATTCAGGCTCAAAACACCCGAAAAATCGATAATTTTGGGTCCCAGAAGCGATCTTTATATGCCTACTCCGTGTTAGAGTATTTTCAAAATACAGGCCCAAAACATGCTCAAAATCGATATTTTATATTCCCAAAGTCAATATGTGTATGCATCTTCTATACCCGTTTATATCACAAATTCAGGCTGAAAACACCCGAAAATTCGATATTTTTCTGTCTCAGAAGCGTTCTGTACATGCCTACTCATTGCTAGAATACTTTCAAAATATAGGCCCAAAACATGCTGAAAATTGATATTTTAGGTGCCCAAAGTCGATATGTGCATGCATCTTCAGTACCCGTTTATATCTCAAATTCAGGCTCAAAACAACTGAAAATTCAATATTTTTGGGTTCCAGAAGTGATCTGTACATGCCTACTCAGTGCTAGAAAGTTTTCAAAATATAGGCTCAAAACATGCTAAAAATCTATAATTTATGTGTCCAAAGTCGATATGTGCATACATCTTCTATACCCGTATATATCTGAAATTCAGGCTCAAAACACCCAAAAATTCGATATTTTTGTGTCCCAGAAGCGATCTGTACATGCCTACTTCGTGTTAGAGTATTTTCAAAATAGATGCCCAAAACATGCTCAAAATCGATATTTTGGGTGCACAAAGTCAAAATGTGCATGCATCTTCTGTACCCGTTTATATCTCAAAATCAGGCTCAAAACACCTGAAAATTCGATATTTTCGGGTCCCAGAAGCGATCTGTACATGCCTACTCTTTGCTAGAATGTTTTCAAAATACAGACTCAAAACATGCTCAAAATCGATATTTTAGGTGCAAAAAGTCGATATGTGCATACATCTTTTGTACCCGTTTATATCCCAAATTCAGGCTTAAAACACCCGAAAATTCAATATTTTTGTGTGTCAGAAGCGATCTGTACATGCCTACTCAGTGCTGGAATATTTTCAAAATATAGGCCCAATACATGCTAAAAATCGATATTTTAGGTGCCCAATGTCGATATGTGCATGAATCTTCAGTACTCGTTTATATCTCAAATGCAGGCTCAACATACGCGAAAATTCAATATTTTTGGGTCCCAGAAGTGATCTGTACATGCCTACTTCGTGTTAGAGTATTTTCAAAATACAGGCCAAAAACATGCTGAAAATCTATATTTGAGGTGCTAAAGTCAATATGTGTAAGCATGTTCTGTACCCTTTTATATCCCAAATTCATGCTCAAAACACCCGAAAATTCGATGTTTTTGGGTCCCAGAAGCGATTTGTACATGTCTACTCAGTGCTAGAATGTTTTCAAAATATAGGCTTAAAACTTGCTAAAATTCGATATTTTAATTGTCCAAAGTCGATATGTGCATACCTCTTTTGTACCCGTTTATATCCCAAATTCAGGCTCAAAACACCCAAAAATTTAATATTTTTGGGTCCCAGAAGCGATCTGTAGATGCCTACTCAGTGATAGAATATTTTCAAAATATTGGCCCAAAACATACTAAAAATCGATATTTTTGGTGCAAAGAGTTGATATGTGCATGCATCTTCATTACCTGTTTACATATCAAATTCAGGCTCAAAACACCCGAAAATTCAATATTTTTGGGTTCCAAAAGCAAACTGTACATGCCTACTCAGTGCTAGAATGTTTTCAAAATACATGCCCAAAACATGCTGAAAATCGATATTTTAGCTCCACATACTCGATATGTGCATGCATCGTCTGTACACGATTATATCTCACATTCAGTCTCAAAATACCCGAAAATTTAATGTTTTTGGGTCCCAGAAGCAATCTGTATATGCCTATTCCGTGTTAGATTATTTTCAAAATACAGGCCCAAAACATGCTAAAAATCGATATTTTGGGTGCCCAAAGTTGATATCTGCATGCATCTTCAGTACCCGTTTATATCTCAAATTCAGGCTAAAAACGACGGAAAATACAATATTTTTGGGTACCAGAAGCGATCTGTACATGCCTACTCAGTGCTAGAATTTTTTTCACTATACAGACCCAAAATATGCTCAAAATCGATAATTTAGGTGCAAAAAGTCGATACGTGCATGCATCTTCAGTACCCGTTTATATCTCAAATGCAGGCTCAAAACACCCGAAAATTCGATAATTTTGGGTTTTAGATGCAATCTGTATATGCCTACTCCGTGTTTAAGTATTTTCAAAATACATGCCCAAAACATGCTGAAAATCGATATTTTAGCTGCCCATAGTCAATATGTGCATGCATCTTCTGTACCGGTTTATATCTTAAATTCAGGCTCTAAACACCCGAAAATTCGATATTTTTGGGTCCCAGAAGCGATCTGTATATGCCTACGCAATGCTAGAATGTTTTCAAGATACAGACCTAAAACATGCTCAAAATCGATATTTTAGATGCCCAATGTCGATATGTGCATGCATCTTCTGTACTGTACCCGTTTATATCTCAAATTCAGGCTCAAAACTCCCAAAAATTCGATATTTTTTGGGTCCCAGAAGCGATCTGTGCATGCCTACTCAGTGCTAGAATATTTTCAAAATAAAAGCCCAATACATGCTAAAAATCGATATTTTAGGTGCCCAATGTCGATATGTGCATGCATCTTCTGTACCCGTTTATATCCCAAATTCTGGATCAAAACACCCGAAAATTCGATATTTTTGGGTCACAGAAGCTATCTGTACATGCCTACTCAGTAAAAGAATATTTTCAAAATATAAGCCCAAAGCAAGCTAAAAATCGATATTATAGGTGCCCAATGTCGATATGTGCATGCATATGCTGTACCCGTATATATCTCAAATTCAGGCTCAAAACACCCGAAAATTTAATATTTTTGGGTCCCAGAAGCGATCTGTACAAGCCTACTCCGTGTTAGAGTACTTTCAAAATACAGGCCATAAAACATGCTGAAAATCGATATTTTAGGTGCCCAAAGTCGATATGTGCATGCATCTTCTGTACCCGTTTATATCTCAAATTTAGGCTCAAAACACCCGAAAATTCGATATTTTTGGGTCCCAGAAGCGATCTGTACATGCCTACTCCGTGTTAGAGTATTTTCAAAATACAGGCCCAAAACATGATGATAATCGATATTTGAGGTGCCCAAAGTTAATATGTGTATGGATCTTCTGTACCCGTTTATATCCCAAATTCATGCTCAAAACACCCGAAAATTCGATATTTCTGGGTCCCAGAAGCGATCTGTACATGCCTACTCCGTGTTAGAGTATTTTGAAAATACCTACCCAAAACATGCTAAAAATCGATATCTTGGGTGCCGAAAGTTGATATATTCATGCATCTTCAGTACCCGTTTATATCTCAAATTCAGGCTCAAAACACCCGAAAATTCGAAATTTTTGGGTGACAGAAGCGATCTGTACATGCCTACTCCGTGTTAGAGTATTTTCAAAATACATGCTCAAAGCATGCTGAAAATCGATATTTTAGCTCCACATAGTCGATAAGTGCATGCATCTTCTGTACCCGTTTACATCTCAAATTCAGGCTCAAAACACCCGAAAATTCGATATTTTTGGGTCCCAGAAACGATCTGTACATGCCTATTCCGTGTTAGAGTATTTTGAAAATACCTACCCAAAACATGCTGATAATCGATATTTGAGGTGCCCAAAGTCAATATGTGTACGGATCTTCTGTACCCGTTTATATCCCAAATTCATGCTCAAAACACCCGAAAATTCGATATTTTTGTGTCCCAGAAGCGATCTGTACATGCCTACTCCGTGTTAGAGTATATTCAAATTATAGACCGAAAACATGCTCAAAATCGATATTTTGGGTGCCCAAAGTCGATATGTGCATGCATCCTTTGTACCCGTTTATATTTCAAATTCAGGCTCAAAACACCCGAAAATTCTATATTTTTAGGAACGAGAAGCGATATGTACATGCCTACTCCGTGTTAGAGTATTTTCAAAATACAGGTCCAAAACATGCTCAAAATCGATATTTTGGGTACCCAAAGTCGATATGTACATGTATTTTCTGTACCCGATTATATCTCAAATTCAGGCTCAAAACACCCGAAAATTCGATATTTTTGTGTCCCAGAAGCGATCTGTACATGCCTATTCCGTGTTAGAATACTTTCAAAATATAGGCCCAACACATGCTCAAAATCGATATTTTGGGTGCCCAAAGTCTAAATGTGCATGCATCTTCTGTACCCGTTTATATCTCAAATTCAGGCTCAAAATACCCGAAAATTCGATATTTTTGGGTCCCAGAAGCGATCTGTACATGCGTACTCAGTGCTATAATTGTTTTCAAAATATAGGCTTAAAATATGCTAAAAATCGATATTTTAGGTGCAAAAAGTCGATATGTGCCTGCATCTTCAGTACCCGTTTATATCTCAAATTCAGACTCAAAATACCCGAAAATTCGATATTTTTGTGTTTTAGAAGCAATCTGTACATGCCTACTCCTTGCTTGAATGTTTTCAAGATACAGACCCAAAACATGCTCAAAATCGATAATTTAGGGCAAAAAGTCGATATGTGCATGTATCTTCAGTACCGGTTTATATCTCAAATTCAGGCTAAAAAACACCCCAATATTCAATAGTTTTAGGTTCCAGAAGCGATCTGTACATGTCTACTCAGTGCTAGAATGTTTTTAAAATATAGGTTTAAAACATGCTAAAAATTTATATTTTAGGTGTCCCAAGTCGATATGTGCATGCATCTTCTGTACTCGTTTATATATCAAATTCAGGCTCAAAACACGCGAAAATTCGATATTTTTTGGTCCCAGAAGTGACCTGTATATACCTACTCCACGCTAGAATGTTTTCAAGATACAGACCCAAAACATGCCCAAAATCAATATTTTAGGTGCAAAAAGTCGATATGTGTATGCTTATTCAGTACCCGTTTATATCTCAAATTCAGGCTCAAAACACCCGAAAATTCGATATTTTTGGGTTTTAGATGCAATCTGTATATGCCTACTCCGTGTTTAAGTATTTTCAAAATACATGCCCAAAACATGCTGAAAATTGATATTTTAGCTGCCCATAGTCAATATGTGCATGCATCTTCTGTACCCGTTTATATCTTAAATTCAGGCTCTAAACACCCGAAAATTCGATATTTTTGGGTCCCAGAAGCGATCTGTATATGCCTACGCAATGCTAGAATGTTTTCAAGATACAGACCTAAAACATGCTCAAAATCGATATTTTAGATGCCCAATGTCGATATGTGCATGCATCTTCTGTACTGTACCCGTTTATATCTCAAATTCAGGCTCAAAACTCCCAAAAATTCGGTATTTTTGGGTCCCAGAAGCGATCTGTGCATGCCTACTCAGTGCTAGAATATTTTCAAAATAAAAGCCCAATACATGCTAAAAATCGATATTTTAGGTGCCCAATGTCGATATGTGCATGCATCTTCTGTACCCGTTTATATCTCAAATTCAGACTCAAGACACCCAAAAATTCGATATTTTGGGGTCCCAGAAGCGACTTGTACATGCCTACTCTTTGCTAGAATGTTTTCAAGATACAGACCCAAAATATGCTCAAAATCGATTTTTTTGGTGCAAAAAGTCAATATGTGCATGGATCTTCAGTAGCCGTTTATATCCCAAATGCAGGCTCAAAACACACGAAAATTCAATATTTTTGGGTCCCAGAAGCGATCTGTACATGCCTACTCAGTGCTAGAATGTTTTCAAAATATAGGCTCAAAACATGCTAAAAATAGATAATTTAGGTGTCCAAAGTCGATATGTGCATGCATCTTCTGTTCCCGTTTATATCTCCAGTTCAGGCTCAAAACACCCGAAAATTCGATATTTTTGTGCCCCAGAAGCGATCTGTACATGTCTACTTCGTGTTAGAGTATTTTTAAAATACAAGTCCAAAACATGCTCAAAATCGATATTTTGGGTGCCCAAAGTCGATATGTGCATACATCTTCTGTACCCGTTTATATCTCAAATTCAGACTCAAAATACCCGAAAATTCGATATTTTTGGGTCCAAGAAGCGATCTGTACATGCCTACTCAGTGCTAGAATGTTCTCAAAATACAGGCCTAAAACATGCTAAAAAACTATATTTTATGTTTCCCAAGTCGATATGTGCATGCATGTTCTGTACCCGTTTATATCTCAAATTTAGGCTCAAAACACCCGAAAATTCGATATTTTTGGATCCCAGAAGCGATCTGTATATCCCTACTCCGTGTTTGAGTTATTTCAAAATACATGCCCAAAACATGCTGAAAATCGAAATTTTAGCTCCACATTGTCGATATGTGCATGCATGTTCTGTACCCGTTTATATCTCAAATTAAGGCTCAAAACACCCGAAAATTCAATATTTTTGGGTCCTAGAAGCGATCTGTACATGCCTACTCCGTGTTAGAGTACTTTCATAATACAGGCCCAAAACATGCTAAAAATCGATATTTTAGCTGCCCAACGTGGATATGTGCATGCATCTTCTGTACCTGATTATATCTCAAATTCAGGCTGAAAATACCCGAAATTTCGATATTTTTGGGTCATAGAAGCAATCTGTACATGCCTATTACGTGTTAGAGTATTTTCAAAATACAGGCCCAAAACATGCTGAAAATCGATATTTGAGGTGCCCAAAGTCGATATGTGCATGCATCTTCTGTACCCGTTTATATCTCAAATTCAGACACAAAATACCCTAAAATTCGATATTTTTGGGTCCAAGAAGCGATCTGTACATGCCTACTCAGTGCTAGAATGTTTTCAAAATATAGGCTCAAAATATGCTAAAAATCGATATTTTATGTTTCCCAAGTCGATATGTGCATGCATCTTCTGTACCCGTTTATATCTCAAATTTAGGCTCAAAACACCCGAAAATTCGATATTTTTGTGTCCCAGAAGCGATCTGTACATGCCTACTCCGTGTTAGAGTATTTTCAAAATACATGCCCAAAACATGCTGAGAAGCGATATTTTATCTCCACATAGTCGATATGTGCATACATCTTCGGTACCCGTTTCTATCTCAAATTCAGGCTCAAAACACCCGAAAATTCGATAATTTTGGGTCCCAGAAGGGATATTTACACGCCTATTCCGTGTTAGAGTATTTTCAAAATACAGGCCCAAAACATGCTGATAATCGATATTTGAGGTGCCCAACTGGATATGTGCATGCATCTTCTGTACCCGATTATATCTTAAATTCAGGCTCAAAATACCCGAAATTTCGATATTTTTGGGTCCCAGAAGCAATGTGTACATGCCTATTCCGTGTTAGAGTATTTTCAAAATACAGGCCCAAAACATGCTGAAAATCGATATTTGAGGTGCCCAAAGTCAATATGTGTATGCATCTTCTGTTCTCGTTTATATCCCAAATTCAGGCTCAAAACACCCGAAAATTCGATAATTTTGGGTCCCAGAAGCGATATTTACACGCCTACTCAGTGCTAAAATGTTTTAAGAATATAGGCTTAAAGCATGCTAAAAATCGACAATTTAGGTGTCCAAAGTCAATATGTGTATGCATCTTCTATACCCGTTTATATCCCAAATTCAGGCTGAAAACACCCGAAAATTCGATATTTTTTTGTCCCAGAAGCGTTCTGTACATGCCTACTGATTGCTAGAATACTTTCAAAATATAGGCCCAAAACATGCTAAAAATCGATATTTTGGGTGCCCAAAGTCGATATCTGAATGCATTTTCTGTACCCGTTTATATCTCAAATTCATGCTCAAAACACCCGAAAACTCGATATTTTTGGGTCCCAGAAGAGATCTGTACATGCCTAATCCGTGTTAGAGTACTTGCAAAATACAGGCCCAAAACATGCTGAAAATCGATATTTTAGGTGCCCAAAGTCGATATGTGCATGCATTTTCAGTACCCGTTTATATCTCAAATTCAGGCTCAAAACAACGGAAAATTCAATATTTTTGGGTCCCAGAAGCGATCTGTACATGCCTACTCAGTGCTAGAAAGTTTTCAAAATATAGGCCCAAAACATGCTAAAATCGATATTTTGGGTGCCTAAAGTTGATATCTGCATGCATCTTCAGTACCCGTTTATATCTCATATTCAGGCTCAAAACAACGGAAAATTCAATAGTTTTGGGTCCCCGCAGCGATCTGGACATGCCTACTTCGTGTTAGTGTATTTTCAAAATATAGGCCCAAAACATGCTCAAAATCGATATTTTGGGTAACTTGAAGTCGATATGTGCATGCATCTTCTGTACCCGTTTATATCTCAAATTCAGGCTCATAACACCCAAAAATTCGATATTTTTGGGTCCCAGAAGCGACTTGTACATGCCTACTCTTTGCTAGAATGTTTTCAAGATACAGACCCAAAATATGCTCAAAATCGATATTTTAAGTGCAAAAAGTCGATATGTGCATGAATCTTCAGTACTCGTTTATATCTCAAATGCAGGCTCAACATACGCGAAAATTCAATATTTTTGGGTCCCAGAAGTGATCTGTACATGCCTACTTCGTGTTAGAGTATTTTCAAAATACAGGCCAAAAACATGCTGAAAATCTATATTTGAGGTGCTAAAGTCAATATGTGTAAGCATGTTCTGTACCCTTTTATATCCCAAATTCATGCTCAAAACACCCGAAAATTCGATGTTTTTGGGTCCCAGAAGCGATTTGTACATGTCTACTCAGTGCTAGAATGTTTTCAAAATATAGGCTTAAAACTTGCTAAAATTCGATATTTTAATTGTCCAAAGTCGATATGTGCATACCTCTTTTGTACCCGTTTATATCCCAAATTCAGGCTCAAAACACCCAAAAATTTAATATTTTTGGGTCCCAGAAGCGATCTGTAGATGCCTACTCAGTGATAGAATATTTTCAAAATATTGGCCCAAAACATACTAAAAATCGATATTTTTGGTGCAAAGAGTTGATATGTGCATGCATCTTCATTACCTGTTTACATATCAAATTCAGGCTCAAAACACCCGAAAATTCAATATTTTTGGGTTCCAAAAGCAAACTGTACATGCCTACTCAGTGCTAGAATGTTTTCAAAATACATGCCCAAAACATGCTGAAAATCGATATTTTAGCTCCACATACTCGATATGTGCATGCATCGTCTGTACACGATTATATCTCACATTCAGTCTCAAAATACCCGAAAATTTAATGTTTTTGGGTCCCAGAAGCAATCTGTATATGCCTATTCCGTGTTAGATTATTTTCAAAATACAGGCCCAAAACATGCTAAAAATCGATATTTTGGGTGCCCAAAGTTGATATCTGCATGCATCTTCAGTACCCGTTTATATCTCAAATTCAGGCTAAAAACGACGGAAAATACAATATTTTTGGGTACCAGAAGCGATCTGTACATGCCTACTCAGTGCTAGAATTTTTTTCACTATACAGACCCAAAATATGCTCAAAATCGATAATTTAGGTGCAAAAAGTCGATACGTGCATGCATCTTCAGTACCCGTTTATATCTCAAATGCAGGCTCAAAACACCCGAAAATTCGATAATTTTGGGTTTTAGATGCAATCTGTATATGCCTACTCCGTGTTTAAGTATTTTCAAAATACATGCCCAAAACATGCTGAAAATCGATATTTTAGCTGCCCATAGTCAATATGTGCATGCATCTTCTGTACCGGTTTATATCTTAAATTCAGGCTCTAAACACCCGAAAATTCGATATTTTTGGGTCCCAGAAGCGATCTGTATATGCCTACGCAATGCTAGAATGTTTTCAAGATACAGACCTAAAACATGCTCAAAATCGATATTTTAGATGCCCAATGTCGATATGTGCATGCATCTTCTGTACTGTACCCGTTTATATCTCAAATTCAGGCTCAAAACTCCCAAAAATTCGATATTTTTTGGGTCCCAGAAGCGATCTGTGCATGCCTACTCAGTGCTAGAATATTTTCAAAATAAAAGCCCAATACATGCTAAAAATCGATATTTTAGGTGCCCAATGTCGATATGTGCATGCATCTTCTGTACCCGTTTATATCCCAAATTCTGGATCAAAACACCCGAAAATTCGATATTTTTGGGTCACAGAAGCTATCTGTACATGCCTACTCAGTAAAAGAATATTTTCAAAATATAAGCCCAAAGCAAGCTAAAAATCGATATTATAGGTGCCCAATGTCGATATGTGCATGCATATGCTGTACCCGTATATATCTCAAATTCAGGCTCAAAACACCCGAAAATTTAATATTTTTGGGTCCCAGAAGCGATCTGTACAAGCCTACTCCGTGTTAGAGTACTTTCAAAATACAGGCCATAAAACATGCTGAAAATCGATATTTTAGGTGCCCAAAGTCGATATGTGCATGCATCTTCTGTACCCGTTTATATCTCAAATTTAGGCTCAAAACACCCGAAAATTCGATATTTTTGGGTCCCAGAAGCGATCTGTACATGCCTACTCCGTGTTAGAGTATTTTCAAAATACAGGCCCAAAACATGATGATAATCGATATTTGAGGTGCCCAAAGTTAATATGTGTATGGATCTTCTGTACCCGTTTATATCCCAAATTCATGCTCAAAACACCCGAAAATTCGATATTTCTGGGTCCCAGAAGCGATCTGTACATGCCTACTCCGTGTTAGAGTATTTTGAAAATACCTACCCAAAACATGCTAAAAATCGATATCTTGGGTGCCGAAAGTTGATATATTCATGCATCTTCAGTACCCGTTTATATCTCAAATTCAGGCTCAAAACACCCGAAAATTCGAAATTTTTGGGTGACAGAAGCGATATGTACATGCCTACTCCGTGTTAGAGTATTTTCAAAATACATGCTCAAAGCATGCTGAAAATCGATATTTTAGCTCCACATAGTCGATAAGTGCATGCATCTTCTGTACCCGTTTACATCTCAAATTCAGGCTCAAAACACCCGAAAATTCGATATTTTTGGGTCCCAGAAACGATCTGTACATGCCTATTCCGTGTTAGAGTATTTTGAAAATACCTACCCAAAACATGCTGATAATCGATATTTGAGGTGCCCAAAGTCAATATGTGTACGGATCTTCTGTACCCGTTTATATCCCAAATTCATGCTCAAAACACCCGAAAATTCGATATTTTTGTGTCCCAGAAGCGATCTGTACATGCCTACTCCGTGTTAGAGTATATTCAAATTATAGACCGAAAACATGCTCAAAATCGATATTTTGGGTGCCCAAAGTCGATATGTGCATGCATCCTTTGTACCCGTTTATATTTCAAATTCAGGCTCAAAACACCCGAAAATTCTATATTTTTAGGAACGAGAAGCGATATGTACATGCCTACTCCGTGTTAGAGTATTTTCAAAATACAGGTCCAAAACATGCTCAAAATCGATATTTTGGGTACCCAAAGTCGATATGTACATGTATTTTCTGTACCCGATTATATCTCAAATTCAGGCTCAAAACACCCGAAAATTCGATATTTTTGTGTCCCAGAAGCGATCTGTACATGCCTATTCCGTGTTAGAATACTTTCAAAATATAGGCCCAACACATGCTCAAAATCGATATTTTGGGTGCCCAAAGTCTAAATGTGCATGCATCTTCTGTACCCGTTTATATCTCAAATTCAGGCTCAAAATACCCGAAAATTCGATATTTTTGGGTCCCAGAAGCGATCTGTACATGCGTACTCAGTGCTATAATTGTTTTCAAAATATAGGCTTAAAATATGCTAAAAATCGATATTTTAGGTGCAAAAAGTCGATATGTGCCTGCATCTTCAGTACCCGTTTATATCTCAAATTCAGACTCAAAATACCCGAAAATTCGATATTTTTGTGTTTTAGAAGCAATCTGTACATGCCTACTCCTTGCTTGAATGTTTTCAAGATACAGACCCAAAACATGCTCAAAATCGATAATTTAGGGCAAAAAGTCGATATGTGCATGTATCTTCAGTACCGGTTTATATCTCAAATTCAGGCTAAAAAACACCCCAATATTCAATAGTTTTAGGTTCCAGAAGCGATCTGTACATGTCTACTCAGTGCTAGAATGTTTTTAAAATATAGGTTTAAAACATGCTAAAAATTTATATTTTAGGTGTCCCAAGTCGATATGTGCATGCATCTTCTGTACTCGTTTATATATCAAATTCAGGCTCAAAACACGCGAAAATTCGATATTTTTTGGTCCCAGAAGTGACCTGTATATACCTACTCCACGCTAGAATGTTTTCAAGATACAGACCCAAAACATGCCCAAAATCAATATTTTAGGTGCAAAAAGTCGATATGTGTATGCTTATTCAGTACCCGTTTATATCTCAAATTCAGGCTCAAAACACCCGAAAATTCGATATTTTTGGGTTTTAGATGCAATCTGTATATGCCTACTCCGTGTTTAAGTATTTTCAAAATACATGCCCAAAACATGCTGAAAATTGATATTTTAGCTGCCCATAGTCAATATGTGCATGCATCTTCTGTACCCGTTTATATCTTAAATTCAGGCTCTAAACACCCGAAAATTCGATATTTTTGGGTCCCAAAAGCGATCTGTATATGCCTACGCAATGCTAGAATGTTTTCAAGATACAGACCTAAAACATGCTCAAAATCGATATTTTAGATGCCCAATGTCGATATGTGCATGCATCTTCTGTACTGTACCCGTTTATATCTCAAATTCAGGCTCAAAACTCCCAAAAATTCGGTATTTTTGGGTCCCAGAAGCGATCTGTGCATGCCTACTCAGTGCTAGAATATTTTCAAAATAAAAGCCCAATACATGCTAAAAATCGATATTTTAGGTGCCCAATGTCGATATGTGCATGCATCTTCTGTACCCGTTTATATCTCAAATTCAGACTCAAGACACCCAAAAATTCGATATTTTGGGGTCCCAGAAGCGACTTGTACATGCCTACTCTTTGCTAGAATGTTTTCAAGATACAGACCCAAAATATGCTCAAAATCGATTTTTTTGGTGCAAAAAGTCAATATGTGCATGGATCTTCAGTAGCCGTTTATATCCCAAATGCAGGCTCAAAACACACGAAAATTCAATATTTTTGGGTCCCAGAAGCGATCTGTACATGCCTACTCAGTGCTAGAATGTTTTCAAAATATAGGCTCAAAACATGCTAAAAATAGATAATTTAGGTGTCCAAAGTCGATATGTGCATGCATCTTCTGTTCCCGTTTATATCTCCAGTTCAGGCTCAAAACACCCGAAAATTCGATATTTTTGTGCCCCAGAAGCGATCTGTACATGTCTACTTCGTGTTAGAGTATTTTTAAAATACAAGTCCAAAACATGCTCAAAATCGATATTTTGGGTGCCCAAAGTCGATATGTGCATACATCTTCTGTACCCGTTTATATCTCAAATTCAGACTCAAAATACCCGAAAATTCGATATTTTTGGGTCCAAGAAGCGATCTGTACATGCCTACTCAGTGCTAGAATGTTCTCAAAATACAGGCCTAAAACATGCTAAAAAACTATATTTTATGTTTCCCAAGTCGATATGTGCATGCATGTTCTGTACCCGTTTATATCTCAAATTTAGGCTCAAAACACCCGAAAATTCGATATTTTTGGATCCCAGAAGCGATCTGTATATCCCTACTCCGTGTTTGAGTTATTTCAAAATACATGCCCAAAACATGCTGAAAATCGAAATTTTAGCTCCACATTGTCGATATGTGCATGCATGTTCTGTACCCGTTTATATCTCAAATTAAGGCTCAAAACACCCGAAAATTCAATATTTTTGGGTCCTAGAAGCGATCTGTACATGCCTACTCCGTGTTAGAGTACTTTCATAATACAGGCCCAAAACATGCTAAAAATCGATATTTTAGCTGCCCAACGTGGATATGTGCATGCATCTTCTGTACCTGATTATATCTCAAATTCAGGCTGAAAATACCCGAAATTTCGATATTTTTGGGTCATAGAAGCAATCTGTACATGCCTATTACGTGTTAGAGTATTTTCAAAATGCAGGCCCAAAACATGCTGAAAATCGATATTTGAGGTGCCCAAAGTCGATATGTGCATGCATCTTCTGTACCCGTTTATATCTCAAATTCAGACACAAAATACCCTAAAATTCGATATTTTTGGGTCCAAGAAGCGATCTGTACATGCCTACTCAGTGCTAGAATGTTTTCAAAATATAGGCTCAAAATATGCTAAAAATCGATATTTTATGTTTCCCAAGTCGATATGTGCATGCATCTTCTGTACCCGTTTATATCTCAAATTTAGGCTCAAAACACCCGAAAATTCGATATTTTTGTGTCCCAGAAGCGATCTGTACATGCCTACTCCGTGTTAGAGTATTTTCAAAATACATGCCCAAAACATGCTGAGAAGCGATATTTTATCTCCACATAGTCGATATGTGCATACATCTTCGGTACCCGTTTCTATCTCAAATTCAGGCTCAAAACACCCGAAAATTCGATAATTTTGGGTCCCAGAAGGGATATTTACACGCCTATTCCGTGTTAGAGTATTTTCAAAATACAGGCCCAAAACATGCTGATAATCGATATTTGAGGTGCCCAACTGGATATGTGCATGCATCTTCTGTACCCGATTATATCTTAAATTCAGGCTCAAAATACCCGAAATTTCGATATTTTTGGGTCCCAGAAGCAATGTGTACATGCCTATTCCGTGTTAGAGTATTTTCAAAATACAGGCCCAAAACATGCTGAAAATCGATATTTGAGGTGCCCAAAGTCAATATGTGTATGCATCTTCTGTTCTCGTTTATATCCCAAATTCAGGCTCAAAACACCCGAAAATTCGATAATTTTGGGTCCCAGAAGCGATATTTACACGCCTACTCAGTGCTAAAATGTTTTAAGAATATAGGCTTAAAGCATGCTAAAAATCGACAATTTAGGTGTCCAAAGTCAATATGTGTATGCATCTTCTATACCCGTTTATATCCCAAATTCAGGCTGAAAACACCCGAAAATTCGATATTTTTTTGTCCCAGAAGCGTTCTGTACATGCCTACTGATTGCTAGAATACTTTCAAAATATAGGCCCAAAACATGCTAAAAATCGATATTTTGGGTGCCCAAAGTCGATATCTGAATGCATTTTCTGTACCCGTTTATATCTCAAATTCATGCTCAAAACACCCGAAAACTCGATATTTTTGGGTCCCAGAAGAGATCTGTACATGCCTAATCCGTGTTAGAGTACTTGCAAAATACAGGCCCAAAACATGCTGAAAATCGATATTTTAGGTGCCCAAAGTCGATATGTGCATGCATTTTCAGTACCCGTTTATATCTCAAATTCAGGCTCAAAACAACGGAAAATTCAATATTTTTGGGTCCCAGAAGCGATCTGTACATGCCTACTCAGTGCTAGAAAGTTTTCAAAATATAGGCCCAAAACATGCTAAAATCGATATTTTGGGTGCCTAAAGTTGATATCTGCATGCATCTTCAGTACCCGTTTATATCTCATATTCAGGCTCAAAACAACGGAAAATTCAATAGTTTTGGGTCCCCGCAGCGATCTGGGCATGCCTACTTCGTGTTAGTGTATTTTCAAAATATAGGCCCAAAACATGCTCAAAATCGATATTTTGGGTAACTTGAAGTCGATATGTGCATGCATCTTCTGTACCCGTTTATATCTCAAATTCAGGCTCATAACACCCAAAAATTCGATATTTTTGGGTCCCAGAAGCGACTTGTACATGCCTACTCTTTGCTAGAATGTTTTCAAGATACAGACCCAAAATATGCTCAAAATCGATATTTTAAGTGCAAAAAGTCGATATGTGCATGAATCTTCAGTACTCGTTTATATCTCAAATGCAGGCTCAACATACGCGAAAATTCAATATTTTTGGGTCCCAGAAGTGATCTGTACATGCCTACTTCGTGTTAGAGTATTTTCAAAATACAGGCCAAAAACATGCTGAAAATCTATATTTGAGGTGCTAAAGTCAATATGTGTAAGCATGTTCTGTACCCTTTTATATCCCAAATTCATGCTCAAAACACCCGAAAATTCGATGTTTTTGGGTCCCAGAAGCGATTTGTACATGTCTACTCAGTGCTAGAATGTTTTCAAAATATAGGCTTAAAACTTGCTAAAATTCGATATTTTAATTGTCCAAAGTCGATATGTGCATACCTCTTTTGTACCCGTTTATATCCCAAATTCAGGCTCAAAACACCCAAAAATTTAATATTTTTGGGTCCCAGAAGCGATCTGTAGATGCCTACTCAGTGATAGAATATTTTCAAATTATTGGCCCAAAACATACTAAAAATCGATATTTTTGGTGCAAAGAGTTGATATGTGCATGCATCTTCATTACCTGTTTACATATCAAATTCAGGCTCAAAACACCCGAAAATTCAATATTTTTGGGTTCCAAAAGCAAACTGTACATGCCTACTCAGTGCTAGAATGTTTTCAAAATACATGCCCAAAACATGCTGAAAATCGATATTTTAGCTCCACATACTCGATATGTGCATGCATCGTCTGTACACGATTATATCTCACATTCAGTCTCAAAATACCCGAAAATTTAATGTTTTTGGGTCCCAGAAGCAATCTGTATATGCCTATTCCGTGTTAGATTATTTTCAAAATACAGGCCCAAAACATGCTAAAAATCGATATTTTGGGTGCCCAAAGTTGATATCTGCATGCATCTTCAGTACCCGTTTATATCTCAAATTCAGGCTAAAAACGACGGAAAATACAATATTTTTGGGTACCAGAAGCGATCTGTACATGCCTACTCAGTGCTAGAATTTTTTTCACTATACAGACCCAAAATATGCTCAAAATCGATAATTTAGGTGCAAAAAGTCGATACGTGCATGCATCTTCAGTACCCGTTTATATCTCAAATGCAGGCTCAAAACACCCGAAAATTCGATAATTTTGGGTTTTAGATGCAATCTGTATATGCCTACTCCGTGTTTAAGTATTTTCAAAATACATGCCCAAAACATGCTGAAAATCGATATTTTAGCTGCCCATAGTCAATATGTGCATGCATCTTCTGTACCGGTTTATATCTTAAATTCAGGCTCTAAACACCCGAAAATTCGATATTTTTGGGTCCCAGAAGCGATCTGTATATGCCTACGCAATGCTAGAATGTTTTCAAGATACAGACCTAAAACATGCTCAAAATCGATATTTTAGATGCCCAATGTCGATATGTGCATGCATCTTCTGTACTGTACCCGTTTATATCTCAAATTCAGGCTCAAAACTCCCAAAAATTCGATATTTTTTGGGTCCCAGAAGCGATCTGTGCATGCCTACTCAGTGCTAGAATATTTTCAAAATAAAAGCCCAATACATGCTAAAAATCGATATTTTAGGTGCCCAATGTCGATATGTGCATGCATCTTCTGTACCCGTTTATATCCCAAATTCTGGATCAAAACACCCGAAAATTCGATATTTTTGGGTCACAGAAGCTATCTGTACATGCCTACTCAGTAAAAGAATATTTTCAAAATATAAGCCCAAAGCAAGCTAAAAATCGATATTATAGGTGCCCAATGTCGATATGTGCATGCATATGCTGTACCCGTATATATCTCAAATTCAGGCTCAAAACACCCGAAAATTTAATATTTTTGGGTCCCAGAAGCGATCTGTACAAGCCTACTCCGTGTTAGAGTACTTTCAAAATACAGGCCATAAAACATGCTGAAAATCGATATTTTAGGTGCCCAAAGTCGATATGTGCATGCATCTTCTGTACCCGTTTATATCTCAAATTTAGGCTCAAAACACCCGAAAATTCGATATTTTTGGGTCCCAGAAGCGATCTGTACATGCCTACTCCGTGTTAGAGTATTTTCAAAATACAGGCCCAAAACATGATGATAATCGATATTTGAGGTGCCCAAAGTTAATATGTGTATGGATCTTCTGTACCCGTTTATATCCCAAATTCATGCTCAAAACACCCGAAAATTCGATATTTCTGGGTCCCAGAAGCGATCTGTACATGCCTACTCCGTGTTAGAGTATTTTGAAAATACCTACCCAAAACATGCTAAAAATCGATATCTTGGGTGCCGAAAGTTGATATATTCATGCATCTTCAGTACCCGTTTATATCTCAAATTCAGGCTCAAAACACCCGAAAATTCGAAATTTTTGGGTGACAGAAGCGATCTGTACATGCCTACTCCGTGTTAGAGTATTTTCAAAATACATGCTCAAAGCATGCTGAAAATCGATATTTTAGCTCCACATAGTCGATAAGTGCATGCATCTTCTGTACCCGTTTACATCTCAAATTCAGGCTCAAAACACCCGAAAATTCGATATTTTTGGGTCCCAGAAACGATCTGTACATGCCTATTCCGTGTTAGAGTATTTTGAAAATACCTACCCAAAACATGCTGATAATCGATATTTGAGGTGCCCAAAGTCAATATGTGTACGGATCTTCTGTACCCGTTTATATCCCAAATTCATGCTCAAAACACCCGAAAATTCGATATTTTTGTGTCCCAGAAGCGATCTGTACATGCCTACTCCGTGTTAGAGTATATTCAAATTATAGACCGAAAACATGCTCAAAATCGATATTTTGGGTGCCCAAAGTCGATATGTGCATGCATCCTTTGTACCCGTTTATATTTCAAATTCAGGCTCAAAACACCCGAAAATTCTATATTTTTAGGAACGAGAAGCGATATGTACATGCCTACTCCGTGTTAGAGTATTTTCAAAATACAGGTCCAAAACATGCTCAAAATCGATATTTTGGGTACCCAAAGTCGATATGTACATGTATTTTCTGTACCCGATTATATCTCAAATTCAGGCTCAAAACACCCGAAAATTCGATATTTTTGTGTCCCAGAAGCGATCTGTACATGCCTATTCCGTGTTAGAATACTTTCAAAATATAGGCCCAACACATGCTCAAAATCGATATTTTGGGTGCCCAAAGTCTAAATGTGCATGCATCTTCTGTACCCGTTTATATCTCAAATTCAGGCTCAAAATACCCGAAAATTCGATATTTTTGGGTCCCAGAAGCGATCTGTACATGCGTACTCAGTGCTATAATTGTTTTCAAAATATAGGCTTAAAATATGCTAAAAATCGATATTTTAGGTGCAAAAAGTCGATATGTGCCTGCATCTTCAGTACCCGTTTATATCTCAAATTCAGACTCAAAATACCCGAAAATTCGATATTTTTGTGTTTTAGAAGCAATCTGTACATGCCTACTCCTTGCTTGAATGTTTTCAAGATACAGACCCAAAACATGCTCAAAATCGATAATTTAGGGCAAAAAGTCGATATGTGCATGTATCTTCAGTACCGGTTTATATCTCAAATTCAGGCTAAAAAACACCCCAATATTCAATAGTTTTAGGTTCCAGAAGCGATCTGTACATGTCTACTCAGTGCTAGAATGTTTTTAAAATATAGGTTTAAAACATGCTAAAAATTTATATTTTAGGTGTCCCAAGTCGATATGTGCATGCATCTTCTGTACTCGTTTATATATCAAATTCAGGCTCAAAACACGCGAAAATTCGATATTTTTTGGTCCCAGAAGTGACCTGTATATACCTACTCCACGCTAGAATGTTTTCAAGATACAGACCCAAAACATGCCCAAAATCAATATTTTAGGTGCAAAAAGTCGATATGTGTATGCTTATTCAGTACCCGTTTATATCTCAAATTCAGGCTCAAAACACCCGAAAATTCGATATTTTTGGGTTTTAGATGCAATCTGTATATGCCTACTCCGTGTTTAAGTATTTTCAAAATACATGCCCAAAACATGCTGAAAATTGATATTTTAGCTGCCCATAGTCAATATGTGCATGCATCTTCTGTACCCGTTTATATCTTAAATTCAGGCTCTAAACACCCGAAAATTCGATATTTTTGGGTCCCAGAAGCGATCTGTATATGCCTACGCAATGCTAGAATGTTTTCAAGATACAGACCTAAAACATGCTCAAAATCGATATTTTAGATGCCCAATGTCGATATGTGCATGCATCTTCTGTACTGTACCCGTTTATATCTCAAATTCAGGCTCAAAACTCCCAAAAATTCGGTATTTTTGGGTCCCAGAAGCGATCTGTGCATGCCTACTCAGTGCTAGAATATTTTCAAAATAAAAGCCCAATACATGCTAAAAATCGATATTTTAGGTGCCCAATGTCGATATGTGCATGCATCTTCTGTACCCGTTTATATCTCAAATTCAGACTCAAGACACCCAAAAATTCGATATTTTGGGGTCCCAGAAGCGACTTGTACATGCCTACTCTTTGCTAGAATGTTTTCAAGATACAGACCCAAAATATGCTCAATATCGATTTTTTTGGTGCAAAAAGTCAATATGTGCATGGATCTTCAGTAGCCGTTTATATCCCAAATGCAGGCTCAAAACACACGAAAATTCAATATTTTTGGGTCCCAGAAGCGATCTGTACATGCCTACTCAGTGCTAGAATGTTTTCAAAATATAGGCTCAAAACATGCTAAAAATAGATAATTTAGGTGTCCAAAGTCGATATGTGCATGCATCTTCTGTTCCCGTTTATATCTCCAGTTCAGGCTCAAAACACCCGAAAATTCGATATTTTTGTGCCCCAGAAGCGATCTGTACATGTCTACTTCGTGTTAGAGTATTTTTAAAATACAAGTCCAAAACATGCTCAAAATCGATATTTTGGGTGCCCAAAGTCGATATGTGCATACATCTTCTGTACCCGTTTATATCTCAAATTCAGACTCAAAATACCCGAAAATTCGATATTTTTGGGTCCAAGAAGCGATCTGTACATGCCTACTCAGTGCTAGAATGTTCTCAAAATACAGGCCTAAAACATGCTAAAAAACTATATTTTATGTTTCCCAAGTCGATATGTGCATGCATGTTCTGTACCCGTTTATATCTCAAATTTAGGCTCAAAACACCCGAAAATTCGATATTTTTGGATCCCAGAAGCGATCTGTATATCCCTACTCCGTGTTTGAGTTATTTCAAAATACATGCCCAAAACATGCTGAAAATCGAAATTTTAGCTCCACATTGTCGATATGTGCATGCATGTTCTGTACCCGTTTATATCTCAAATTAAGGCTCAAAACACCCGAAAATTCAATATTTTTGGGTCCTAGAAGCGATCTGTACATGCCTACTCCGTGTTAGAGTACTTTCATAATACAGGCCCAAAACATGCTAAAAATCGATATTTTAGCTGCCCAACGTGGATATGTGCATGCATCTTCTGTACCTGATTATATCTCAAATTCAGGCTGAAAATACCCGAAATTTCGATATTTTTGGGTCATAGAAGCGATCTGTGCATGCCTACTCAGTGCTAGAATATTTTCAAAATAAAAGCCCAATACACGCTAAAAATCGATATTTTAGGTGCCCAATGTCGATATGTGCATGCATCTTCTGTACCCGTTTATATCCCAAATTCTGGATCAAAACACCCGAAAATTCGATATTTTTGGGTCACAGAAGCTATCTGTACATGCCTACTCAGTAAAAGAATATTTTCAAAATATAAGCCCAAAGCAAGCTAAAAATCGATATTATAGGTGCCCAATGTCGATATGTGCATGCATATGCTGTACCCGTATATATCTCAAATTCAGGCTCAAAACACCCGAAAATTTAATATTTTTGGGTCCCAGAAGCGATCTGTACAAGCCTACTCCGTGTTAGAGTACTTTCAAAATACAGGCCATAAAACATGCTGAAAATCGATATTTTAGGTGCCCAAAGTCGATATGTGCATGCATCTTCTGTACCCGTTTATATCTCAAATTTAGGCTCAAAACACCCGAAAATTCGATATTTTTGGGTCCCAGAAGCGATCTGTACATGCCTACTCCGTGTTAGAGTATTTTCAAAATACAGGCCCAAAACATGATGATAATCGATATTTGAGGTGCCCAAAGTTAATATGTGTATGGATCTTCTGTACCCGTTTATATCCCAAATTCATGCTCAAAACACCCGAAAATTCGATATTTCTGGGTCCCAGAAGCGATCAGTACATGCCTACTCCGTGTTAGAGTATTTTGAAAATACCTACCCAAAACATGCTAAAAATCGATATCTTGGGTGCCGAAAGTTGATATATTCATGCATCTTCAGTACCCGTTTATATCTCAAATTCAGGCTCAAAACACCCGAAAATTCGAAATTTTTGGGTGACAGAAGCGATCTGTACATGCCTACTCCGTGTTAGAGTATTTTCAAAATACATGCTCAAAGCATGCTGAAAATCGATATTTTAGCTCCACATAGTCGATAAGTGCATGCATCTTCTGTACCCGTTTACATCTCAAATTCAGGCTCAAAACACCCGAAAATTCGATATTTTTGGGTCCCAGAAACGATCTGTACATGCCTATTCCGTGTTAGAGTATTTTGAAAATACCTACCCAAAACATGCTGATAATCGATATTTGAGGTGCCCAAAGTCAATATGTGTACGGATCTTCTGTACCCGTTTATATCCCAAATTCATGCTCAAAACACCCGAAAATTCGATATTTTTGTGTCCCAGAAGCGATCTGTACATGCCTACTCCGTGTTAGAGTATATTCAAATTATAGACCGAAAACATGCTCAAAATCGATATTTTGGGTGCCCAAAGTCGATATGTGCATGCATCCTTTGTACCCGTTTATATTTCAAATTCAGGCTCAAAACACCCGAAAATTCTATATTTTTAGGAACGAGAAGCGATATGTACATGCCTACTCCGTGTTAGAGTATTTTCAAAATACAGGTCCAAAACATGCTCAAAATCGATATTTTGGGTACCCAAAGTCGATATGTACATGTATTTTCTGTACCCGATTATATCTCAAATTCAGGCTCAAAACACCCGAAAATTCGATATTTTTGTGTCCCAGAAGCGATCTGTACATGCCTATTCCGTGTTAGAATACTTTCAAAATATAGGCCCAACACATGCTCAAAATCGATATTTTGGGTGCCCAAAGTCTAAATGTGCATGCATCTTCTGTACCCGTTTATATCTCAAATTCAGGCTCAAAATACCCGAAAATTCGATATTTTTGGGTCCCAGAAGCGATCTGTACATGCGTACTCAGTGCTATAATTGTTTTCAAAATATAGGCTTAAAATATGCTAAAAATCGATATTTTAGGTGCAAAAAGTCGATATGTGCCTGCATCTTCAGTACCCGTTTATATCTCAAATTCAGACTCAAAATACCCGAAAATTCGATATTTTTGTGTTTTAGAAGCAATCTGTACATGCCTACTCCTTGCTTGAATGTTTTCAAGATACAGACCCAAAACATGCTCAAAATCGATAATTTAGGGCAAAAAGTCGATATGTGCATGTATCTTCAGTACCGGTTTATATCTCAAATTCAGGCTAAAAAACACCCCAATATTCAATAGTTTTAGGTTCCAGAAGCGATCTGTACATGTCTACTCAGTGCTAGAATGTTTTTAAAATATAGGTTTAAAACATGCTAAAAATTTATATTTTAGGTGTCCCAAGTCGATATGTGCATGCATCTTCTGTACTCGTTTATATATCAAATTCAGGCTCAAAACACGCGAAAATTCGATATTTTTTGGTCCCAGAAGTGACCTGTATATACCTACTCCACGCTAGAATGTTTTCAAGATACAGACCCAAAACATGCCCAAAATCAATATTTTAGGTGCAAAAAGTCGATATGTGTATGCTTATTCAGTACCCGTTTATATCTCAAATTCAGGCTCAAAACACCCGAAAATTCGATATTTTTGGGTTTTAGATGCAATCTGTATATGCCTACTCCGTGTTTAAGTATTTTCAAAATACATGCCCAAAACATGCTGAAAATTGATATTTTAGCTGCCCATAGTCAATATGTGCATGCATCTTCTGTACCCGTTTATATCTTAAATTCAGGCTCTAAACACCCGAAAATTCGATATTTTTGGGTCCCAGAAGCGATCTGTATATGCCTACGCAATGCTAGAATGTTTTCAAGATACAGACCTAAAACATGCTCAAAATCGATATTTTAGATGCCCAATGTCGATATGTGCATGCATCTTCTGTACTGTACCCGTTTATATCTCAAATTCAGGCTCAAAACTCCCAAAAATTCGGTATTTTTGGGTCCCAGAAGCGATCTGTGCATGCCTACTCAGTGCTAGAATATTTTCAAAATAAAAGCCCAATACATGCTAAAAATCGATATTTTAGGTGCCCAATGTCGATATGTGCATGCATCTTCTGTACCCGTTTATATCTCAAATTCAGACTCAAGACACCCAAAAATTCGATATTTTGGGGTCCCAGAAGCGACTTGTACATGCCTACTCTTTGCTAGAATGTTTTCAAGATACAGACCCAAAATATGCTCAAAATCGATTTTTTTGGTGCAAAAAGTCAATATGTGCATGGATCTTCAGTAGCCGTTTATATCCCAAATGCAGGCTCAAAACACACGAAAATTCAATATTTTTGGGTCCCAGAAGCGATCTGTACATGCCTACTCAGTGCTAGAATGTTTTCAAAATATAGGCTCAAAACATGCTAAAAATAGATAATTTAGGTGTCCAAAGTCGATATGTGCATGCATCTTCTGTTCCCGTTTATATCTCCAGTTCAGGCTCAAAACACCCGAAAATTCGATATTTTTGTGCCCCAGAAGCGATCTGTACATGTCTACTTCGTGTTAGAGTATTTTTAAAATACAAGTCCAAAACATGCTCAAAATCGATATTTTGGGTGCCCAAAGTCGATATGTGCATACATCTTCTGTACCCGTTTATATCTCAAATTCAGACTCAAAATACCCGAAAATTCGATATTTTTGGGTCCAAGAAGCGATCTGTACATGCCTACTCAGTGCTAGAATGTTCTCAAAATACAGGCCTAAAACATGCTAAAAAACTATATTTTATGTTTCCCAAGTCGATATGTGCATGCATGTTCTGTACCCGTTTATATCTCAAATTTAGGCTCAAAACACCCGAAAATTCGATATTTTTGGATCCCAGAAGCGATCTGTATATCCCTACTCCGTGTTTGAGTTATTTCAAAATACATGCCCAAAACATGCTGAAAATCGAAATTTTAGCTCCACATTGTCGATATGTGCATGCATGTTCTGTACCCGTTTATATCTCAAATTAAGGCTCAAAACACCCGAAAATTCAATATTTTTGGGTCCTAGAAGCGATCTGTACATGCCTACTCCGTGTTAGAGTACTTTCATAATACAGGCCCAAAACATGCTAAAAATCGATATTTTAGCTGCCCAACGTGGATATGTGCATGCATCTTCTGTACCTGATTATATCTCAAATTCAGGCTGAAAATACCCGAAATTTCGATATTTTTGGGTCATAGAAGCAATCTGTACATGCCTATTACGTGTTAGAGTATTTTCAAAATACAGGCCCAAAACATGCTGAAAATCGATATTTGAGGTGCCCAAAGTCGATATGTGCATGCATCTTCTGTACCCGTTTATATCTCAAATTCAGACACAAAATACCCTAAAATTCGATATTTTTGGGTCCAAGAAGCGATCTGTACATGCCTACTCAGTGCTAGAATGTTTTCAAAATATAGGCTCAAAATATGCTAAAAATCGATATTTTATGTTTCCCAAGTCGATATGTGCATGCATCTTCTGTACCCGTTTATATCTCAAATTTAGGCTCAAAACACCCGAAAATTCGATATTTTTGTGTCCCAGAAGCGATCTGTATATCCCTACTCCGTGTTTGAGTATTTTCAAAATACATGCCCAAAACATGCTGAAAATCGAAATTTTAGCTGCCCATAGACGATATGTGTATGCATCTTCTCTACCCGTTTATATCTCAAATTCAGGCTCAAAACACCCGAAAATTCGATATTTTTTTGTCCCAGAAGCGATCGGTACATGCCTACTCATTGCTAGAATACTTTCAAAATACATGCCCAAAACATGCTGAAAATCGATATTTTATCTGCCATTAGTCGATATGTGTATGCATCTTCTGTACCCGTTTATATCTCAAATTCAGGCTCAAAACACCCGAAAATTCGATATTTTTGGGTCCCAGAAGCGATCTGTACATGCCTACATCTTGCTAGAATGTTTTCAAAATACATGCACAAAACATGCTGAAAAATCAATATTTTTGCTCCACATAGTCGATATGTGCATGCATTTTCTGTACCCGATTATATCTCAAATTCAGGCTCAAAACACCCGAAAATTCAATATTTTTGGGTCCCAGAAGCGATCTGTACATGCCTACTCCGTGTTATAGTATTTTCAAAATATAGGCCCAAAACATGCTAAAATCGATATTTTGGTTGCCCAAAGTTGATATCTGCATGCATCTTCAGTACCCGTTTATATCTCATATTCAGGCTCAAAACAACGGAAAATTCAATATTTTTGGGTCCCCGCAGCGATCTGGACATGCCTACTTCGTGTTAGTATATTTTCAAAATATAGGCTAAAAACATGCTCAAAATCGATATTTTTGGTGCAAAGAGTCGATATGTGCATGCATCTTCAATACCCGTTTATATCTCAATTGCAGGCTCAAAACACCCGAAAATTCGATGTTTTTGGGTCCCAGAAGCGCTTTTGTACATGTCTACTCAGTGCTAGAAAGTTTTCAAAATATAGGCTTAAAACATGCTAAATTTCGATATTTTAATTGTCCAAAGTCGATATGTGCATACCTCTTTTGTACCCGTTTATATCCTAAATTCAGGCTCAAAACACCCAAAAATTTAATATTTTTGGGTCCCAGAAGCGATCTGTACATGCCTACTCAGTGATAGAATATTTTCAAAATATTGGCCCAAAACATACTAAAAATCGATATTTTGGGGGCCCAAAGTCTATAAGTGCATGCATCTTCTGTACCCGTTTATATCTCAAATTCAGGCTGAAAACACCTGAAAATTAGATATTTTTGTGTCCCAGAAGCGATATGTACATGCCTACTCCTTCTTAGAATGTTTTAAAGATACAGACCCGAAACATGCTCAAAATCGATATTTAAGGTGCCCAAAGTGGATATGAGCATGTATCTTCTGTACCCGATTATATCTCAAATTCAGGCTAAAAATACCCGAAAAATCGATATTTTTGGGTCCAAGAAGCGATCTGTACATGCCTACTCCGTGTTAGAGTATTTTCAAAATACAGGCCCAAAACATGCTCAAAATCGATATTTTTGGTGCAAAGAGTCGATATGTGCATGCATCTTCAGTACCCGTTTATATCTCAATTGCAGGCTCAAAACACCCGAAAATTCGATATTTTTTGGTCACAGAAGCGATCTGTACATGCCAACTCAGTAATAGAATATTTTCAAAATATAGGCTCAAAACAAGCTAAAAATCGATATCTTAGGTACCCAATGTCGATATGTGCATGCGTATTCTGTACCCGTTTATATCTCAAATTCAGGCTCAAAACACCCGAAAATTCGATATTTTTGGGTCCCAGAAGCGATCTATACATGCCTACTCCGTGTTAGAGTACTTTCAAAATTCAGGCCCAAAACATGCTGAAAATCGATATTTTAGGTGCCCAAAGAGGATATGAGCATGCAACTTCTGTTCCCGATTATATCTCAAATTCAGTCTCAAAATACCCGAAAATTCAATGTTTTTGGGTCCCAGGAGCAATCTGTACATGCCTATTCCGTGTTAGAGTATTTTCAAAATACAGGTCCAAAACATGCTGAAAATCGATATTTGAGGTGCCCAAAGTTAATATGTGTATGCATCTTCTGTACCCGTTTATATCACAAATTAAGGTTCAAAACACCCGAAAATTCGATATTTTTGGGTCCCAGAAGCGATCTGTACATGCCTACTCTGTGTTAGAGTATTTTTAAAATATAGGCCCAAAACATGCTAAAAATCGATATTTTGGGTTCCCAAAGGTGATATCTGCATGCATCTTCAGTACCCGTTTATATCTCAAATGCAGGCTAAAAACGACGGATAATTCAATATTTTTGGGTCCCAGGAGCGATCTGCACATGCCTACTCAGTGCTAGAATGTTTTCAAAATATTGGCTCAAAACATGCTAAAAAATCGATATTTTAGCTACACATACTCGATATGTGCATGCATCTTCTGGACCCGTTTATATCTCAAATTCAGGCTCAAAACACCCGAAAATTCGATATTTTTATGTCCCAGTAGCGATCTGTACATGCCTACTCCGTGTTAGAGTACTTTCAAAATTCAGGCCCAAAACATGCTGAAAATCGATATTTTAGGTGCCCAAAGTCGATATGTGCATGCATCTTCTGTACCCGTTTATATCTCAAATTCGGGCTCAAAACACCCGAAAATTCGAAATTTTTGGGTCCCTGAAGCGATCTGTACATGCCTACTCAGTGCTAGAATATTGTTTAAATGTAGGCCCAAAACATGCTAAAAATCGATATTTTTGGTGCTAAATGTCGATATAAGCATGCATTTTCTGTACCGGTTTATATCTCAAATTCAGGCTCAAAAAACCCGAAAATTCGATAAATTTGGGTCCCAGAAGGGATATCTACATGCCTACTCAGTGCTAAAATGTTTTCAAAATATAGGCTTAAAGCATGCTAAAAATCGATATTTTAGGTGCCCAAAGTGGATATGAGCATGCATCTTCTGTACCCGATTTTATCTCAAATTCAGTCTCAAAATACCCGAAAATTCAATGTTTTTGGGTCCCAGAAGCAATCTGTATATGCCTATTCCGTGTTAGACTATTTTCAAAATACAGGCCCAAAACATGCTAAAAATCGATATTTTGGGTGCCCAAAGTTGATATCTGCATGCATTTTCAGTACCCGTTTATATCTCAAATTCAGGCTAAAAACGACGGAAAATTCAATATTTTTGGGTCCCAGAAGCGATCTGTACATGCCTACTCAGTGCTCGAATTTGTTCACAATACAGACCCAAAATATGCTCAAAATCGATAATTTAGGTGCAAAAAGTCGATATGTGCATGCATCTTCAGTACCCGTTTATATCTCAAATGCAGGCTCAAAACACCCGAAAATTCGAGATTTTTGGGTCCCCGAAGCGATCTGTACATGTCTACTTAGTGCTTGAATCTTTTCAAAATATAGGCTTAAAACATGCTAAAAATCGATATTTTAGGTGTCCAAAGTCGATATGTGCATACATCTTTTGTACCCGTTTATATCCCAAATTCTGGATCGAAACACCCGAAAATTCAATTTTTTTGGGTCACAGAAGCTATCTGTACATGCCTACTCAGTAAAAGAATATTTTCAAAATATAAGCCCAAAACAAGCTAAAAATCGATATTATAGGTGCCCAATGTCGATATGTGAATGCATATGCTGTACCCGTATATATCTCAAATTCAGGCTCAAAACACCCGAAAATTTAATATTTTTGGGTCCCAGATGCAATCTGTACAAGCCTACTCCGTGTTAGAGTACTTTCAAGATACAGGCCATAAAACATGCTGAAAATCGATATTTTAGGTGCCCAAAGTCGATATGTGCATGCATCTTCTGTACCCGTTTATATCTCAAATTCGGGCTCAAAACACCCGAAAATTAGAAATTTTTGGATCCCAGAAGCGATCTGTACATGCCTACTCCGTGTTAGAGTATTTTCAAAATACAGGCCCAAAACATGCTGATAATCGATATTTGAGGTGCCCAAAGTTAATATGTGTATGGATCTTCTGTACCCGTTTATATCCCAAATTCATGCTCAAAACACCCAAAAAGTCGATATTTTTGGGTCCCAGAAGCGATCTGTACATGTCTACTCCTTGTTAGAGTATTTTCAAAATATAGGCCCAAAACATGCTAAAAATCGATATTTTGGGTGCCGAAAGTTGATATATTCATGCATCTTCAGTACCCGTTTATATCTCAAATTCAGGCTCAAAACACCCGAAAATTCGAAATTTTTGGGTGACAGAAGCGATCTGTCCATGCCTACTCCGTGTTAGAGTATTTTCAAAATACATGATCAAAGCATGCTGAAAATCGATATTTTAGCTCCACATAGTCGATATGTGCATGCATCTTCTGTACCCGTTTATATCTCAAATTCAGACTAAAGACACCCGAAAATTCGATATTTTTTGGTCCCAAAAGCGACTTGTACATGCCTACTCTTTGCTAGAATGTTTTCAAGATACAGACTTAAATATGCTCAAAATCTATATTTTAGGTGCAAAAATTGGATATGTGCATGCATCTTCAGTACCCGTTTATATCTCAAATGCAGGCTCAAAATTCCCGAAAATTCGATGTTTTTGGGCCCCAGAAGCAATCTGTACATGCCTATTCCGTGTTAGAGTATTTTCAAAATACTGGCCCAAAACATGCTGAAAATCGATATTTGAGCTGCCCAAAGTCAATATGTGTATGTATCTTCTGTACCCATTTATATCCCAAATTTAGGCTAAAAAACCCCGATAATTAGATATTTTTGGGTCCCAGAAGCGATCTGTACATGCCTACTCTGTGTTAGAGTATTTTCAAAATATAGGCCTAAAACATGCTAAAAATCGATATTTTAGGTGTCCAAAGTCGATATGTGCATGCATCTTCTGTACCCGTTTATATCCCAAATTCAGGCTTAAAACACCCGAAAATTAGATATTTTTGTGTCACAGAAGATATTTGTACATGCCTACTTCGTGTTACAGTATTTTCAAAATACATGCCCAAAACATGCTGAAAATCGATATTTGAGGTGCCCAAAGTCAATATGTGTATGTATCTTCTGTACCCGTTTATATCTCAAATGAAGGCTCAAAACACACGAAAATTCGATATTTTTGGTTCCAGAAGCAATCTGTACATGCCTACTCAGTAATAGAATATTTTTAAAATATAGGCCCAAAACAAGCTAAAAATCTATATTTTAGGTGACCAAAGTCTATATGTGCATACATCTTCTGTACCCGTTTATATCTCAAATTCAGGCTCAAAACACCCGAAAATTCGATATTTTTGTGTCCCAGAAGCGATCTGTACATGCCTACTTCTTGTTAGAGTATTTTCACAATACAGACCCAAAACATGCTCAAAATCGATATTTTAGGTGCAAGGAGTCGATATGTGCATGCATCTTCATTACCTGTTTACATATCAAATTCAGGCTCAAAACTCCCGAAAATTCAATATTTTTGGGTTCCAGAAGCGATCTGTACATGCCTACTCAGTCCTAGAATGTTTTCAAAATATAGGCTCAAAACATGCTAAAAATCGATATTTTAGGTGTCCCAAGTCAATAAGTGCATGCATGTTCTGTACCCGTTTATATCTCAAATTCAAGCTGAAAACACTCGAAAATTCGATATTTTTGGGTCCCAGAAGCGATCTGTACATGCCTACTCTGTGTTAAAGTATTTTCAAAATATAGGCCTAAAACATGCTAAAAATCGATATTTTAGATGTCCAAAGTCGATATGTGCATGCATCTTCTGTACCCGTTTATATCCCAAATTCAGGCTTAAAACACCCGAAAATTAGATATTTTTGTGTCACAGAAGATATCTGTACATGCCTACTTCGTGTTACAGTATTTTCAAAATACATGCCCAAAACATGCTGAAAATCGATATTTGAGGTGCCCAAAGTCAATATGTGTATGTATCTTCTGTACCCGTTTATATCTCAAATGAAGGCTCAAAACACACGAAAATTCGATATTTTTGGTTCCAGAAGCAATCTGTACATGCCTACTCAGTAATAGAATATTTTTAAAATATAGGCCCAAAACAAGCTAAAAATCTATATTTTAGGTGCCCAAAGTCGATATGTGCATACATCTTCTGTACCCGTTTATATCTCAAATTCAGGCTCAAAACACCCGAAAATTCGATATTTTTGTGTCCGAGAAGCGATCTGTACATGCCTACTTCTTGTTAGAGTATTTTCACAATACAGACCCAAAACATGCTCAAAATCGATATTTTAGGTGCAAGGAGTCGATATGTGCATGCATCTTCATTACCTGTTTACATATCAAATTCAGGCTCAAAACTCCCGAAAATTCAATATTTTTGGGTTCCAGAAGCGATCTGTACATGCCTACTCAGTCCTAGAATGTTTTCAAAATATAGGCACAAAACATGCTAAAAATCGATATTTTAGGTGTCCCAAGTCAATAAGTGCATGCATGTTCTGTACCCGTTTATATCTCAAATTCAAGCTGAAAACACTCGAAAATTCGATATTTTTGGGTCCCAGGAGCGATCTGTACATGCCTACTCCGTGTTAGAGTACTTTTTGAATTTCAGGACCAAAACATGCTGAAAATCGAAATTTTAGGTTCCCAAAGTGAATATGAGCATGCATCTTCTGTACCCGTTTATATCTAAAATTCAGACTCAAGACACCCGAAAATTCGATATTTTTTGGTCCCAAAAGCGACTTGTACATGCCTACTCTTTGCTAGAATGTTTTCATGATACAGACCTAAAATATGCTCAAAATCGATATTTTAGGTGCAAAATTTAGATATGTGCATTCATCTTCAGTACCCGTTTATATCTCAAATTCAGGCTCAAAACTCCCAAAAATATCGAATTTTTGGGTCCAAGAAGAGATGTGTACATGCCTACTCAGTGCTAGAATGTTTGCAAAATATAGGCTCAAAATATGCTAAAAATCGATATTTTAGGTGTCCCAAGTCGATGTGTGCATAGATATTCTGTACCAGTTTATATCTCAAATTTAGGCTCAAAACACACGAAAATTCGATGTTTTTGGGTCCTAGATGCAATCTGTATATGCCTACTCCGTGTTTAAGTATTTTCAAAATACAGGCCAAAACATGCTGAAAATCGATATTTGAGGTGCCCAAAGTCAATATGTGTATGTATCTTCTGTACCCGTTTATATCTCAAATGAAGGCTCAAAACACACGAAAATTCGATATTTTTGGTTCCAGAAGCAATCTGTACATGCCTACTCAGTAATAGAATATTTTTAAAATATAGACACAAAACAAGCTAAAAATCTATATTTTAGGTGCCCAAAGTCGATATGTGCATACATCTTCTGTACCCGTTTATATCTCAAATTCAGGCTCAAAACACCCGAAAATTCGATATTTTTGTGTCCCAGAAGCGATCTGTACATGCCTACTTCTTGTTAGAGTATTTTCACAATACAGACCCAAAACATGCTCAAAATCGATATTTTAGGTGCAAGGAGTCGATATGTGCATGCATCTTCATTACCTGTTTACATATCAAATTCAGGCTCAAAACTCCCGAAAATTCAATATTTTTGGGTTAGAGAAGCGATCTGTACATGCCTACTCAGTCCTAGAATGTTTTCAAAATATAGGCTCAAAACATGCTAAAAATCGATATTTTAGGTGTCCCAAGTCAATAAGTGCATGCATGTTCTGTACCCGTTTATATCTCAAATTCAAGCTGAAAACACTCAAAAATTCGATATTTTTGGGTCCCAGGAGCGATCTGTACATGCCTACTCCGTGTTAGAGTATTTTCAAAATACATGCCCAAAACATGCTGAAAATCGATATTTTAGCTGCCCATAGTCGATAAGTGCATGAATCTTCTGTACCCGTTTATATCTCAAATTCAGTCTCAAAACACCCGAAAATTCGATATTTTTGGGTCCCAGAAGCGATCTGTACATGCCTACTCCGTGTTACAGTACTTTTTGAATTTCAGGACCAAAACATGCTGAAAATCGAAATTTTAGGTTCCCAAAGTGGATATGAGCATGCATCTTCTGTACCCGTTTATATCTCAAATTCAGACTCAAGACACCCGAAAATTCGATATTTTTTGGTCGCAAAAGCGACTTGTACATGCCTACTCTTTGCTAGAATGTTTTCATGATACAGACCTAAAATATGCTCAAAATCGATATTTTAGGTGCAAAATTTAGATATGTGCATTCATCTTCAGTACCCGTTTATATCTCAAATGCAGGCTCAAAATTCCCGAAAATTCGATGTTTTGGGGCCCCAGAAGCAATCTGTACATGCCTATTCCGTGTAAGAGTATTTTCAAAATACTGGCCCGAAACATGCTGAAAATCGATATTTGAGGTGCCCAAAGTCAATATGTGTATGTATCTTCTGTACCCGTTTATATCCCAAATTTAGGCTCAAAAAACCCGATAATTAGATATTTTTGGGTCCCAGAAGCGATCTGTACATGCCTACTCTGTGTTAGAGTATTTTCAAAATATAGGCCTAAAACATGCTAAAAATCGATATTTTAGGTGTCCAAAGTCGATATGTGCATGCATCTTCTGTACCCGTTTATATCCCAAATTCAGGCTTAAAACACCCGAAAATTAGATATTTTTGTGTCACATAAGATATCTGTACATGCCTACTTCGTGTTACAGTATTTTCAAAATACATGCCCAAAACATGCTGAAAATCGATATTTGAGGTGCCCAAAGTCAATATGTGTATATATCTTCTGTACCCGTTTATATATCAAATGAAGGCTCAAAACACACGAAAATTCGATATTTTTTGTTCCAAAAGCGATCTGTACATGCCTACTCAGTAATAGAATATTTTTTAAAATATAGGCCCAAAACAAGCTAAAAATCTATATTTTAGGTGCCCAAACTCGATATGTGCATACATCTTCTGTACCCGTTTATATCTCAAATTCAGGCTCAAAACACCCGAAAATTCGATATTTTTGTGTCCCAGAAGCGATCTGTACATGCCTACTCCGTGTTAGAATACTTTCAAAATATAGGCCCAAAACATGCTCAAAATCGATATTTTGGGTGCCCAAAGTCGATATGTGCATGCATCTTCTGTACCCGTTTATATCTCAAATTCAGGCTCAAAACACCCGAAAATTCGGTATTTTTGGGCCCCAGAAGCGATCTGTACATGCCTACTCAGTGCTAGAATTTTTTTCAAAATATAGGCTTAAAACATGCTAAAAATCTATATTTTAGGTGCAAAAAGTCGATATGTGCCTGCATCTTCAGTACCCGTTTATATCTCAAATTCAGGCTCAAAACACCTAAAAATTCAATATTTTTGGGTCCCAGAAGCGATCTGTACATGCCTACTCAGTGCTAGAATAATTTCAAAATATTGGCCCAAAACATGCTAAAAATCGATATTTTGGGTGCTCAAAGTCGATATGTGCATGCATCCACTGTACCCGTTTATATTTCAAATTCAAGCTCAAAACACCCGAAAATTCGATATTTTTAGGAACAAGAAGCGATATGTACATGCCTACTCCGTGTTAGAGTATTTTCAAGATACAGGTCCAAAATATGCTCAAAATCGATAAATTTGGGTGCCCAAAGTCTATATGTGCATGCATCTTCTGTACGCGTTATTTATATTTCAAATTCAGGCTCAAAACACCCGAAAATTCGATATTTTTGGGTCCCAGAAGCAATCTGTACATGCCTACTCCTTGCTAGAATGTTTTCAAGATACAGACCCAAAACATGCTAAAAATCGATATTTTAGATGCCCAATGTCGATATGTGCATGCATCTTATGTACTGTACCCGTTTATATCTCAAATTCAGGCTCAAAACTCCCAAAAATATCGAATTTTTGGGTCCAAGAAGAGATGTGTACATGCCTACTCAGTGCTAGAATGTTTGCAAAATATAGGCTCAAAATATGCTAAAAATCGATATTTTAGGTGTCCCAAGTCGATGTGTGCATAGATATTCTGTACCAGTTTATATCTCAAATTTAGGCTCAAAACACCCGAAAATTCGATGTTTTTGGGTCCTAGATGCAATCTGTATATGCCTACTCCGTGTTTAAGTATTTTCAAAATACATGCCCAAAACATGCTGAAAATCGATATTTTAGCTGCCCATAGTCAATATGTGCATGCATCTTCTGTAGCCGTTTATATCTTAAATTCAGGCTCTAAACACCCGAAAATTCGGTATTTTTGGGTTCCAGAAGCGATCTGGTATACATGCCTACTCAGTGCTAGAGTACTTTAAAAATACAGGCCAAAAAACATGCTGAAAATCGATTTTTAGGTGCCCAAAGTCGATATGTGCATGCATCTTCTGCACCCGTTTATATCTCTAATTCAGGCTCAAAACACCCGATAATTCGGTATTTTTGGGTCCCAGAAGCGATCTGTACATGCCTACTTCTTGCTAGAATGTTTTCAAGATACAGACCCAAAACAAGCTTAAAATCGATATTTTAGGTGCAAAAAGTCGATATGTGCATGTATCTTCAGTACCGGTTTACATCTCAAATTCAGGCTCAAAACACCCGAATATTCAATAGTTTTAAGATCCAGAAGCGATCTGTACATGTTTACTCAGTGCTAGAATGTTTTTAAAATATAGGTTTAAAACATGCTAAAAATTTATATTTTAGTTATCCCAAGTCGATATGTGCATGCATCTTCAGTACCCGTTAATATCTCAAATTCAGGCTCAAAACACCCGAAAATTCGATATTTTTGGGTCCCAGAAGCGATCTGTATATGCCTACGCAGTGCTAAAATTTTTTCAAAATATAGACTCAAAACATGCTAAAAATCGATATTTTTGGTGTCCAAAGTCGATATGTGCATGCATCTTCTGTACCCGTTTATATCTCAAATTCAGGCTCAAAACATCCGAAAATTCAGTATTTTTTGGTCCCAGAAGCTATCTGTACATGCCTACTCCGTGGTTAAGTATTTTTAAAATACATGCCCAAAACATGCTGAAAATCGATATTTTAGCTGCCCACAGTCAATATGTGCATGCATCTTCTGTACCCGTTTATATCTTAAATTCAGGCTCTAAACACCCGAAAACTCGATATTTTTGGGTCCCAGAAGCGATCTGTACATGCCTACGCAATGCTAGAATGTTTTCAAGAGACAGACCAAAAACATGCTAAAAATCGATATGTCGAAATGTTCATGCATCTTCTGTACTGTACCAGTTTATATCTCAAATTCAGGCTCAAAACTCCCGAAAATTCGGTATTTTTGGGTCCCAGAAGCGATCTAAGCATGCCTACTCAGTGCTAGAATATTTTCAAAATAAAAGCCCAATACATGCTAAAAATCGATATTTTAGGTTCCCAATGTCGATATGTGTATGCATCTTCTGTACCCGTTTATATCTCAAATTCAGGCTCAAAACACACAAAAATTCGATATTTTTGTGTCCCAGAAGCGATCTGTACATGCCTACTCCTTGCTAGAATTTTTTCAAGTTACATACCCAAAACATGATCAAAATTGATATTTTAGGTGCAAAAAATCGATATGTGCATGCATCTTCTGTACCCGTTTATATCTCAAATTCAGGCTCAAAACACTGGAAAATTCCATATTATTGGGTCCCTTAAGCGATCTGTACATGCATACTCAGTACTAGAATGTTTTCAAACTATAGGCTCAAAACATGCTAAAAATCGATATTTTAGGTGTCCAAAGTCGATATGTGCATGCATCTTCTGTACCCGTTTATATCTCAAATTCAGGCTCAAAACACCGAAAAATCGATATTTTTGGGTCCCTTAAGCAATCTGCACATGCCTACTCAGTGATAGAATATTTTTAAAATACAGGCTTTAAACATGCTATAAATCGATATTTTAGGTGTCCAAAGTCGATATGTGCATGCATCTTCTGTACCCGTTTATATCCCAAATTCAGGCTCAAAACACTCAAAAAATCGATATTTTTGTGTCCCAAAAGCGATCTGTACATGCCTACTCCGTGTTAGAGTATTTTCAAAATACAGGCTTAAAACATGCTATAAATCGATATTTTAGGTGCCCAAAGTCGATATGTGCATGCATCTTCTGTACCCGTTTATATCTCAAATTCAGGCTCAAACACCCGAAAATTCCATATTTTTGGGTCCCAGAAGCGATCTGTACATGCCTACTCAGTGCTAGAATATTTTCAAATTATACGCCCAAAACATACTAAAAATCGATATTTTGGGTGCCAAAGTCGATATGTGCATGCATCTTCTGTGCCCGTTTATATATCAAATTCAGGCTCAAAACACCAGAATATTCAATATTTTTGGGTCCCAAAAGCAATGTGTACATGCATACTCCGTGTTAGAGTATTTTCAAAATACAGGCCTAAAACATGCTGAAAATCGATATTTTAGCTGCCCAAAGTCAATATGTGTATGCATCTTCTGTACCCGTCTATATCCCAAATTCAGGTTCAAAACACTCGAAAATTCGATATTTTTGGGTCCCAGAAGCAATCTGTACATGCCTACTTCTTGCTAGAATGTTTTCAAGATACAGACCCAAAACATGCTCAAAATCGATATTTTAGGTGCAAAAAGTCGAAATGTGCATGCATCTTCTGTACCCGTTTATATCTCAAATTCAGGCTCAAAACACCCAAAAAATCGATATTTTTGTGTCCCAGAAGCGATCTGTACATGTCTACACCGTGTTAGAGTATTTTCAAAATACAGGCCCAAAGCATGCTCAAAATCGATATTTTAGGTGCCCAAAGTCGATATGTGCATGCATCTTCTGTACACATTCATATTTCAAATTCAGGTTCAGAACACCCGAAAATTCGATTTATTTGGGTCCCAGAAGCGATTTGTAGGTGTCTACTTAGTGTTAGAGTATTTTAAAGATACAGGCCCAAAACATGCTCAAAATCGATATTTTAAGTGCAAAAAGTCGATATGTGCATGCATCTTCTGTATCCGTTTATATCTCAAATTCAGGCTCAAAACTCCGAAAATTCGATATTTTGTGTCCCAGAAGCAATCTGTACATACATACTCCGTGTTAGAGTGTTTTTAAAATACAGGCCCAAAACATGCTGAAAATTGATATTTTAGGTGCACAAAGTCAATATGTGTATGCATTTTCTGTACCCGGTTATATCTCAAATTCAGGCTCAAAACACCCAAAAAATCGATATTTTTGTGTCCCAGAAGCGATCTGTACTTGCCTCCTCCGTGTTAGAGTATTTTCAAATTACAGGCCCAAAATATGCTCAAAATCGATATTTTAGGTGTCCAAAGTCGATATGTGCATGCATCTTCTGTATCCGTTTATATCTCAAATTCAGGCACAAAACACCCGAAAATTCGATATTTATGGGTCCCAGAAGCGATCTGTACATGCCTACTCCGTGTTAAAGTATTTTCAATATACAGGCACAAAACATGCTGAAAATCTATATTTTTGGTGCCCAAAGTCAATATGTGTATGCATCTTCTGTACCCGTCTATATCCCAAATTCAGGTTCAAAACACCAGAAAATTCGGTATTATTGGGTCCCAGAAGCGATCTGTACATGCCTACTCAGTGCTAGAATATTTTCAAATTATACGCCCAAAACATACGAAAAATCGATATTTTGGGTGCCCAAAGTCGATATGTGCATGCATCTTCTGTACCTGTTTATATCTCAAATTCAGACTCAAAACACCCGAATATTCGATATTTTTGGGTCCCAAAAGCCATCTGTACATGCCTACTCCTTGCTAGAATGTTTTCAAGATACAGACCCAAAACATGCTCAAAATCGATATTTTAAGTTCAAAAAGTCGATATGTGCATGCATCTTCTGTATCCGTCTATATCTCAAATTCAGGCTCAAAACACCGAAAATTCTATATTTTTGGGTCCCTTAAGCAATCTGCACATGCCTACTCAGTGATAGAATGTTTTTAAAATACAGACTTAAAACATGCTATAAATCGATATTTTAGGTGTCCAAAGTCGATATGTGCTTGAATCTTCTGTACCCGTTTATATCTGAAATTCAGGCTCAAAACACTCAAAAAATCGATATTTTTGTGTCCCAGAAGCGATCTGTACATGCCTACTCCGTGTTAGAGTATTTTCAAAATACAGGCCCAAAACATGCTCAAAATCGATATTTTGGGTGCCCAAAGTCGATATGTGCATGCATCTTCTGTATCCGTTTATATCTCAAATTCAGGCTCAAAACACCCGAAAATTCGATATTTTTTGGTCCCAGAAGCGATCTGTACATGTCTACACCGTGTTTGAGTATTTTCAAATTACAGGCCCAAAAGATGCTCAAAATCGATATTTTAGGTGCCCAAAGTCGATATGTGCAAGCATCTTCTGTACCCGGTTATATCCCAAATTCTGGCTTAAAACCCCCGAAGATTCAATATTTTTGGGTCCCAGAAGCGATCTGTACATGCCTACTCAGTGCTAGAATATTTTCAAATTATACGCCCAAAACATACTAAAAATCGATATTTTGGGTGCCAAAGTCGATATGTGCATGCATCTTCGGTACCCGTTTATATCTCAAATTCAGGCTCAAAACACCCAAAAAATCGATATTTTTGTGTCCCAGAAGCAATCTGTACATGTCTACACCGTGTTAGAGTATTTTCAAAATACAGGCCCAAAACATGCTCAAAATCGATATTTTAGGTGCCCAAAGTCCATATGTGCATGCATCTTCTGTACCCGTTCATATTTCAAATTCAGGCTCAGAACACCCGAAAATTCGATTTATTTGGGTCCCAGAAGCGATCTGTACATGCCTACTCAGTGCTAGAATATTTTCAAATTATACGCCCAAAACATACTAAAAATCGATATTTTGGGTGCCAAAGTCGATATGTGCATGCATCTTCTGTACCCGTTTATATCTCAAATTCAGGCTCAAAACTCCCAAAAAATCGATATTTATGTGTCCCAGAAGCGATCTGTACATGTCTACACCGTGTTTAAGTATTTTCAAGATACAAAACCCAAAACATGCTCAAAATCGATATTTTAAGTGCAAAAAGTCGATATGTGCATACATCTTCTGTACCCGTTTATATCTCAAATTCAGGCTCAAAACACCCGAAAATTAAATATTTTTGGGTCCCAGAAGCGATCTGTACGTGCATACTCCGTGTTAGAGTGTTTTTAAAATACAGGCCCATAACTTGCTAAAAATCGATATTTTATATGCCCAAAGTCAATATGTGTATGCATCTTCTGTACCCGTGTATATCCCTAATTCAGGTTCAAAACACCAGAAAATTCGATATTTTTGGTTCCCAGAAGCGATCTGTACATGCCTACTCCTTGCTAGAATGTTTTCAAGATACAGACCCAAAACATGCTCAAAATCGATATTTTAAGTTCAAAAAGTCGATATGTGCATGCATCTTCTGTACCCGTTTATATCTCAAATTCAGGCTCAAAACTCCGAAAATTCGATATTTTTGGGTCCCTTTAGCAATATGCACATGCCTACTCAGTGCTAGAATGTTTTTAAAATACAGGCTTACAACATGCTATAAATCGATATTTTAGGTGTCCAAAGTCGATATGTGCATGCATCTTCTGTACCCGTTGATATATCAAATTCAGGCTCAAAACATCCGAAAAAATTTGATATTTTTTTGTCCCAGAAACGATCTGTACATGCCTACTCCGTGTTAAAGTATTTTCAACTTACAGGCACAAAACATGGTGAAAATCTATATTTTAGGTGCCCAAAGTCAATATGTGTACGCATCTTCTGTGCACGGTTATATCCCAAATTCTGGCTCAAAACCCCCGAAAATTCGATATATTTGGGTCCCAGAAGCGATCTGTACATGCCTACTCAGTGCTAGAATATTTTCAAATTATACGCCCAAAACATACTAAAAATCGATATTTTGGGTGCCAAAGTCGATAAGTGCATGCATTTTCTGTACCCGGTTATATCCCAAATTCTGGCTCAAAACCCCCGAAAATTCGATATTTTTGGGTCCCAGAAGCGATCTGTACATGCCTACTCAGTGCTAGAATATTTTCAAATTATAGGCCCAAAACATACTAAAAATCGATATTTTGGGTGCCAAAGTCGATATGTGCATGCATCTTCTGTACCCGTTTATATCTCAAATTCAAACTCAAAACACCCGAATATTCGATATTTTTGGGTCCCAAAAGCAATGTGTACATGCATTCTCCGTGTTAGAGTATTCTATAAATACAGGCCCAAAACATGCTCAAAATCGATATTTTAGGTTCCCAAAGTCGATATGTGCATGCATCTTCTGTACCCGTTCATATCTCAAATTCAGGCTCAAAACCCTCGAAAATTCGATATTTTTGGGTCCCAGAAGCAATCTGTACATGCCTACTTCTTGCTAGAATGTTTTCAAGATACAGACCCAAAACATGCTCAAAATCGATATTTTAGGTGCAAAAAGTCGAAATGTGCATGCATCTTCTGTTCCCGTTTATATCTCAAATTCAGGCTCAGAACACCCGAAAATTCGATATTTTTGGGTCCCAGAAGCCATCTGTACATGCCTACTCCGTGTTAAAGTATTTTCAAAATACAGGCACAAAACATGGTGAAAATCTATATTTTAGGTGCCCAAAGTCAATATGTGTATGCATCTTCTGTACCCGTTTATATCCCAAATTCAGGTTCAAAACACCCGAAAATTCGGTATTTTTTGGTCCCAGAAGCGATCTGTACATGCCTACTTCTTGCTAGAATGTTTTCAAGATACAGACCCAAAACATGCTCAAAATCGATATTTTAGGTGCAAAAAGTCGATATGTGCATGCATCCTCTGTACACGGTTATATCCCAAATTCTGGCTCAAATCCCCCGAAAATTCGATATTTTTGGGTCCCAGAAGCGATCTGTACATGCCTACTCAGTGCTAGAATATTTTCAAATTATACGTCCAAAACATACTAAAAATCGATATTTTGGGTGCCAAAGTCGATATGTGCATGCATTTTCTGGACCCGGTTATATCCCAAATTCTGGCTCAAAACCCCCGAAAACTCGATATTTTTGGGTCCCAGAAGCGATCTGTACATGCCTAGTCAGTGCTAGAATATTTTCAAATTATAGGCCCAAAACATAGTAAAAATCGATATTTTGGGTGCCAAAGTCGATATGTGCATGCATCTTCTGTACCCGTTCATATCTCAAATTCAGGCTCAGAACACCCGAAAATTCGATTTTTTTGGGTCCCAGAAGCGATCTGTACGTGTCTACTCAGTGTTAGAGTATTTTAGAGATACAGGCCCAAAACATGCTCAAAATCGATATTTTGGGTGCCCAAAGTCGATATGATATGTGCATGCATCTTCTGTACCCGTTTATATCTCAAATTCAAACTCTAAACACCCGAATATTCGATATTTTTGGGTCACAAAAGCAATGTGTACATGCATACTCCGTTTTAGAGTATTCTATAAATACAGGCCCAAAACATGCTAAAAATCGATATTTTAGGTGCCCAAAGTCGATATGTGCATGCATCTTCTGTATCCGTCTATATCCCAAATTCAGGTTCAAAACACCCGAAAATTCGATATTTTTGGGTCGCAGAAGCGATCTGTACATGCATACTCCTTGCTAGAATTTTTTCAAAATATAGGTTCAAAACATGCTAAAAATCGATATTTTAGGTGTCCAAAGTCGATATGTGCATGCATCTACTGTACCCGTTTATATCTCAAATTCAGGCTCAAAACACCCAACAAATCAATATTTTTGTGTCCCAGAAGCGATCTGTACATGCCTACTCCGAGTTAGAGTATTTTCAAAATACAGGCCCAAAACATGCTCAAAATCGATATTTTAGGTGCCCAAAGTCGATATGTGCATGCATCTTCTGTATCCGTCTATATCCCAAATTCAGGTTCAAAACACCCGAAAATTCGATATTTTTTGGTCGCAGAAGCGATCTGTACATGCATACACCTTGCTAGAATTTTTTCAAGATACAGACCCAAAACATGCTCAAAATCGATATTTTAGGTGCCAAAGTCGATATGTGCATGCATTTTCTGTACCCGGTTATATCCCAAATTCTGGCTCAAATCCCCCGAAAACTCGATATTTTTGGGTCCCAGAAGCGATCTGTACATGCTTACTCCGAGTTAGAGTATTTTCAAAATACAGGCCCAAAACATGCTCAAAATCGATATTTTAGGTGCCCAAAGTCGATATGTGCATGCATCCTCTGTATCCGTTTATATTTCAAATTCAGGCTCAAAACAACCGAAAATTCGATATTTTTGGGTCCCAGAAGCTATCTGTACATGCCTACTCCGTGTTAAAGTATTTTCAAAATACAGGCCCAAAACATGATAAAAATCTATATTTTAGGTGCCCAAAGTCAATATGTGTATGCATCTTCTGTACCCGTCTATATCCCAAATTCAGGTTCAAAAGACCAGAAAATTCGGTATTTTTGGGTCCCAGAAGCGATCTGTACATGCCTACTCCTTGCTAGAATGTTTTCAATATACAGACCCAAAACATGCTCAAAATCGATATTTAAGGTGCAAAAAGTCGATATGTGCATGCATCCTCTGTACCCGGTTATATCCCAAATTCTGGCTCAAAACCCCCGAAAATTCGATATTTTTGGGTCCCAGAAGCGATCTGTACATGCCTACTCAGTGCTAGAATATTTTCAAATTATACGCCCAAAACATACTAAAAATCGATATTTTGGGTGCCAAAGTCGTTATGTGCATGCATCTTCTGTACCCGTTTATATCTCAAATTCAGGCTCAAAACACCAAAAAAACCGATATTTTTGTGTCCCAGAAGCGACCTGTACATGTCTATACCGTGTTAGAGTATCTTCAAATTTTAGGCCCAAAACATACTAAAAATCGATATTTTGGGTGCCAAAGTCGATATGTGCATGCATCTTCTGTGCACGTTTATATCTCAAATTCAGGCTCAAAACACCCAAAAAATAGATATTTTTGTGTCCCCGAAGCGATCTGTACAAGTCTACACCGTGTTAGAGTATTTTCAAGATACAGGCCCAAAACATGCTCAAAATCGATATTTTAGGTGCCCAAAGTCGATATGTGCATGCATCTTCTGTACCCGTTTATATCTCAAATTCAAACTCAAAACACCCGAATATTCGATATTTTTGGGTCCCAAAAGCAATGTGTACATGCATACTCCGTGTTAGAGTATTCTATAAATACAGGCCCAAAACATGCTCAAAATCGATATTTTAGGTTCCCAAAGTCGATATGTGCATGCATCTTCTGTACCCGTTCATATCTCAAATTCAGGCTCAAAACACTCGAAAATTCGATATTTTGGGGTCCCAGAAGCAATCTGTACATGCCTACTTCTTGCTAGAATGTTTTCAAGATACAGACCCAAAACATGCTCAAAATCGATATTTAAGGTGCAAAAAGTCGATATGTGCATGCATCCTCTGTACCCGGTTATATCCCAAATTCTGGCTCAAATCCCCCGAAAATTCGATATTTTTGGGTCCCAGAAGCGATCTGTACATGCCTACTCCTTGCTAGAATATTTTCAAATTATATTGATATATATTGGGTGCATGCATTTTCTGTACCCGGTTATATCCCAAATTCTGGCTCAAAACCCCCGAAAACTCGATATTTTTGGGTCCCAGAAGCGATCTGTACATGCCTACTCAGTGCTAGAATATTTTCAAATTATAGGCCCAAAACATAGTAAAAATCGATATTTTGGGTGCCAAAGTCGATATGTGCATGCATCTTCTGTGCCCGTTTATATCTCAAATTCAGGCTCAAAACACCCAAAAAATCGATATTTTTGTGTCCCCGAAGCGATCTGTACATGTCTACACCGTGTTAGAGTATTTTCAAAATACAGGCCCAAAACATGCTCAAAATCGATATTTTAGGTGCAAAAAGTCGAAATGTGCATGCATCTTCTGTTCCCGTTTATATCTCAAATTCAGGCTCAAAACACCCGAAAATTCGATATTTTTGGGTCCCAGAAGCGATCTGTACATGCCTACTCCGTGTTAAAGTATTTTCAAAATACAGGCACAAAACATGGTGAAAATCTATATTTTAGGTGCCCAAAGTCAATCTGTGTATGCATCTTCTGTACCCGTCTATATCCCAAATTCAGGTTCAAAACACCAGAAAATTCGGTATTTTTTGGTCCCAGAAGCGATCTGTACATGCCTACTTCTTGCTAGAATGTTTTCAAGATACAGACCCAAAACATGCTCAAAATCGATATTTTAGGTGCAAAAAGTCGATATGTGCATGCATCCTCTGTACACGGTTATATCCCAAATTCTGGCTCAAATCCCCCGAAAATTCGATATTTTTGGGTCCCAGAAGCGATCTGTACATGCCTACTCCTTGCTAGAATATTTTCAAATTATACGTCCAAAACATACTAAAAATCGATATTTTGGGTGCCAAAGTCGATATGTGCATGCATTTTCTGTACCCGGTTATATCCCAAATTCTGGCTCAAAACCCCCGAAAACTCGATATTTTTGGGTCCCAGAAGCGATCTGTACATGCCTACTCAGTGCTAGAATATTTTCAAATTATAGGCAAAAAAACATAGTAAAAATAGATATTTTGGGTGCCAAAGTCGATATGTGCATGCATCTTCTGTGCCCGTTTATATCTCAAATTCAGGCTCAAAACACCCAAAAAATCGATATTTTTGTGTCCCCGAAGCGATCTGTACATGTCTACACCGTGTTAGAGTATTTTCAAAATACAGGCCCAAAACATGCTCAAAATCGATATTTTAGGTGCCCAAAGTCGATATGTGCATGCATCTTCTGTACCCGTTCATATCTCAAATTCAGGCTCAGAACACCCGAAAATTCGATTTATTTGGGTCCCAGAAGCGATCTGTACGTGTCTACTCAGTGTTAGAGTATTTTAAAGATACAGGCCCAAAACATGCTCAAAATCGATATTTTGGGTGCCCAAAGTCGATATGTGCATGCATCTTCTGTACCCGTTTTTATCTCAAATTCAAACTCAAAACACCCGAATATTCGATATTTTTGGGTCCCAAAAGCAATGTGTACATGCATACTCCATTTTAGAGTATTCTATAAATACAGGCCCAAAACATGCTCAAAATCGATATTTTAGGTGCCCAAAGTCAATATGTGCATGCATATTCTGTATCCGTCTATATCCCAAATTCAGGTTCAAAACACCCGAAAATTCGATATTTTTGGGTCGCAGAAGCGATCTGTACATGCCTACTCCTTGCTAGAATTTTTTCAAGATACAGACCCAAAACATGCTCAAAATCGATATTTTAGGTGCAAAAAGTCGATATGTGCATGCATCTTCTGTACCCGTTTATATCTCAAATTCAGGCTCAAAACACCCGAAAATTCCATATTTTTGGGTCTTTTAAGCGATCTGTACATGCATACTCAGTGCTATAATGTTTTCAAAATATAGGTTCAAAACATGCTAAAAATCGATATTTTAGGTGTCCAAAGTCGATATGTGCATGCATCTACTGTACCCGTTTATATCTCAAATTAAGGCTCAAAACACCCAACAAATCAATATTTTTGTGTCCCAGAAGCGATCTGTACATGCCTACTCCGAGTTAGAGTATTTTCAAAATACAGGCCCAAAACATGCTCAAAATCGATATTTTAGGTGCCCAAAGTCGATATGTGCATGCATCTTCTGTATCCGTTTATATTTCAAATTCAGGCTCAAAACAACCGAAAATTCGATATTTTTGGGTCCCAGAAGCGATCTGTACATGCCTACTACGTGTTAAAGTATTTTCAAAATACAGGCCCAAAACATGCTAATAATCTATATTTTAGGTGTCCAAAGTCAATATGTGTATGCATCTTCTGTACCCGTCTATATCCCAAATTCAGGTTCAAAACACCAGAAAATTCGGTATTTTTGGGTCCCAGAAGCGATCTGTACATGCCTACTCCTTGCTAGAATGTTATCAATATACAGACCCAAAACATGCTCAAAATCGATATTTTAGGTGCCCAAAGTCGATATGTGCAAGCATCTTCTGTACCCGGTTATATCCCAAATTCTGGCTTAAAACCCCCAAAAATTCGATATTTTTGGGTCCCAGAAGCGATCTGTACATGCCTACTCAGTGCTAGAATATTTTCAAATTATACGCCCAAAACATACTAAAAATCGATATTTTGGGTGCCAAAATCGTTATGTGCATGCATCTTCTGTACCCGTTTATATCTCAAATTCAGGCTCAAAACACCCAAAAAACCGATATTTTTGTGTCCCAGAAGCGACCTGTACATGTCTACACCGTGTTAGAGTATTTTCAAATTATAGGCCCAAAACATACTAAAAATCGATATTTTGGGTGCCAAAGTCGATATGTGCATGCATCTTCTGTGCTCGTTTATATCTCAAATTCAGGCTCAAAACACCCAAAAAATCGATATTTTTGTGTCCCCGAAGCGATCTGTACAAGTCTACACCGTGTTAGAGTATTTTCAAGATACAGGCCCAAAACATGCTCAAAATCGATATTTTAGGTGCCCAAAGTCGATATGTGCATGCATCTTCTGTACCCGTTTATATCTCAAATTCAAACTCAAAACACCCGAATATTCGATATTTTTGGGTCCCAAAAGCAATGTGTACATGCATACTCCGTGTTAGAGTATTCTATAAATACAGGCCCAAAACATGCTCAAAATCGATATTTTAGGTTCCCAAAGTCGATATGTGCATGCATCTTCTGTACCCGTTCATATCTCAAATTCAGGCTCAAAACACTCGAAAATTCGATATTTTGGGGTCCCAGAAGCTATCTGTACATGCCTACTTCTTGCTAGAATGTTTTCAAGATACAGACCCAAAACATGCTCAAAATCGATATTTTAGGTGCAAAAAGTCGAAATGTGCATGCATCTTCTGTTCCCGTTTATATCTCAAATTCAGGCTCAAAACACCCGAAAATTCGATATTTTTGGGTCCCAGAAGCGATCTGTACATGCCTACTCCGTGTTAAAGTATTTTCAAAATACAGGCACAAAACATGGTGAAAATCTATATTTTAGGTGCCCAAAGTCAATCTGTGTATGCATCTTCTGTACCCGTCTATATCCCAAATTCAGGTTCAAAACACCAGAAAATTCGGTATTTTTTGGTCCCAGAAGCGATCTGTACATGCCTACTTCTTGCTAGAATGTTTTCAAGATACAGACCCAAAACATGCTCAAAATCGATATTTTAGGTGCAAAAAGTCGATATGTGCATGCATCCTCTGTACACGGTTATATCCCAAATTCTGGCTCAAATCCCCCGAAAATTCGATATTTTTGGGTCCCAGAAGCGATCTGTACATGCCTACTCCTTGCTAGAATATTTTCAAATTATACGTCCAAAACATACTAAAAATCGATATTTTGGGTGCCAAAGTCGATATGTGAATGCATCTTCTGTGTCCGTTTATATCTCAAATTCAGTCTCAAAACACCCAAAAAATCGATATTTTTGTGTCCCCGAAGCGATCTGTACATGTCTACACTGTGTTAGAGTATTATCAAAATACAGGCCCAAAACATGCTCAAAATCGATATTTTAGGTGCCCAAAGTCGATATGTGCATGCATCTTCTGTACCCGTTCATATCTCAAATTCAGGCTCAGAACACCCGAAAATTCGATTTATTTGGGTCCCAGAAGCGATCTGTACGTGTCTACTCAGTGTTAGAGTATTTTAAAGATACAGGCCCAAAACATGCTCAAAATCGATATTTTGGGTGCCCAAAGTCGATATGTGCATGCATCTTCTGTACCAGTTTATATCTCAAATTCAAACTCAAAACACCCGAATATTCGATATTTTTGGGTCCCAAAAGCAATGTTTACATGCATACTACGTTTTAGAGTATTCTATAAATACAGGCCCAAAACATGCTCAAAATCGATATTTTAGGTGCCCAAAGTCAATATGTGCATGCATCTTCTGTATCCGTCTATATCCCAAATTCAGGTTCAAAACACCCGAAAATTCGATATTTTTGGGTCGTAGAAGCGATCTGTACATGCCTACTCCTTGCTAGAATTTTTTCAAGATACAGACACAAAACATGCTCAAAATCGATATTTTAGGTGCCCAAAGTCAATATGTGCATGCATCTTCTGTACCCGTTTATATCTCAAATTCAGGCTCAAAACACCCGAAAATTCCATATTTTTGGGTCCCTTAAGCGATCTGTACATGCATACTCAGTGCTATAATGTTTTCAAAATATAGGTTCAAAACATGCTAAAAATCGATATTTTAGGTGTCCAAAGTCGATATGTGCATGCATCTTCTGTACCCGTTTATATCTCAAATTCAGGCTCAAAACACCCAACAAATCAATATTTTTGTGTCCCAGAAGCGATCTGTACATGCCTACTCCGAGTTTGAGTATTTTCAAAATACAGGCCCAAAACATGCTCAAAATCGATATTTTAGGTGCCCAAAGTCGATATGTGCATGCATCTTCTGTATCCGTTTATATTTCAAATTCAGGCTCAAAACAACCGAAAATTCGATATTTTTGGGTCCCAGAAGCGATCTGTACATGCCTACTCCGTGTTAAAGTATTTTCAAAATACAGGCCCAAAACATGCTAAAAATCTATATTTCAGGTGCCCAAAGTCAATATGTGTATGCATCTTCTGTACCCGTCTATATCCCAAATTCAGGTTCAAAACACCAGAAAATTCGGTATTTTTGGGTCCCAGAAGCAATCTGTACGTGTCTACTCAGTGTTAGAGTATTTTAAAGATACAGGCCCAAAACATGCTCAAAATCGATATTTTGGGTGCCCAAAGTCGATATGTGCATGCATCCTCTGTACCCGTTTATATCTCAAATTCAGGCTCAAAACACCCGAAAATTCGATATTTTTGGATTCCAAAAGCGATCTGTACATGTCTAGTCTGTGTTAGAGTATTTTTAAAATACAGGCCCAAAACATTCTAAAAATCGATATTTTATGTGCACCAAAGTCTATATGTGCATGCATCTTCTGTACTCGTTTATATCTCAAATTCAGGCTCAAAACACCCGAAAATTCAATATTTTTGGGTCCCAGAAGCGATCTGTACGTGCATACTCTGTGTTAGAGTGTTTTAAAAATACAGGCCTAAAACATGCTAAAAATCGATATTTTATGTGCCCAAAGTCAATATGTGTATGCATCTTCTCTACCCGTCTATATCCCAAATTCAGGTTCAAAACACCCGAAAATTCGATATTTTTGGGTCCCAGAAGCGATCTGTACCTGCCTACTCCTTGCTAGAATTTTATCAAGATACAGACCCAAAACATGCTCAAAATCGATATTTTAGGTGCAAAAAGTCGATATGTGCATGCATCTTCTGTACCCGTTTATATCTCAAATTCAGGCTCAAAACACCAGAAAATTCGATATTTTTGGGTCCCTTAAGCGATCTGTACATGCATACTCAGTGCTATAATGTTTTCAAAATACAGGCCCAAAACATGATGAAAATCTATATTTTAGGTGCCCAAACTCAATATGTGTATGCATCTTCTGTACCCGTCTATATCCCAAATTCAGGTTCAAAACACCAGAAAATTCGGTATTTTTGGGTCCCAGAAGCAATCTGTACATGCCTACTCCTTGCTAGAATTTTTTCAAGATACAGACCCAAAACATGCTCAAAATCGATATTTTAGGTGCAAAAAGTCGATATGTGCATGCATCCTCTGTACCCGGTTATATCTCAAATTCAGGCTCAAAACACCAGAAAATTCGATATTTTTGGGTCCCAAAAGCTATCTGTACATGCCTACTCAGTGCTAGAATATTTTCAAATTATACGCCGAAAACATACTAAAAATCTATATTTTAAGTGCAAAAAGTCGATATGTGCATGCATCTTCTGTACCCGTTTATATCTCAAATTCAGGCTCAAAACACCCAAAAAATCGATATTTTTGTGTCCCAGAAGCGATCTGTACATGTCTACACCGTGCTATAGCATTTTCAAAATACAGGCCCAAAACATGCTCAAAACCGATATTTTAGGTGCTACAGTCGATATGTGCATGCATCTTCTGTACCCGTTTATATTTAAAATTCAGGCTCAAAACACCCGAAAATTCGATATTTTTGGGTCCCAAAAGCGATCTGTACATGTCTACTCCGAGTTAGAGTATTTTTTAAATACAGGCCCAAAACATGTTAAAAATCAATATTTTAGGTGCCCAAAGTCGATATGTGCATGCATCTTCTGTATCCGTTTATATCTCAAATTCAGGCTCAAAACACCCGAAAATTCGATATTTTCGGGTCCCAGAAGCAATCTGTACATGCCTACTCCGTGTTAATGTATTTTCAAAATACAGACCCAAAACATGCTAAAAATCGATATTTTAAGTGCAAAAAGTCGATATGTGCATGCATCCTCTGTACCCGGTTATATCCCAAATTCTGGCTCAAAACCCCCGAAAATTCGATATTTTTGGGTCCCAGAAGCGAACTGTACATGCCTACTCAGTGCTAGAATATTTTCAAATTATACGCCCAAAACATACTAAAAATCGATATTTTGGGTGCCAAAGTCGATATGTGCATGCATCTTCTGTACCCGTTTATATCTCAAATTCAGGCTCAAAACTCCGAAAATTCGATATTTTTGGGTCCCTTAAGCAATCTGCACATGCCTACTCAGTGCTAGAATGTTTTTAAAATACAGGCTTAACACATGCTATAAATCGATATTTTAGGTGTCCAAAGTCGATATGTGCATGCATCTTCTGAACCCGTTTATATCTCAAATTCGGGCTCAAAACACCCAAAAAATCGATATTTTTGTGTCCCAGAAGCGATCTGTACATGCCTACACAGTGTTAGAGTATTTTCAAAATACAGGCTCAAAACATGCTCAAAATCGATATTTTAGGTGCCCAAAGTCGATATGTGCATGCATCTTCTGTACCCGTTTATATCTCAAATTAAGGCTCAAAACACCCAAAAAATCGATATTTTTGTGTCCCAGAAGCGATCTGTACATGTCTACACCGTGCTATAGTATTTTCAAAATACAGGCCCAAAACATGCTCAAAATCGATATTTTAGGTGCCCAAAGTCGATATGTGCATGCATCTTCTGTACCCGTTTATATTTAAAATTCAGGCTCAAAACACCCGAAAATTCGATATTTTTGGGTCCCAAAAGCGATCTGTACATGTCTACTCCGTTTTAGAGTATTTTTTAAATACAGGCCCAAAACATGTTAAAAATCAATATTTTAGGTGCCCAAAGTCGATATGTGCATGCATCTTCTGTATCCGTTTATATCTCAAATTCAGGCTCAAAACACCCGAAAATTCGATATTTTCGGGTCCCAGAAGCGATCTGTACATGCCTACTCCATGTTAATGTATTTTCAAAATACAGGCCCAAAACATGCTGAAAATCTATATTTTAGGAGCCGAAAGTCAATATGTGTATGCATCTTCTGTACCTGTCTATATCCCAAATTCAGGTTCAAAACACCAGAAAATTCGGTATTTTTGGGTCCCAGAAGCGATCTGTACATTCCTACTCCTTGCTAGAATTTTTTCAAGATACAGACCCAAAACATGCTCAAAATCGATATTTTAAGTGCAAAAAAGTCGATATGTGCATGCATCCTCTGTACCCGGTTATATCCCAAATTCTGGCTCAAAACCCCCGAAAATTCGATATTTTTGGGTCCCAGAAGCGAACTGTACATGCCTACTCAGTGCTAGAATATTTTCAAATTATACGCCCAAAACATACTAAAAATCGATATTTTGGGTGCCAAAGTCGATATGTGCATGCATCTTCTGTACCCGTTTATATCTCAAGTTCAGGCTCAAAACACCCAAAAAATCGATATTTTTGTGTCCCCGAAGCGATCTGTACATGTCTACACCGTGCTATAGTATTTTCAAAATACAGGCCCAAAACATGCTCAAAATCGATATTTTAGGTGCCCAAAGTCGATATGTGCATGCATCTTCTGTACCCTTTATATCTCTAATTCAGGCTCAGAACACCCTAAAATTCGATTTATTTGGGTTCCGGAATCGATCTATACGTGTCTACTCAGTGTTGGAGTATTTTCAAAATACAGGCCCAAAACATGCTCAAAATCGATATTTTATATGCCCAAAGTCAAAATGTGTATGCATCTTCTGTACACGTGTATATCCCTAATTCAGGTTCAAAACACCAGATAATTCGATTTTTTTGGGTCCCAGAAGCGATCTGTACATGCCTACTCCTTGCTAGAAATGTTATCAAGATACAGATCCAAAACATGTTAAAAATCGATATTTTAAGTGCAAAAAGTCGATATGTGCATGCATCTTCTGTACCCGTTTATATCTCAAATTCAAGCTCAAAACTCCGAAAATTCGATATTTTTTGGTCCCTTAAGCAATCTGCGCATGTCTACTCAGTGCTAGAATGTTTTTAAAATACAGGCTTAAAACATGCTATAAATAGATATTTTAGGTGTCCAAAGTCGATATGCGCATGCATCTTCTGAACCCGTTTATATCTCAAATTCTGGCTCAAAACACCCAAAAAATCGATATTTTTGTGTCCCAGAAGCGATCTGTACATGCCTACTTCGTGTTAGAGTATTTTTAAAATACAGGCCCAAAAAATGTTAAAAATCGATATTTTAGGTGCCCAAAGTCGATAAGTGCATGCATCTTCTGAATCCGTTTATATCTCAAATTCAGGCTCAAAACACCCGAAAATTCGATATTTTTGGGTCCCAGAAGCGATCTGTACATGCCTACTCCGTGTTAATGTATTTTCAAAATACAGGCCCAAAACATGCTGAAAATCTATATTTTAGGTGCCCAAAGTCAATATGTGTATGCATCTTCTGTACCCGTTTATATCCCTAATTCAGGTTCAAAACACCAGAAAATTCGGTATTTTTGGGTCCCAGAAGCGATCTGTACATGCCTACTCCTTGCTAGAAATTTTTAAGATACAAACCCAAGACATGCTCAAAATCGATATTTTATGTGCAAAAAGTCGATATGTGCATGCATCTTCTGTACCCGTTTATATCTCAAATTCATGCTCAAAACACACGAAAATTCTATATTTTTGTGTCCCTTAAGCGATCTATACGTGTCTACTCAGTGTTGGAGTATTTTAAAAATACAGGCCCAAAACCTGCCCAAAATCGATATTTTGGGTGCCCAAAGTCGATATGTGCATGCATCTTCTGTACCCGTTTATATCTCAAATTCAGGCTCAAAACACCCGAAAATTCGATATTTTTGGGTCCCAGAAGCGATCTCTACATGCCTACTCCGTGTTAATGTATTTTCAAAATACAGGCCCAAAACATGCTAAAAATCGATATTTTAGGTGCCCAAAGTCAATCTGTGTATGCATCTTCTGTACCCGTATATATCTCAAATTCAGGCTCAAAACACCCAAAAAATCGATATTTTTGTGTCCCAGAAGCGATCTGTACATGTCTACACCGTGCTATAGTATTTTCAAAATACAGGCCCAAAACATGCTCAAAATCGATATTTTAGGTGCCCAAAGTCGATATGCGCATGCATCTTCTGTATCCGTTCATATCTCAAATTCAGGCTCAGAACACCCTAAAATTCGATTTATTTGGGTTCCAGAAGCGATCTGAACGTGTCTACTCCGTGTTAGAGTATTTTTAAAATACAGGCCCAAAACATGCTAAAAATCGATATTTTAGGTGCCCAAAGTCTATATATGCATGCATCTTCTGTATCCGTCTATATCCCAAATTCAGGTTCAAAACACCCGAAAATTCGATATTTTTTGGTCCCAGAAGCGATCTGTACATGCATACTCAGTGCTAGAATGTTTTCAAAATATAGGCTCAAAACATGCTAAAAATCGATATTTTAGGTGTCCAAAGTCGATATGTGCATGCATCTTTTGTACCCGTTTATATCTAAAATTCAGGGTCAAAACACCCGAAAATTCGATATTTTTGGGTCCCAAAAGCAAACTGTACATGTCTACACCGAGTTTGAGTATTTTTTAAAATACAGGCCCAAAACATGCTAAAAATCGATATTTTAGGTGCCCAAAGTCGATATGTGCAAGCATCTTCTGTACCCGTTTATATCTCAAATTCAGGCTCAAAACACCCGAAAATTCAATATTTTTGGGTCCCAGAAGCGATCTGTACGTGCATACTCCGTGTTAGAGTGTTTTTAAAATACAGGCCCAAAACATGCTGAAAATCGATATTTTATGTGCCCAAAGTCAATATGTGTATGCATCTTCTGTACACGTGTATATCCCTAATTCAAGTTCAAAACACCAGAAAATTCGATATTTTTGCGTCCCAATAGCGATCTGTACATGCCTACTCCTTGCTAGAATGTTTTCAAGATACAGACCCAAAACATGCTCAAAATCGATATTTTAAGTGCAAAAAGTCGATATGTGCATGCATCTTCTGTACCCGTTTATATCTCAAATTCAGGCTCAAAACACCCGAAAATTCGATATTTTTGGGTCTCAAAAGCGATCTGTACATGTCTACTCCGTGTTAGAGTATTTATAAAATACAGGCCCAAAACATGCTAAAAATCGATATTTTAGGTGCCCAAAGTCGATATGTGCATGCATCATCTGTACCCGTTTATATCTCAAATTAAGGCTCAAAACACCTGAAAATTCAATATTTTTGGGTCCCAGAAGCGATCTGTACGTGCACACTCCGTGTTAAAGTGTTTTTAAAATACAGGGCCAAAACATGCTGAAAATCTATATTTTTGGTGCCCAAAGTCAATATGTGTATGCATCTTCTGTACCCGTTCATATCTCAAATTCAGGCTCAGAACACCCTAAAACTCGATTTATTTGGGTTCCAGAAGCGATCTGTACGTGTCTACTCAGTGTTAGAGTATTTTAAAAATACAGGCCCAAAACATGCTTAAAAATCGATATTTTGGGTGCCCAAAGTCGAAATGTGCATGCATCTTCTGTACCCGTTTATATCTCAAATTCAGACTCAAAACACCCGAAAATTCGATATTTTTGGGTCCCCGAAGCGATCTGTACATCTCTACTCCGTGTTAGAGTATTTTCAAAATACAGGCCCAAAACATGCTCAAAATCGATATTTTAGGTGCCCAAAGTCGATATGTGCATGCATCTTCTGTATCCGTCTATATCCCAAATTCAGGTTCAAAACACCCGAAAATTCGATATTTTTTGATCCCAGAAGCGATCTGTACATGCCTACTCCTTGCTAGAATGTTTTCAAGATACAGACCCAAAACATGCTCAAAATCGATATTTTAAGTTCAAAAAGTCGATATGTGCATGCATCTTCTGTACCCGGTTATATCCCAAATTCTGGCTCAAAACCCCCAAAAATTCGATATTTTTGGGTCCCAGAAGCGATCTGTACATGCCTACTCAGTGCTAGAATATTTTCAAATTATACGCCGAAAACATACTAAAAATCGATATTTTGGGTGCCAAAGTCGATATGTGCATGCATCTTCTGTACCCGTTTATATCTCAAATTCAGGCTCAAAACACCCAAAAAATCGATATTTTTGTGTCCCAGAAGCGATCTGTACATGTCTACACCTTGCTAGAGTATTTTCAAAATACAGGCCCAAAACATGCTCAAAATCGATATTTTAGGTGCCCAAAGTCGATATGTGCGTGCATCTTCTGTACCCGTTCATATCTCAAATTCAGTCTCAGAACACCCTAAAATTCGATTTATTTGGGTTCCAGAAGCGATCTGTACGTGTCTATTCAGTGTTAGAGTATTTTAAAAATACAGACCCAAAACATGCTCAAAATCGATATTTTGGGTGCCCAAAGTCGATATGTGCATTCATCTTATGTACCCGTTTATATCTCAAATTCAGACTCAAAACACCCGAATATTCGATATTTTTGGGTCCCAAATGCAATGTGTACATGCATACTCCGTGTTAGAGTATTTTCAAAATACAGGCCCAAAACATGCTCAAAATCGATATTTTAGCTGCAAAAAAGTCAATATGTGTATGCATCTTCTGTACCCGTCTATATCCCAAATTCAGGTTCAAAACACTCGAAAATTCGATTTTTTTGGGTCCCAGAAGCAATCTGTACATGCCTACTTCTTGCTAGAATGTTTTCAAGATACAAACCCAAAACATGCTCAAAATTGATATTTTAGGTGCAAAAAGTCGAAATGTGCATGCATCTTCTGTCCACGTTTATATCTCAAATTCAAGCTCAAAACATCCGAAAATTCGATATTTTTGGGTCCCCGAAGCCATCTGTAAATGCCTACTCCGTGTTAGAGTATTTTTTAAATACTGGCCCAAAACATGCTAAAAATCGATATTTTAGGTGCCCAAAGTCGATATGTGCATGCATCTTCTGTACCCGTTTATATCTCAAATTCAGGCTCAAAACATCCGAAAATTCAATATTTTTGGGTCCCAGAAGCGATCTGTACGTGCATACTCCGTGTTAGAGTGTTTTTAAAATACAGGCCCAAAACATGCTGAAAATCGATATTTTATGTGCCCAAAGTCAATATGTGTATGCATCTTCTGTACACGTGTATATCCCTAATTCAAGTTCAAAACACCAGAAAATTCGATATTTTTGGGTCCCAAAAGCGATCTGTACATGCCTACTCCTTGCTAGAATGTTTTCAAGATACAGACCAAAAACATGCTCAAAATCGATATTTTAAGTGCAAAAAGTCGATATGTGCATCCATCTTCTGTACCCGTTTATATTTCAAATTCAGGCTCAAAACTCCGAAAATTCGATATTTTTGGGTCCTTTAAGCAATTTGCACATGCCTACTCAGTGCTAGAATGTTTTTAAAATATAGGCTCAAAACATGCTATAAATCGATATTTTAGGTGTCCAAAGTCGACATTTGCATACATCTTCTGTACCCGTTTATATTTAAAATTCAGGCTCAAAACACCCGAAAATTCGATATTTTTGGGTCCCAAAAGCGATCTGTACATGTCTACTCCGTGTTAGAGTATTTTTAAAATACTGGCCCAAAACATGCTAAAAATCGATATTTTAGGTGCCCAAAGTCGATATGTGCATGCATCATCTGTACCCGTTTATATCTCAAATTCAGGCTCAAAACACCCGAAAATTCAATATTTTTGGGTCCCAGAAGCGATCTGTACATGCCTACTCCGTGTTAGAGTGTTTTTAAAATACAGGCCCAAAACATGCTAAAAATCTATATATTAGGTGCCCAAAGTCTATATGTGTATGCATCTTTTGTACCCGTCTATATCCCAAATTCAGGTTCAAAACACCAGAAAATTCGGTATTTTTGGGTCCCAGAAGCGATCTGTACATGCCTACTCCTTGCTAGAATTTTTTCAAGATACAGACCCAAAACATGCTCAAAATCGATATTTTAGGTGCCCAAAGTCGATATGTGCATGCATCTTCTGTACCCGTTCATATCTCAAATTCAGGCTCAGAACACCCTAAAACTCGATTTATTTGGGTTCCAGAAGCGATCTGTACGTGTCTACTCAGTGTTAGAGTATTTTAAAAATACAGGCCCTAAACATGCTCAAAATCGATATTTTGGGTGCCCAAAGTCGAAATGTGCATGCATCTTATGTACCCGTTTATATCTAAAATTCAGGCTCAAAACACCCGAAAATTCGATATTTTTGGGTCCCAAAAGCAAACTGTACATGTCTACTCCGAGTTAGAGTATTTTTTAAAATATAGGCCCAAAACATGTTAAAAATCGATATTTTAGGTGCCCAAAGTCGATATGTGCAAGCATCTTCTGTACCCGTTTATATCTCAAATTCAGGCTCAAAACACCCGAAAATTCATTATTATTGGGTCCCAGAAGCGATCTGTACGTGCATACTCCGTGTTAGAGTGTTTTTAAAATACAGGCCCAAAACATGCTGAAAATCGATATTTTATGTGCCCAAAGTCAATATGTGTATGCATCTTTTGTACACGTGTATATCCCTAATTCAAGTTCAAAACACCAGAAAATTCGATTGTTTTTGTGTCCCAAAAGCGATCTGTACATGCCTACTCCTTGCTATAATGTTTTTTTTAAGATACAGACCCAAAACATGCTCAAAATCGATATTTTAAGTGCAAAAAGTCGATATGTTCATGCATCTTCTGTACCCGTTTATATCTCAAATTCAGGCTCAAAACTCCGAAAATTCGATATTTTTGGGTCCCAGAAGCAATCTTCACATGCCTACTTAGTGCTAGAATGTTTTTAAAATACGGGCTTAAAACATGGTATAAATCGATATTTTAAGTGTCCAAAGTCGATATGTGCATGCATCTTCTGTACCCGTTTATATCTCAAATTCAGGCTCAAAACTCCGAAAATTCGATATTTTTGGGTCCTTTAAGCAATCTGCACATGCCTACTCAGTGCTAGAATGTTTTTAAAATATAGGCTCAAAACATGCTATAAATCGATATTTTAGGTGTCTAAAGTCGATATTTGCATGCATCTTCTGTACCCGTTTATATCTAAAATTCAGGCTCAAAACACCCGAAAATTCGATATTTTTGGGTCCCAAAAGCGATCTGTACATGTCTACTCCGTGTTAGAGTATTTTTAAAATACTGGCCCAAAACATGCTAAAAATCGATATTTTAGGTGCCCAAAGTCGATATGTGCATGCATCATCTGTACCCGTTTATATCTCAAATTCAGGCTCAAAACACCCGAAAATTCAATATTTTTGGGTCCCAGAAGCGATCTGTACATGCCTACTCCGTGTTAGAGTGTTTTTAAAATACAGGCCCAAAACATGCTAAAAATCTATATATTAGGTGCCCAAAGTCTATATGTGTATGCATCTTTTGTACCCGTCTATATCCCAAATTCAGGTTCAAAACACCAGAAAATTCGGTATTTTTGGGTCCCAGAAGCGATCTGTACATGCCTACTCCTTGCTAGAATTTTTTCAAGATACAGACCCAAAACATGCTCAAAATCGATATTTTAGGTGCCCAAAGTCGATATGTGCATGCATCTTCTGTACCCGTTCATATCTCAAATTCAGGCTCAGAACACCCTAAAACTCGATTTATTTGGGTTCCAGAAGCGATCTGTACGTGTCTACTCAGTGTTAGAGTATTTTAAAAATACAGGCCCTAAACATGCTCAAAATCGATATTTTGGGTGCCCAAAGTCGAAATGTGCATGCATCTTATGTACCCGTTTATATCTAAAATTCAGGCTCAAAACACCCGAAAATTCGATATTTTTGGGTCCCAAAAGCAAACTGTACATGTCTACTCCGAGTTAGAGTATTTTTTAAAATATAGGCCCAAAACATGCTAAAAATCGATATTTTAGGTGCCCAAAGTCGATATGTGCAAGCATCTTCTGTACCCGTTTATATCTCAAATTCAGGCTCAAAACACCCGAAAATTCATTATTTTTGGGTCCCAGAAGCGATCTGTACGTGCATACTCCGTGTTAGAGTGTTTTTAAAATACAGGCCCAAAACATGCTGAAAATCGATATTTTATGTGCCCAAAGTCAATATGTGTATGCATCTTTTGTACACGTGTATATCCCTAATTCAAGTTCAAAACACCAGAAAATTCGATTGTTTTTGTGTCCCAAAAGCGATCTGTACATGCCTACTCCTTGCTATAATGTTTTTTTTAAGATACAGACCCAAAACATGCTCAAAATCGATATTTTAAGTGCAAAAAGTCGATATGTTCATGCATCTTCTGTACCCGTTTATATCTCAAATTCAGGCTCAAAACTCCGAAAATTCGATATTTTTGGGTCCCAGAAGCAATCTTCACATGCCTACTTAGTGCTAGAATGTTTTTAAAATACGGGCTTAAAACATGGTATAAATCGATATTTTAAGTGTCCAAAGTCGATATGTGCATGCATCTTCTGTACCCGTTTATATCTCAAATTCAGGCTCAAAACACCCGAAAATTCGATATTTTTGGGTCCCAAAAGCGATCTGAACATGTCTACTCCGTGTTAGAGAATTTTTAAATACAGGCCCAAAACATGCTAAAAATCGATATTTTAGGTGCCCAAAGTCGATATGTGCATGCATCATCTGTACCCGTTTATATCTCAAGTTAAGGCTCAAAACACCCGAAAATTCGATATTTTTGGGTCCCAGAAACGATCAGTACATGCCTACTCCTTGCTAGAATTTTTTCAAGATACAGACCCAAAACATGCTTAAAATCGATATTTTAGGTGCAAAAAGTCGATATGTGAATGCATCCTCTGTACCCGGTTATATCCCAAATTCTGGCTCAAAAAACCCCCGAAAATTCGATATTTTTGGGTCCCAGAAGCGATCTGTACATGCCTACTCAGTGCTAGAATATTTTTAAATTATACGTCGAAAACATACTAAAAATCGATATTTTGGGTGCCAAACACGATATGTGCATGCATCTTCTGTACCCGTTTATATCTCAAATTCAGACTCAAAACACCCAAAAAATCGATATTTTTGTGTCCCTGAAGCGATCTGTACATGTCTACACCGTGCTAGAGTATTTTCAAAATACAGGCCCAAAACATGCTCAAAATCGATATTTTAGGTGCCCAAAGTCGATATGTGCGTGCATCTTCTGTACCCGTTCATATCTCAAATTCAGTCTCAGAACACCCTAAAATTCGATTTATTTGGGTTCCAGAAGCGATCTGTACGTGTCTACTCAGTGTTAGAGTATTTTAAAAATACACGGCCAAAACATGCTCAAAATCGATATTTTGGGTGCCCAAAGTCGATATGTGCATTCATCTTCTGTACCCGTTTATATCTCAAATTCAGACTCAAAACACCTCAATATTCGATATTTTTGGGTCCCAAATGCAATGTGTACATGCATACTCCGTGTTAGAGTATTTTCAAAATACAGGCCTAAAACATGCTGAAAATCGATATTTTAGCTGCCCAAAGTCAATATGTGTATGCATCTTCTGTACCCGTCTATAACCCAAATTCAGGTTCAAAACACTCGAAAATTCGATATTTTTGGGTCCCAGAAGCGATCTGTACATGCCTACTCCTTGCTAGAATTTTTTAAGATACAAACCCAAGACATGCTCAAAATCGATATTTTAGGTGCAAAAAGTCGATATGTGCATGCATCTTCTGTACCCGTTTATATCTCAAATTCAGGCTCAAAACATCCGAAAATTCGATATTTATGGTCCCCGAAGCCATCTGTAAATGCCTACTCCGTGTTAGAGTATTTTCAAAATATAGGCCCAAAACATGCTCAAAATCGATATTTTAGGTGCCCAAAGTCGATATGTGCATGCATCTTCTGTATCCGTCTATATCCCAAATTCAGGTTCAAAACACCCGAAAAATCGATATTTTGGGGTCCCAGAAGCGATCTGTACATGCCTACTCCTTGCTAGATTTTTTTAAGATACAAACCCAAGTCATGCTCAAAATCGATATTTTAGGTGCAAAACGTCGATATGTGCATGCATCTTCTGTACCCGTTTATATCTCAAATTCAGGCTCAAAACACCCGAAAATTTCATATTTTTGGGTCCCTTAAGCGATCTGTACATGCATACTCAGTGCTAGAATGTTTTCAAAATATAGTCTCAAAACATGCTAAAAATCGATATTTTAGGTGTCCAAAGTCGATATGTGCATGCATCTTCTGTACCCGTTTATATCTCAAATTCAGGCTCAAAACACCCGAAAAATCGATATTTTTGGGTTCCAGAAGCGATCTGAACGTGTCTACTCCGTGTTAGAGTATTTTTAAAATACAGGCCCAAAACATGCAAAAAATCGATATTTTAGGTGCCTAAAGTCGATATGTGCATGCATCTTCTGTATCCGTCTATATCCCAAATTCAGGTTTAAAACACCCGAAAATTCGATATTTTTGGGTCCCAGAAGCGATCTGTACGTGCATACTGCGTGTTAGAGTATTTTTAAAATACAGGCCCAAAACATGCTCAAAATCGATATTTTATGTGCCCAAAGTCAATATGTGTATGCATCTTCTGTACACGTGTATATCCCTAATTCAAGTTCAAAACACCAGAAAATTAGATTTTTTTGGGTCCCAAAAGCGATCTGTACATGCCTACTCCATGCTAGAATGTTTTCAAGATACAGACCAAAAACATGCTCAAAATCGATATTTTAAGTGCAAAATGTCGATATGTGCATCCATCTTCTGTACCCGTTTATATCTCAAATTCAGGCTCAAAACTCCGAAAATTCGATATTTTTGGGTCCTTTAAGCAATCTGCACATGCCTACTCAGTGCTAGAATGTTTTTAAAATATAGGCTCAAAACATGCTATAAATCGATATTTTAGGTGTCTAAAGTCGATATTTGCATGCATCTTCTGTACCCGTTTATATCTAAAATTCAGGCTCAAAACACCCGAAAATTCGATATTTTTGGGTCCCAAAAGCGATCTGTACATGTCTACTCCGTGTTAGAGTATTTTTAAAATACTGGCCCAAAACATGCTAAAAATCGATATTTTAGGTGCCCAAAGTCGATATGTGCATGCATCATCTGTACCCGTTTATATCTCAAATTCAGGCTCAAAACACCCGAAAATTCAATATTTTTGGGTCCCAGAAGCGATCTGTACATGCCTACTCCGTGTTAGAGTGTTTTTAAAATACAGGCCCAAAACATGCTAAAAATCTATATATTAGGTGCCCAAAGTCTATATGTGTATGCATCTTTTGTACCCGTCTATATCCCAAATTCAGGTTCAAAACACCAGAAAATTCGGTATTTTTGGGTCCCAGAAGCGATCTGTACATGCCTACTCCTTGCTAGAATTTTTTCAAGATACAGACCGAAAACATGCTCAAAATCGATATTTTAGGTGCAAAAAGTCGATATGTGCATGCATCTTCTGTACCCGTTCATATCTCAAATTCAGGCTCAGAACACCCTAAAACTCGATTTATTTGGGTTCCAGAAGCGATCTGTACGTGTCTACTCAGTGTTAGAGTATTTTAAAAATACAGGCCCTAAACATGCTCAAAATCGATATTTTGGGTGCCCAAAGTCGAAATGTGCATGCATCTTATGTACCCGTTTATATCTAAAATTCAGGCTCAAAACACCCGAAAATTCGATATTTTTGGGTCCCAAAAGCAAACTGTACATGTCTACTCCGAGTTAGAGTATTTTTTAAAATATAGGCCCAAAACATGCTAAAAATCGATATTTTAGGTGCCCAAAGTCGATATGTGCAAGCATCTTCTGTACCCGTTTATATCTCAAATTCAGGCTCAAAACACCCGAAAATTCATTATTTTTGGGTCCCAGAAGCGATCTGTACGTGCATACTCCGTGTTAGAGTGTTTTTAAAATACAGGCCCAAAACATGCTGAAAATCGATATTTTATGTGCCCAAAGTCAATATGTGTATGAATCTTTTGTACACGTGTATATCCCTAATTCAAGTTCAAAACACCAGAAAATTCGATTGTTTTTGTGTCCCAAAAGCGATCTGTACATGCCTACTCCTTGCTATAATGTTTTTTTTAAGATACAGACCCAAAACATGCTCAAAATCGATATTTTAAGTGCAAAAAGTCGATATGTTCATGCATCTTCTGTACCCGTTTATATCTCAAATTCAGGCTCAAAACTCCGAAAATTCGATATTTTTGGGTCCCAGAAGCAATCTTCACATGCCTACTTAGTGCTAGAATGTTTTTAAAATACGGGCTTAAAACATGCTATAAATCGATATTTTAAGTGTCCAAAGTCGATATGTGCATGCATCTTCTGTACCCGTTTATATCTCAAATTCAGGCTCAAATCACCCGAAAATTCGATATTTTTGGGTCCCAAAAGCGATCTGAACATGTCTACTCCGTGTTAGAGAATTTTTAAATACAGGCCCAAAACATGCTAAAAATCGATATTTTAGGTGCCCAAAGTCGATATGTGCATGCATCATCTGTACCCGTTTATATCTCAAGTTAAGGCTCAAAACACCCGAAAATTCAATATTTTTGGGTCCCAGAAGCGATCTGTACGTGCACACTCCGTGTTACAGTGTTTTTAAAAAACAGGGCCAAAACATGCTGACAATCGATATTTAATGTGCCCAAAGTCAAAATATGTATGTATCTTCTGTACACGTGTATATCCCTAATTCAGGTTCAAAACACCAGAAAATTCGATATTTTTGGGTCCCAGAAACGATCAGTACATGCCTACTCCTTGCTAGAATTTTTTCAAGATACAGACCCAAAACATGCTTAAAATCGATATTTTAGGTGCAAAAAGTCGATATGTGAATGCATCCTCTGTACCCGGTTATATCCCAAATTCTGGCTCAAAACCCCCGAAAATTCGATATTTTTGGGTCCCAGAAGCGATCTGTACATGCCTACTCAGTGCTAGAATATTTTTAAATTATACGTCGAAAACATACTAAAAATCGATATTTTGGTTGACAAACACGATATGTGCATGCATCTTCTGTACCCGTTTATATCTCAAATTCAGACTCAAAACACTCAAAAAATCGATATTTTTGTGTCCCTGAAGCGATCTGTACATGTCTACACCGTGCTAGAGTATTTTCAAAATACAGACCCAAAACATGCTCAAAATCGATATTTTAGGTGCCCAAAGTCGATATGTGCGTACATCCTCTGTACCCGGTTATATCCCAAATTCTGGCTCAAAACCCCCGAAAATTCGATATATTTGGGTCCCAGAAGCGATCTGTACATGCCTACTCAGTGCTAGAATATTTTTAAATTATACGTCGAAAACATACTAAAAATCGATATTTTGGTTGACAAACACGATATGTGCATGCATCTTCTGTACCCGTTTATATCTCAAATTCAGACTCAAAACACTCAAAAAATCGATATTTTTGTGTCCCTGAAGCGATCTGTACATGTCTACACCGTGCTAGAGTATTTTCAAAATACAGGCCCAAAACATGCTCAAAATCGATATTTTAGGTGCCCAAAGTCGATATGTGCGTGCATCTTCTGTACCCGTTCATATCTCAAATTCAGTCTCAGAACACCCTAAAATTCGATTTATTTGGGTTCCAGAAGCGATCTGTACGTGTCTACTCAGTGTTAGAGTATTTTAAAAATACACGGCCAAAACATGCTCAAAATCGATATTTTGGGTGCCCAAAGTCGATATGTGCATTCATCTTCTGTACCCGTTTATATCTCAAATTCAGACTCAAAACACCTCAATATTCGATATTTTTGGGTCCCAAATGCAATGTGTACATGCATACTCCGTGTTAGAGTATTTTCAAAATACAGGCCTAAAACATGCTGAAAATCGATATTTTAGCTGCCCAAAGTCAATATGTGTATGCATCTTCTGTACCCGTCTATAACCCAAATTCAGGTTCAAAACACTCGAAAATTCGATATTTTTGGGTCCCAGAAGCGATCTGTACATGCCTACTCCTTGCTAGAATTTTTTAAGATACAAACCCAAGACATGCTCAAAATCGATATTTTAGGTGCAAAAAGTCGATATGTGCATGCATCTTCTGTACCCGTTTATATCTCAAATTCAGGCTCAAAACATCCGAAAATTCGATATTTATGGTCCCCGAAGCCATCTGTAAATGCCTACTCCGTGTTAGAGTATTTTCAAAATATAGGCCCAAAACATGCTCAAAATCGATATTTTAGGTGCCCAAAGTCGATATGTGCATGCATCTTCTGTATCCGTCTATATCCCAAATTCAGGTTCAAAACACCCGAAAAATCGATATTTTGGGGTCCCAGAAGCGATCTGTACATGCCTACTCCTTGCTAGATTTTTTTAAGATACAAACCCAAGTCATGCTCAAAATCGATATTTTAGGTGCAAAAAGTCGATATGTGCATGCATCTTCTGTACCCGTTTATATCTCAAATTCAGGCTCAAAACACCCGAAAATTTCATATTTTTGGGTCCCATAAGCGATCTGTACATGCATACTCAGTGCTAGAATGTTTTCAAAATATAGGCTCAAAACATGCTAAAAATCGATATTTTAGGTGTCCAAAGTCGATATGTGCATGCATCTTCTGTACCCGTTTATATCTCAAATTTAGGCTCAAAACACCCGAAAATTCGATATTTTTGGGTCCCAAAAGCGATCTGTACATGTCTACTCCGTGTTAGAGTATTTTTAGAATACAGGCCCAAAACATGCTAAAAAACGATATTTTAGGTGTCCAAAGTCGATATGTGCATGCATCTTCTGTACCCGTTTATATCTCAAATTCAGGCTCAAAACACTCGAAAAATCGATATTTTTGGGTCCCAGAAGCGATCTGTACGTGCATACTGCGTGTTAGAGTATTTTTAAAATACAGGCCCAAAACATGCTCAAAATCGATATTTTATGTGCCCAAAGTCAATATGTGTATGCATCTTCTGTACACGTGTATATCCCTAATTCAAGTTCAAAACACCAGAAAATTCGATATTTTTGGGTCCCAAAAGCGATCTGTACATGCCTACTCCATGCTAGAATGTTTTCAAGATACAGACCAAAAACATGCTCAAAATCGATATTTTAAGTGCAAAATGTCGATATGTGCATCCATCTTCTGTACCCGTTTATATCTCAAATTCAGGCTCAAAACTCCGAAAATTCGATATTTTTGGGTCCTTTAAGCAATCTGCACATGCCTACTCAGTGCTAGAATGTTTTTAAAATATAGGCTCAAAACATGCTATAAATCGATATTTTAGGTGTCTAAAGTCGATATTTGCATGCATCTTCTGTACCCGTTTATATCTAAAATTCAGGCTCAAAACACCCGAAAATTCGATATTTTTGGGTCCCAAAAGCTATCTGTACATGTCTACTCCGTGTTAGAGTATTTTTAAAATACAGACCCAAAACATGCTAAAAATCGATATTTTAGGTGCCCAAAGTCGATATGTGCATGCATCATCTGTACCAGTTTATATCTCAAATTCAGGCTCAAAACACCCGAAAATTCAATATTTTTGGGTCCCAGAAGCGATCTGTACATGCCTACTCCGTGTTAATGTATTTTCAAAATACAGGCCCAAAACATGCTGAAAATCTATATATTAGGTGCCCAAAGTCAATATGTGTATGCATCTTCTGTACCCGTCTATATCCCAAATTCAGGTTCAAAACACCAGAAAATTCGATATTTTTGGGTCCCAGAAGCGATCTGTACATGCCTACTCCTTGCTAGAAGTTTTTCAAGATACAGACCCAAAACATGCTCAAAATCGATATTTTAGGTGCAAAAAGTCGATATGTGCATGCATCCTCTGTACCCGGTTATATCCCTAATTCTTGTTCAAAACCCCCGAAAATTCGATATTTTTGGGTCCCAGAAGCGATCTGTACATGCCTACTCAGTGCTAGAATATTTTCAAATTGTACGCCGAAAACATACTAAAAATCGATATTTTGGGTGCCAAAGTCGATATGTGCATGCATCTTCTGTACCCGTTTATATATCAAATTCAGTCTCAAAACACCCAAAAAATCGATGTTTTTGTGTCCCAGAAGCGATCTGTATATGTCTACACCGTGCAAGAGTATTTTCAAAATACAGGCCCAAAACATTCTCAAAATCGATATTTTAGGTGCCCAAAGTCGATATGTTCATGCATCTTCTGTACCCGTTCATATCTCAAATTCAGGCTCAGAACACCCTAAAACTCGGTTTATTTGGGTTCCAGATGCGATCTGTACGTGTCTACTTAGTGTTAGAGTATTTTAAAAATACAGGCCCAAAACATGCTCAAAATCGATATTTTGGGTGCCCAAAGTCGAAATGTGCATGCATCTTCTGTACCCGTTTATATCTCAAATTCAGGCTCAAAACACCCGAAAATTCGATATTTTTGTGTCCCCGAAGCGATCTGTACATGCCTACTCCGTGTTAGAGTATTTTCAAAATACAGGCCCAAAACATGCTCAAAATCGATATTTTAGGTGCCCAAAGTCGATATGTGCATGCATCTTCTGTATCCGTCTATATCCCAAATTCAGGTTCAAAACACCCGAAAATTCGATATTTTTGGGTCCCAGAAGCGATCTGTACATGCATACTCAGTGCTAGAATGTTTTCAAAATATAGGCTCAAAACATGCTAAAAATCGATATTTTAGGTGTCCAAAGTCGATATGTGCATGCATCTTCTGTACCCGTTTATATCTAAAATTCAGGCTCAAAACACCCGAAAATTCGATATTTTTGGGTCCCAAAAGCAAACTGTACATGTCTACTCCGAGTTAGAGTATTTTTTAAAATACAGGCCCAAAACATGCTAAAAATCGATATTTTAGGTGCCCAAAGTCAATATGTGTATGCATCTTCTGTACCCGTCTATATCCCAAATTCAGGTTCAAAACACCAGAAAATTCGATATTTTTGGGTCCCAGAAGCGATCTGTACATGCCTACTCCTTCCTAGAAGTTTTTCAAGATACAGACCCAAAACATGCTCAAAATCGATATTTTAGGTGCAAAAAGTCGATATGTGCATGCATCCTCTGTACCCGGTTATATCCCAAATTCTTGCTCAAAACCCCCGAAAATTCGATATTTTTGGGTCCCAGAAGCGATCTGTACATGCCTACTCAGTGCTAGAATATTTTCAAATTGTACGCCGAAAACATACTAAAAATCGATATTTTGGGTGCCAAAGTCGATATGTGCATGCATCTTCTGTACCCGTTTATATCTCAAATTCAGGCTCAAAACACCCGAAAATTCGATATTTTTGGGTCCCAAAAGCAAACTGTACATGTCTACTCCGAGTTAGAGTATTTTTTAAAATACAGGCCCTAAACATGCTAAAAATCGATATTTTAGGTGCCCAAAGTCGATATGTGCAAGCATCTTTATATCTCAAATTCAGGCTCAAAACACCTGAAAATTCAATATTTTTGGGTCCCAGAAGCGATCTGTACGTGCATACTCCGTGTTAGAGTGTTTTTAAAATACAGGCCCAAAACATGCTGAAAATCGATATTTTATGTGCCCAAAGTCAATATGTGTATGCATCTTCTGTACACGTGTATATCCCTAATTCAAGTTCAAAACACCAGAAAATTCGATATTTTTGGGTCCCAAAAGCGATCTGTACATGCCTACTCCTTGCTAGAATGTTTTCAAGATACAGACCCAAAACATGCTCAAAATCGATATTTTAAGTGCAAAAAGTCGATATGTGCATGCATCTTCTGTACCCGGTTATATCCCAAATTCTGGCTCAAAACCCCCGAAAATTCGATATTTTTGGGTCCCAGAAGTGATCTGTACATGCCTACTCAGTGCTAGAATATTTTCAAAATATACGCCGAAAACATACTAAAAATCGATATTTTGGGTGCCAAAGTCGATATGTGCATGCATCTTCTGTACCCGTTTATATCTCAAATTCAGGCTCAAAACACCCGAAAATTCGATATTTTTGAGTCCCCGAAGCGATCTGTACATGCCTACTCCGTGTTAAAGTATTTTCAAAATACAGGCCCAAAACATGCTCAAAATCGATATTTTAGGTGCCTAAAGTCGATATGTGCATGCATCTTTTGTATCCGTCTATATCCCAAATTCAGGTTCAAAACACCCTAAAATTCGATATTTTTGGGTCCCAGAAGCGATCTGTACATGCCTACTCCGAGTTAGAGTATTTTTTAAATACAGGCCCAAAACATGCTAAAAATCGATATTTTAGGTGCCCAAAGTCGATATGTGCATGCATCTTCTGTATCCGTCTATATCCCAAATTCAGGCTCAAAACACCCGAAAATTCAATATTTTTGGGTCCCAGAAGCGATCTGTACGTGCATACTCCGTGTTAGAGTGTTTTCAAAATACAGGCCCAAAACATGCTCAAAATCGATATTTTATGTGCCCAAAGTCAATATGTGTATGCATCATCTGTACCCGTTTATATCTCAAATTCAGGCTCAAAACACCCTAAAATTCAATATTTTTGGGTCCCAGAAGCGATCTGTACATGTCTACACCGTGCTATAGTATTTTCAAAATACAGGCCCAAAACATGCTCAAAATCGATATTTTAGGTGCCCAAAGTCGATATGTGCATGCATCTTCTGTACCCGTTCATATCTCAAATTCAGGCTCAAAACACCCTAAAATTCGATTTATTTGGGTTCCAGAGGCGATCTGTACGTGTCTACTCAGTGTTAGAGTATTTTAAAAATACAGGCCCAAAACATGCTCAAAATCGATATTTTGGGTGCCCAAAGTCGATATGTGCATGCATCTTCTGTACCCGTTTATATCTCAAATTCAGACTCAAAACACCCGAAAATTCGATATTTTTGGGTCCCCGAAGCCATCTGTATATGCCTACTCCGAGTTAGAGTATTTTCAAAATACAGGCCCAAAACATGCTGAAAATCTATATTTTAGGTGCCCAAAGTCGATATGTGCATGCATCTTCTGTATCCGTCTATATCCCAAATTCAGGTTCAAAACACCCGAAAATTCGATATTTTTGGGTCCCAGAAGCGATCTGTACACGCCTACTCCTTGCTAGAATTTTTTAAGATATAAACCCAAGACATGCTCAAAATCGATATTTTAGGTGCAAAAAGTCGATATGTTCATGCATCTTTTGTACCCGTTTATATCTCAAATTCAGGCTCAAAACACCCGAAAATTCGATATTTTTGGGTCCCTTAAGCGATCTGTACATGCATACTCAGTGCTAGAATGTTTTCAAAATATAGGCTCAAGACATGCTAAAAATCGATATTTTAGGTGTCCAAAGTCGATATGTGCATGCATCTTCTGTACCCGTTTATATCTAAAATTCAGGCTCAAAACACCCGAAAATTCGATATTTTTGGGTCCCAAAAGCGATCTGTACGTGCATACTCCGTGTTAGAGTGTTTTTAATATACAGGCCCAAAACATGCTCAAAATCGATATTTTAAGAGCAAAAAGTCGATATGTGCATTCATCTACTGTACCCGTTTATATCTCAAATTCAGGCTCAAAACTCCAAAAATTTGATATTTTTTGGTCCCAGAAGCAATCTGCACATGCCTACTCAGTGCTAAAATGTTTTTAAAATACAGGCTTAAAACATGCTATATATCGATATTTTAGGTGTCCAAAGTCGATATGTGCATGCATCTTCTGTACCCGTTTATATCTCAAATTCCGGCTCAAAACACCCGAAAACTCGATATTTTTGGGTCCCAAAAGCGATCTGTACATGTCTACTCCGTGTTAGAGTATTTTCAAAATACAGGCCCAAAACATGCTGAAAATATATATTTTAGGTGCCCAAAGTCAATATGTGTAAGCATCTTCTGTACCCGTCTATATCCCAAATTCAGTTTCAAAACACCAGAAAAATCGGTATTTTTGGGTCGTAGAAACGATCTGTACATGTCTACACCGTGCTATAGTATTTTCAAAATACAGGCCCAAAACATGCTCAAAATCGATATTTTAGGTGCCCAAAGTCGATATGTGCATGCATCTTCTGTACCCGTTCATATCTCAAATTCAGGTTCAAAACACCCTAAAATTCGATATTTTTGGGTCCCAGAAGCGATCTGTACATGCCTACTCCGAGTTAGAGTATTTTTTAAATACAGGCCCAAAACATGCTAAAAATCGATATTTTAGGTGCCCAAAGTCGATATGTGCATGCATCTTCTGTACCCGTTTATATCTCAAATTCAGGCTCAAAACACCCGAAAATTCAATATTTTTGGGTCCCAGAAGCGATCTGTACGTGCATACTCCGTGTTAGAGTGTTTTCAAAATACAGGCCCAAAACATGCTGAAAATCGATATTTTATGTGCCCAAAGTCAATATGTGTATGCATCTTCTGTACACGTGTATATCCCTAATTCAAGTTCAAAACACCAGAAAATTCGATATTTTTGGGTCCCAAAAGCGATCTGTACATGTCTACTCCGTGTTAGAGTATTTTTAAAATACAGGCCCAAATTATGCTGAAAATCGATATCTTAGGTGCCCAAAGTCGATATGTGCATGCATCATCTGTACCCGTTTATATCTCAAATTCAGGCTCAAAACACCCGAAAATTCAATATTTTTGGGTCCCAGTAGCGATCTGTACATGTCTACACCGTGCTATAGTATTTTCAAAATACAGGCCCAAAACATGCTCAAAATCGATATTTTAGGTGCCCAAAGTCGATATGTGCATGCATCTTCTGTACCCGTTCATATCTCAAATTCAGGCTCAAAACACCCTAAAATTCGATTTATTTGGGTTCCAGAGGCGATCTGTACGTGTCTACTCAGTGTTAGAGTATTTTAAAAATACAGGCCCAAAACATGCTCAAAATCGATATTTTGGGTGCCCAAAGTCGATATGTGCATGCATCTTCTGTACCCGTTTATATCTCAAATTCAGACTCAAAACACCCGAAAATTCGATATTTTTGGGTCCCCGAAGCCATCTGTATATGCCTACTCCGAGTTAGAGTATTTTCAAAATACAGGCCCAAAACATGCTGAAAATCGATATTTTATGTGCCCAAAGTCAATATGTGTATGCATCTTCTGTACACGTGTATATCCCTAATTCAGGCTCAAAACACCCGAAAATTCGATATTTTTGGGTCCCAAAAGCGATCTGTACATGTCTACTCCGTGTTAGAGTATTTTCAAAATACAGGTCCAAAACATGCTCAAAATCGATATTTTAGGTGCCCAAAGTCGATATGTGCATGAATCTTCTGTATCCGTTTATATCTCAAATTCAGGCTCAAAACACCTGAAAATTCGATATTTTTGGGTCCCAGAAGTGATCTGTACATGCCTCCTCCGTGTTAATGTATTTTCAAAATACAGGCCCAAAACATGCTGAAAATATATATTTTAGGTGCCCAAAGTCAATATGTGTATGCATCTTCTGTACCCGTCTATATCCTAAATTCAGTTTCAAAACACCAGAAAATTCGGTATTTTTGGGTCCCAGAAACGATCTGTACATGCCTACTCCATGCTAGAATTTTTTCAAGATACAGACCCAAAACATGCTTGAAATCGATATTTTAGGTGCAAAAAGTCGATATGTGCATGCATCCTCTGTACCCGGTTATATCCCAAATTCTGGCTCAAAACCCCCAAAAATTCGATATTTTTGGGTCCCAGAAGCGATCTGTACATGCCTACTCAGTACTTGAATATTTTCAAATTATACGCCGAAAACATACTAAAAATCGATATTTTGGGTGCCAAAGTCGATATGTGCATGCATCTTTTGTACCCGCTTATATCTCAAATTCAGGCTCAAAACACCCAAAAACTCGATATTTTTGTGTCCCAGAAGCGATCTGTACATGTCTACACCGTGCTATAGTATTTTCAAAATACAGGCCCAAAACATGCTCAAAATCGATATTTTAGGTGCCCAAAGTCGATATGTGCATGCATCTTCTGTATCCGTTCATATCTCAAATTCAGGCTTAGAACACCCTAAAATTCGATTTATTTGGGTTCCAGAAGCGATCTGTACGTGTCTACTCAGTGTTAGAGTATATTCAAAATACAGGCCCAAAACATGCTCAAAATCGATATTTTAGGTGCAAAAAGTCGATATGTGCATGCATCTTATGTATCCGTTTATATCTCAAATTCAGACTCAAAACACCCGAAAATTTGATATTTTTGGGTCACAGAAGCAATCTGTACATGCCTACTCCTTGCTAGAATTTTTTAAGATACAAATACAAGACATGCTCAAAATCGATATTTTAGGTGCAAAAAGTCGATATGTGCATGCATCTTCTGTACCCGTTTATATCTCAAATTCAAGCTCAAAACACCCGAAAATTCGATATTTTTGGGTCCCTTAAGCAATCTGTACATGCATACTCAGTTCTAGAATGTTTTCAAAATATAGGCTCAAAACATGCTAAAAATCGATATTTTAGGTGTCCAAAATCGATATGTGCATGCATCTTCTGTACCCGTTTATATCTCAAATTCAGGCTCAAAACACCCAAAATTCGATATTTTTGGGTCCCAAAAGGGATCTGTACGTGCACACTCCGTGTTAGAGTGTTTTTAAAATGCAGGCCCAAAACATGCTGAAAATCGATATTTTATTTGCCCAAAGTCAAAATGTGTATGCATCTTCTGTACACGTGTATATCCCTAATTCAGGTTCAAAACACCAGAAAATTCGATTTTGGGGGGTCCCAGAAGCGATCTGTACATGCCTACTCCTTGCTAGAATATTTTCAAGATACAGACCCAAAACATGCTCAAAATCGATATTTTAAGTGCAAAAAGTCGATATGTGCATGCATCTTCGGTACCCGTTTATATCTCAAATTCAGGCTCAAAACTCCGAAAATTCGATATTTTTGGGTCCCTTAAGCAATCTGCACATGCTTACTCAGTGCTAGAATGTTTTTAAAATACAGGCCTAAAACATGATATAAATCAATATTTTAGGTGTCCAAAGTCGATATGTGTATGCATCTTCTGAACCCGTTTATATCTCAAATTCAGGCTCAAAACACCCAAAAAATCGATATTTTTGTGTCCCAGAAGCGATTTGTACATGCCTACTCAGTGTTAGAGTATTTTCAAAATACAGGCCCAAAACATGCTCAAAATCGATATTTTAGGTGCCCAAAGTCGATATGTGCATGCATCTTCTGTACCCGTTTATATCTCAAATTCAGACTCAAAACACCCGAATATTCGATATTTTTGGGTCCCAAAAGCAATGTGTACATGCATACTCCGTGTTAGAGTATTTTCAAAATACAGGCCTAAAACATGCTGAAAATCGATATTTTAGCTGCCCAAAGTCAATATGTGTATGCATCTTCTGTACCCGTCTATATCCCAAATTCAGGTTCAAAACACTCGAAAATTCGATATTTTTGGGTCCCAAAAGCAATCTGTACATGCCTACTTCTTGCTAGAATGTTTTCAAGATACAGACCCAAAACATGCTCAAAATCGATATTTTAGGTGCAAAAAGTCGAAATGTGCATGCATCTTCTGTATCCGTTTATATCTCAAATTCAGGCTCAAAACACCCGAAAATTCGATATTTTTGGGTCCCCGAAGCGATCTGTACATGCCTACTCCGTGTTAGAGTATTTTCAAAATACAGGCCCAAAACATGTTCAAAATCGATATTTTAGGTGCAAAAAAGTCGATAAGTGCATGCATCTTCTGTATCCGTCTATATCCCAAATTCTGGTTCAAAACACTCGAAAATTCGATAATTTTGGGTCCCAGAAGCGATCTGTACATGCCTACTCCTTGCTAGAATTTTTTCAAGATACAGACCCAAAACATGCTCAAAATCGATATTTTAGGTGCAAAAAGTCGATATGTGCATGCATCCTATGTACCCGGTTATATCCCAATTTCTGGCTCAGAACACCCGAAAATTCGATATTTTTGGGTCCCAGAAGCGATTTGTACATGCCTACTCAGTGCTAGAATATTTTCAAATTATACGCCCAAAACATACTAAAAATCGATATTTTGGGTGCCCAAAGTCGATATGTGCATGCATCTTCTGTATCCGTTTATATCTCAAATTTAGGCTCAAAACACCCAAAAAATTGATATTTTTGTGTCCCAGAAGCGATCTGTACATGTCTACACCGTGTTTGAGTATTTTCAAAATACAGTCCCAAAACATGCTCAAAATCGATATTTTAGGTGCCCGAAGTCGATGTGCATGCATCTTCTGTACCCGTTCATATCTCAAATTCAGGCTCAGAACAACCGAAAATTCGATTTATTAGGGTCCCAGAAGGGATCTGTACGTGTCTACTCCGTGTTAGAGTATTTTAAAAATACAGGCTCAAAACATGCTCAAAATCGATATTTTAGGTGCCCAAAGTCAATATGTGTATGCATCTTCTGTACCCGTCTATATCCCAAATTCAGGTTCAAAACACTCGAAAATTCGATATTTTTGGGTCCCAAAAGCAATCTGTACATGCCTACTTCTTGCTAGAATGTTTTCAAGATACAGACCCAAAACATGCTCAAAATCGATATTTTAGGTGCAAAAAGTCGATATGTGCATGCATCTTCTGTACCCGTTTATATCTCAAATTCAGGCTCAAAACACCCAAAAAATCGATATTTTTGTGTCCCAGAAGCGATCTGTACATGTCTACACTGTGTTATAGTATTTTCAGAATACAGGCACAAAACATGCTGAAAATCGATATTTTAGGTGCCCAAAGTCAATATGTGTATGCATCTTCTGTACCCGTCTATATCCAAAATTCCGGTTCAAAACACCAGAAAATTCGGTATTTTTGGGTCCCAGAAGCGACCTGTACATGCCTACTCCTTGCTAGAATGTTTTCAAGATACAGACCCAAAACATGCTTAAAATCGATATTTTAAGTGCAAAAAGTCGATATGTGCATGCATCCTCTGTACCCTGTTATATCCCAAATTCAGGCTCAAAACACCCAAAAATTCGATATTTTTGGGTCCCAGAAGCGATCTGTACATGCCTACTCAGTGCTAGAATATTTTCAAATTATACGCCGAAAACATACTAAAAATCGATATTTTGGGTGCCAAAGTCGATATGTGCATGCATTTTCTGTACCCGTTTATATCTCAAATTCAGGCTCAAAACACCCAAAAAATCGATATTTTTGTGTCCCAGAAGCGATCTGTACATGTCTACACCGTGCTATAGTATTTTCAAAATACAGGCCCAAAACATGCTCAAAATCGATATTTTAGGTGCCCAAAGTCGATATGTGCATGAATCTTCTGTATCCGTCTATATCCCAAATTCAGGTTCAAAACACCCGAAAATTCGATAATTTTGGGTCCCAGAAGCGATCTGTACATGCCTACTCCTTGCTAGAATATGTTCAAGATACAGACCCAAAACATGCTCAAAATCGATATTTTAGGTGTAAAAAGTCGATATGTGCATGCATCGTCTGTACCCTGTTATATCCCAAATTCTGGCTCAAAACCCCCGAAAATTCGATATTTTTGGGTCCCAGAAGCGATCTGTACATGCCTACTCAGTGCTAGAATATTTTCAAATTATACGCCGAAAACATACTAAAAATCGATATTTTGGGTGCCAAAGTCGATATGTGCATGCATCTTCTGTACCCGTTTATATCTCAAATTCAGGCTCAAAACACCCAAAAACTCGATATTTTTGTGTCCCTGAAGCGATCTGTACATGTCTACACCGTGCTATAGTATTTTCAAAATACAGGTCCAAAACATGCTCAAAATCGATATTTTGGGTGCCCAAAGTCGATATGTGCATGCATCTTCTGTACCCGTTTATATCTCAAATTCAGACTCAAAACACCCGAATATTCGATATTTTTGGGTCCCCGAAGCCATCTGTATATGCCTACTCCGTGTTAGAGTATTTTCAAAATACAGGCCCAAAACATGCTCAAAATCGATATTTTAGGTGCCCAAAGTCGATATGTGCATGCATCTTATGTATCCGTCTATATCCCAAATTCAGGTTCAAAACACCCGAAAATTCGATATTTTTGGGTCCCAGAAGCGATCTGTACATGCCTACTCCTTGCTAGAATTTTTTAAGATACAAACCCAAGACATGCTCAAAATCGATATTTTAGGTGCAAAAAGTCGATATGTGCATGCATCTTCTGTACCCGTTTATATCTCAAATTCAGGCTCAAAACACCCGAAAATTCGATGTTTTTGGGTCCCTTAAGCGATCTGTACATGCATACTCAGTGCTAGAATGTTTTCAAATTATAGGCTCAAAACATGCTAAAAATCGATATTTTAGGTGTCCAAAGTCGATGTGTGCATGCATCTTCTGTACCCGTTTATATCTCAAATTCAGGCTCAAAACACCCAAAATTCGATATTTTTGGGTCCCAAAAGAGACCTGTACGTGCACACTCCGTGTTAGAGTGTTTTTAAAATACAGGCCCAAAACATGCTGAAAATCGATATTTTATGTGCCCAAAGTCAAAATGTGTATGCATCTTCTGTACACGTGTATATCCCTAATTCAGGTTCAAAACACCAGAAAATTTGATTTTTTTGGGTCCCAGAAGCGATCTGTACATGCCTACTCCTTGCTAGAATATTTTCAAGATACAGACCCAAAACATGCTCAAAATCGATATTTTAAGTGCAAAAAGTCGATATGTGCATGCATCATCTGTACCCGTTTATATCTCAAATTCAGACTCAAAACCCCCGAATATTCGATATTTTTGGGTCCCAAAAGCAATGTGTACATGCATACTCCGTGTTAGAGTATTTTCAAAATGCAGGCCTAAAACATGCTGAAAATCGATATTTTAGCTGCCCAAAGTCAATATGTGTATGCATCTTCTGTACCCGTCTATATCCCAAATTCAGGTTCAAAACACTCAAAAATTCGATATTTTTGGGTCCCAAAAGCAATCTGTACATGCCTACTTCTTGCTAGAATGTTTTCAAGATACAGACACAAAACATGCTCAAAATCGATATTTTAGGTGCAAAAAGTCGAAATGTGCATGCATCTTCTGTACCCGTTTATATCTCAAATTCAGGCTCAAAACACCCGAAAATTCGATATTTTTGGGTCCCCGAAGCGATCTGTACATGCCTACTCCGTGTTAGAGTATTTTCAAATTACAGGCCCAAAACATGCTCAAAATCGATATTTTAGGTGCAAAAAGTCGATATGTGCATGCATCTTCTGTACCCGTTTATATCTCAAATTCAGACTCAAAACTCCGAAAATTCGATATTTTTGGGTCCTTTAAGCGATCTGCACATGCCTACTCAGTGCTAGAATGTTTTTATAATACAGGCTTAAAACATGCTATAAATCGATATTTTAGGTGTGAAAAGTCATGTGCATGCATCTTCTGTACCCGTTTAAATCTCAAATTCAGGCTCAAAACACCCAAAAAATCGATATTTTTGTGTCCCAGAAGCGATCTGTTCATGCACACTCCGTGTTAGAGTATTTTCAAAATACAGGCCCAAAACATACTCAAAATCAATATTTTAGGTGCCCAAAGTCGATATGTGCATGCATCTTCTGTACCCGTTTATATCTCAAATTCAGGCTCAAAAAACCCGAAAAGTCGATATTTTTGGGTCCCAGAAGCGATCTGTACATGCCTACTCCGTGTTAATGTATTTTCAAAATACAGGCCCAAAACATGCTGAAAATCTATATTTTAGCTGCCCAAAGTCAATATGTGTATGCATCTTCTGTACCCGTCTATATCCCAAATTCAGGTTCAAAACACCAGAAAATTCGGTATTTTTGGGTCCCAGAAGCGACCTGTACATGCCTACTCCTTCCTAGAATGTTTTCAAGATATAGACCCAAAACATGCTTGAAATCGATATTTTAAGTGCAAAAAGTCAATATGTGCATGCATCCTATGTACCCGGTTAAATCCCAAATTCTGGGTCAAAACCCCCGAAAATTCGATATTTTTGGGTCCCAGAAGCGATCTGTACATGTCTACACCGTGCTATAGTATTTTCAAAATACAGGCCCAAAACATGCTCAAAATCGATATTTTAGGTGCCCAAAGTCGATATGTGCATGCATCTTCTGTGTCCGTTCATATATCAAATTCAGGCTCAGAACACCCTAAAATTCGATTTATTTGGGTTCCAGAAGCGATCTGTACGTGTCTACTCAGTGTGAGAGTATATTAAAAATACAGGCCCAAAACATGCTCAAAATCGATATTTAGGGTGCCCAAAGTCGATATGTGCATGCATCTTCTGTACCCGTTTATATCTCAAATTCAGACTCAAAACCCCCGAATATTCGATATTTTTGGGTCCCAAAAGCAATGTGTACATGCATACTCCGTGTTAGAGTATTTTCAAAATACAGGCCTAAAACATGCAGAAAATCGATATTTTAGCTGCCCAAAGTCAATATGTGTATGCATCTTCTGTACCCGTCTATATCCCAAATTCAGGTTCAAAACACTCGAAAATTTGATATTTTTGGGTCCCAGAAGCTATCTGTACATGCCTACTTCTTGCTAGAATGTTTTCAAGATACAGACCCAAAACATGCTCAAAATCGATATTTTAGGTGCAAAAAGTCGAAATGTGCATGCATCTTCTGTACCCGTTTATATCTCAAATTCAGGCTCAAAACACCCGAAAATTCGATATTTTTGCGTCCCAAAAGCGATCTGTACATGCCTACTCCGTGTTAGAGTATTTTCAAAATACAGGCCCAAAACATGCTCAAAATCGATATTTTAGGTGCCCAAAGTCGATACGTGCATGCATCTTCTGTATCCGTCTATATCCCAAATTCAGGTTCAAAACACCCGAAAATTCGATAATTTTGGGTCCCAGAAGCGATCTGTACATGCCTACTAATTGCTAGAAATTTTTCAAAATACAGACCCAAAACATGCTAAAAATCGATATTTTAGGTGCAAAAAGTCGATATGTGCATGCATCTTCTGTACCCGTTTATATCTCAAATTCAGGCTCAAAACTCCGAAAATTCGATACTTTTGGGTCTCTTAAGCGATCTGCACATGCCTACTCAGTGGTAGAATGTTTTTAAAATACAGGCTTAAAACATGCTATAAATCGATATTTTAGGTGTGAAAAGTCGATATGTGAATGCATCTTCTGTACCCGTTTATATCTCAAATTCAGGCTCAAAACCCCCAAAAAATCGATATTTTTGTGTCCCAGAAGCGATATGTACATGCATACTCCGTGTTAGAGTATTTTCAAAATACAGGCCCAAAACATACTCAAAATCTATATTTTAGGTGCCCAAAGTCGATATGTGCATGCATCTTATGTATCCGTTTATATCTCAAATTCAGGCTCAAAACACCCGAAAAGTCGATATTTTTGGGTCCCGGAAGCAAACTGTACATGCCTACTCCGTGTTAATGTATTTTCAAATTACAGGCCCAAAAAAAGCTGAAAATCTATATTTTAGGTGCCCAAAGTCAATATGTGTATTCATCTTCTGTACCCGTCTATATCCCAAATTCTGGTTCAAAACACCAGAAAATTCGGTATTTTTGGGTCCCAGAAGCGACCTTTACATGCCTACTCCTTCCTAAAATGTTTTCAAGATACAGACCCAAAACATGCTTGAAATCGATATTTTAGGTGCAAAAAGTCGATATGTGCATGCATCCTCTGTACCCTGTTATATCCCAAATTCTGGCTCAAAATCCCCGAAAATTCGATATTTTTGGGTCCCAGAAGCGATCTGTACATGCCTACTCAGTGCTAGAATATTTTCAAATTATACGCCCAAAACATACTAAATATCGATATTTTGGGTGCCAAAGTCGATATGTGAATGCATCTTCTGTACCCGTTTATATCTCAAATTCAGGCTCAAAACACCCAAAAACTCGATATTTTTGTGTCCCAGAAGCGATCTGTACATGTCTACACCGTGCTATAGTATTTTCAAAATACAGGCCCAAAACATGCTAAAAATCGATATTTTAGGTGCCCAAAGTCGATATGTGCATGCATCTTCTATATCCGTTCATATCTCAAATTCAGGCTCAGAACACCCTAAAATTCGATTTATTTGGGTTCCAGAAGCGATCTGTACGTGTCTACTCAGTGTTAGAGTATTTTCAAAATACAGGTCCAAAACATGCTCAAAATCGATATTTTGGGTGCCCAAAGTCGATATGTGCATGCATCTTCTGTACCCGTTTATATCTCAAATTCAGGCTCAAAACACCCAAAATTCGATATTTTTGGGTCCCAAAAGAGACCTGTACGTGAACACTCCGTGTTAGAGTGTTTTTAAAATACAGGCCCAAAACATGCTGAAAATCGATATTTTATGTGCCCAAAGTCAAAATGTGTATGCATCTTCTGTACACGTGTATATCCCTAATTCAGGTTCAAAACACCAGAAAATTCGATTTTTTTGGGTCCCAGAAGCGATCTGTACATACCTACTCCTTGCTAGAATATTTTCAAGAAACAGACCCAAAACATGCTCAAAATCGATATTTTAAGTGCAAAAAGTCGATATGTGCATGCATCTTCTGAACCCGTTTATATCTCAAATGCAGGCTCAAAACTCCGAAAATTCGATATTTTTGGGTCCCTTAAGCAATCTGCACATGCTTACTCAGTGCTAGAATGTTTTTAAAATACAGGCTTAAAACAGGATATAAATCAATATTTTAGGTGTCCAAAGTCGATAAGTGCATGCATCTTCTGAACCCGTTTATATCTCAAATTCAGGCTCAAAACACCCAAAAAATCGATATTTTTGTGTCCCAGAAGCGATTTGTACATGCCTACTCAGTGTTAGAGTATTTTCAAAGTACAGGCCCAAAACATGCTGAAAATCGATATTTTAGGTGCCCAAAGTCGATATGTGCATGCATCATCTGTACCCGTTTATATCTCAAATTCAGACTCAAAACCGCCGAATATTCGATATTTTTGGGTCCCAAAAGCAATGTGTACATACATACTCCGTGTTAGAGTATTTTCAAAATGCAGGCCTAAAACATGCTGAAAATCGATATTTTAGCTGCCCAAAGTCAATATGTGTATGCATCTTTTGTACCCGTCTATATCCCAAATTCAGGTTCAAAACACTCGAAAATTCGATATTTTTGGGTCCCAGAAGCAATCTGTACATGCCTACTTCTTGCTAGAATGTTTTCAAGATACAGACCCAAAACATGCTCAAAATCGATATTTTAGGTGCAAAAAGTCGAAATGTGCATGCATCTTCTGTACCCGTTTATATCTCAAATTCAGGCTCAAAACACCCGAAAATTCGATATTTTTGGGTCCCCGAAGCGATCTGTACATGCCTACTCCGTGTTAGAGTATTTTCAAAATACAGGCCCAAAACATGCTCAAAATTGATATTTTAGGTGCAAAAAGTCGATATGTGCATGCATCTTCTGTACCCGTTTAAATCTCAAATTCAGGCTCAAAACACCCAAAAAATCGATATTTTTGTGTCCCAGAAGCGATCTGTTCATGCATACTCCGTGTTAGAGTATTTTCAAAATACAGGCCCAAACCATACTCAAAATCGATATTTTAGGTGCCCAAAGTCGATATGTGCATGCATCTTCTGTACCCGTTTATATCTCAAATTCAGGCTCAAAAAACCCGAAAAGTCGATATTTTTGGGTCCCTTAAGCAATCTGTACATGCCTACTCCGTGTTAATGTATTTTCAAAATACAGGCCCAAAACATGCTCAAAATCTATATTTTAGGTGCCCAAAGTCAATATGTGTATGCATCTTCTGTACCCGTCTATATCCCAAATTCAGGTTCAAAACACCAGAAAATTCGGTATTTTTGGGTCCCAGAAGCGTCCTGTACATGCCTACTCCTTCCTAGAATGTTTTCAAGATACAGACCCAAAACATGCTGAAAATCGATATTTTAGGTGCAAAAAGTCAATATGTGCATGCATCCTATGTACCCGGTTAAATCCCAAATTCAGGTTCAAAACACTCGAAAATTTGATATTTTTGGGTCCCAGAAGCAATCTGTACATGCCTACTTCTTGCTAGAATGTTTTCAAGATACAGACCCAAAACATGCTCAAAATCGATATTTTAGGTGCAAAAAGTCGAAATGTGCATGCATCTTCTGTACCCGTTTATATCTCAAATTCAGGCTCAAAACAATCGAAAATTCGATATTTTTGCGTCCCCGAAGCGATATGTACATGCCTACTCCGTGTTAGAGTATTTTCAAAATACAGGCCCAAAACATGCTCAAAATCGATATTTTAGGTGCCCAAAGTCGATACGTGCATGCATCTTCTGTTTCCGTCTATATCCCAAATTCAGGTTCAAAACACCCGAAAATTCGATAATTTTGGGTCCCAGAAGCGATCTGTACATGCCTACTAATTGCTAGAAATTTTTCAAAATACAGACCAAAAAACATGCTAAAAATCGATATTTTAGGTGCAAAAAGTCGATATGTGCATGCATCTTCTGTACCCGTTTATATCTCAAATTCAGGCTCAAAACTCCGAAAATTCGATACTTTTGGGTCTCTTAAGTGATCTGCACATGCCTACTCAGTGGTAGATTGTTTTTAAAATACAGGCTTAAAACATGCTATAAATCGATATTTTAGGTGTGAAAAGTCGATATGTGAATGCATCTTCTGTACCCGTTTATATCTCAAATTCAGGCTCAAAACCCCCAAAAAATCGATATTTTTGTGTCCCAGAAGCGATATGTACATGCATACTCCGTGTTAGAGTATTTTCAAAATACAGGCCCAAAACATACTCAAAATCTATATTTTAGGTGCCCAAAGTCGATATGTGCATGCATCTTCTGTATCCGTTCATATTTTAAATTCAGGCTCAGAACACCCTAAAATTCGATTTATTTGGGTTCCAGACGCGATCTGTACGTGTCTACTCCGTGTTAGAGTATTTTAAAAATACAGGCCCAAAACATGCTCAAAATCGATATTTTGGGTGCCCAAAGTCGATATGTGCATGCATCTTCTGTATCCGTTTATATCTCAAATTCAGACTCAAAACACCCGAATATTCGATATTTTTGGGTCCCAAAAGAAATGTGTACATGCATACTTCGTGTTAGAATATTTTCAAAATACAGGGCTAAAACATGCAGAAATTCGATATTTTAGCTGCCCAAAGTCAATATGTGTATGCATCTTCTGTACCCGTCTATATCTCAAATTCAGGTTCAAAACACTCGAAAATTCGATATTTTTTGGTCCTAGAAGCAATCTGTACATGCCTACTCCGTGTTAGAGTATTTTCAAAATACAGGCCCAAAACATGCTCAAAATCGATATATTAGGTGCAAAAAGACGATATGTGCATTCATCCTCGGTATCCGTCTATATCCCAAATTCAGGTTGAAAAAACCCGAAAATTCGATAATTTTGGGTCCCAGAAGCGATCTGTACATGCCTACTCCTTGCTAGAATTTTTTCAAGATACAGACACAAAACATGCTCAAAATCGATATTTTAGGTGCAAAAAGTCGATATGTGCATGCATCGTCTGTACCCGGTTATATCCCAATTTCTGGTTCAAAACACCCGAAAATTCGATATTTTTGGGTTCCAGAAGCGATCTGTACATGCCTACTCAGTGCTAGAATATTTTCAAATTATACGCCCAAAACATACTAAAAATCGATATTTTGGGTGCCAAAGTCGATATGTGCATGCATCTTCTGTACCCGTTTATATCTCAAATTCAGGCTCAAAACACCTAAAAAATCGATATTTTTGTGTCCCAGAAGCGATCTGTACATGTCTACACCGTGTTTGAGTATTTTCAAAATACAGGCCCAAAACTTTCTGAAAATCGATATTTTAGGTGCCCGAAGTCGATATGTGCATGCATCTTCTGTACCTGTTCATATCTCAAATTCAGGCTCAGAACACCCTAAAATTCGATTTATTTGGGTTCCAGACGCGATCTGTACGTGTCTACTCCGTGTTAATGTATTTTCAAAATACAGGCCCAAAACATGCTGAAAATCTATATTTTAGGTGCCCAAAGTCAATATGTGTATGCATCTTCTGTACCCGTCTATATCCCAAATTCAGGTTCAAAACACCAGAAAATTCGGTATTTTTGGGTCCCAGAAGTGACCTGTACATGCCTACTCCTTCCTAGAATGTTTTCAAGATACAGACCCAAAACATGCTCAAAATCGATATTTTAGGTGCAAAAAGTCAATATGTGCATGCATCCTATGTACCCGGTTAAATCCCAAATTCAGGTTCAAAACACTCGAAAATTTGATATTTTTGGGTCCCAGAAGCAATCTGTACATGCCTACTTCTTGCTAGAATGTTTTCAAGATACAGACCCAAAACATGCTCAAAATCGATATTTTAGGTGCAAAAAGTCGAAATGTGCATGCATCTTCTGTACCCGTTTATATCTCAAATTCAGGCTCAAAACACCCGAAAATTCGATATTTTTGCGTCCCCGAAGCGATATGTACATGCCTACTCCGTGTTAGAGTATTTTCAAAATACAGGCCCAAAACATGCTCAAAATCGATATTTTAGGTGCCCAAAGTCGATACGTGCATGCATCTTCTGTTTCCGTCTATATCCCAAATTCAGGTTCAAAACACCAGAAAATTCGATAATTTTGGGTCCCAGAAGCGATCTGTACATGCCTACTAATTGCTAGAAATTTTTCAAAATACAGACCCAAAACATGCTAAAAATCGATATTTTAGGTGCAAAAAGTCGATATGTGCATGCATCTTCTGTACCCGTTTATATCTCAAATTCAGGCTCAAAACTCCGAAAATTCGATACTTTTGGGTCTCTTAAGTGATCTGCACATGCCTACTCAGTGGTAGATTGTTTTTAAAATACAGGCTTAAAACATGCTATAAATCGATATTTTAGGTGTGAAAAGTCGATATGTGAATGCATCTTCTGTACCCGTTTATATCTCAAATTCAGGCTCAAAACCCCCCAAAAATCGATATTTTTGTGTCCCAGAAGCGATATGTACATGCATACTCCGTGTTAGAGTATTTTCAAAATACAGGCCAAAAACATACTCAAAATCTATATTTTAGGTGCCCAAAGTCGATATGTGCATGCATCTTATGTACCCGTTTATATCTCAAATTCAGGCTCAAAACACCCGAAAAGTCGATATTTTTGGGTCCCGGAAGCAAACTGTACATGCCTACTCCGTGTTAATGTATTTTCAAAATACAGGCCCAAAAAATGCTGAAAATCTATATTTTAGGTGCCCAAAGTCAATATGTGTATGCATCTTCTGTACCCGTCTATATCCCACATTCTGGTTCAAAACACCAGAAAATTCGGTATTTTTGGGTCCCAGAAGCGACCTTTACATGCCTACTCCTTCCTAGAATGTTTTCAAGATACAGACCCAAAACATGCTTGAAATCGATATTTTAGGTGCAAAAAGTCAATATGTGCATGCATCCTATGTACCCGGTTATATCCCAAATTCTGGGTAAAAACCCCCGAAAATTCGATATTTTTGGGTCCCAGAAGCGATCTGTACATGCCTACTCAGTGCTAGAATATTTTCAAATTATACTCCCAAAACATACTAAAAATCGATATTTTGGGTGCCAAAGTCGATATGTGCATGCATCTTCTGTACCCGTTTATATCTCAAATTCAGGCTCAAAACACCCAAAAAATCGAAATTTTTGTGTCCCAGAAGCGATCTGTACATGTCTACACCGTGCTATAGTATTTTCAAAATACAGGCCCAAAACATGCTCAAAATCGATATTTTAGGTGCCCAAAGTCGATATGTGCATGCATCTTCTGTATCCGTTCATATCTCAAATTCAGGCTCAGAACACCCTAAAATTCGATTTATTTGGGTTCCAGAAGCGATCTGTACATGCCTACTTCTTGCTAGAATGTTTTCAAGGTACAGACCCAAAACATGCTCAAAATCGATATTTTAGGTGCAAAAAGTCGAAATGTGCATGCATCTTCTGTACCCGTTTATATCTCAAATTCAGGCTCAAAACACCCGAAAATTCGATATTTTTGCGTCCCCGAAGCGATCTGTACATGCCTACTCCGTATTAGAGTATTTTCAAAATACAGGCCCAAAACATGCTCAAAATCGATATTTTAGGTGCAAAAAGTCGATACGTGCATGCATCTTCTGTATCCGTCTATATCCCAAATTCAGGTTCAAAACACCAGAAAATTCGATAATTTTGGGTCCCAGAAGCGATCTGTACATGCCTACTCCTTGCTAGAATTTTTTCAAAATACAGACCCAAAACATGCTCAAAATCGATATTTTAGGTGCAAAAAGTCGATATGTGCATGCATCTTCTGTACCCGTTTATATCTCAAATTCAGGCTCAAAACTCCGAAAATTCGATATTTTTGGGTCCCTTAAGCGATCTGCACATGCCTACTCAGTGGTAGAATGTTTTTAAAATACAGGCTTAAAACATGCTATAAATCGATATTTTAGGTGCAAAAAGTCGATATGTGCATGCATCTTCTGTACCCGTTTATATCTCAAATTCAGACTCAAAACACCCAAAAAATAAATATTTTTGTGTCCCAGAAGCGATCTGTACATGTCTACACCGTGCTATAGTATTTTAAAAATACAGGCCCAAAACATGCTGAAAATCGATATTTTAGGTGCCCAAAGTCGATATGTGCATGCATCTTCTGTATCCGTTCATATTTCAAATTCAGGCTCAGAACACCCTAAAATTCGATTTATTTGGGTTCCAGACGCGATCTGTACGTGTCTACTCTGTGTTAGAGTATTTTAAAAATACAGGCCCAAAACATGCTCAAAATCGATATTTTGGGTGCCCAAAGTCGATATGTGCATGCATCTTCTGTATCCGTTTATATCTCAAATTCAGACTCAAAACACCCGAATATTCGATATTTTTGGGTCCCAAAAGAAATGTGTACATGCATACTTCGTGTTAGAATATTTTCAAAATACAGGGCTAAAACATGCAGAAATTCGATATTTTAGCTGCCCAAAGTCAATATATGTATGCATCTTCTGTACCCGTCTATATCTCAAATTCAGGTTCAAAACACTCGAAAATTCGATATTTTTGGGTCCTAGAAGCAATCTATACATGCCTACTTCTTGCTAGAATGTTGTCAAGTTACAGTCCCAAAACATGCTCAAAATCGATATTTTAGGTGCAAAAAGTCGAAATGTGCATGCATCTTCTGTACCCGTTTATATCTCAAATTCAGGCTCAAAACACCCGAAAATTCGATATTTTTTGGTCCCCGAAGCGATCTGTACATGCCTACTCCGTGTTAGAGTATTTTCAAAATACAGGCCCAAAACATGCTCAAAATCGATATATTAGGTGCAAAATGACGATATGTGCATTCATCCTCGGTATCCGTCTATATCCCAAATTCAGGTTGAAAACACCCAAAAATTCGATAATTTTGTGTCCCAGAAGCGATCTGTACATTCCTACTCCTTGCTAGAATATGTTCAAGATACAGACCCAAAACATGCTCAAAATCGATATTTTGGGTGCCAAAGTCGATATGTGCATGCATCTTCTGTACCCGTTTATATCTCAAATTCAGGCTCAAAACACCCAAAAAATCGATATTTTTGGGTCCCAGAAGCGATCTGTACATGTCTACACCGTGCTATAGTATTTTCAAAATACAGGCCCAAAACATGCTCAAAATCGATATTTTAGGTGCCCAAAGTCGATATGTGCATGAATCTTCTGTATTCGTCTATATCCCAAATTCAGGTTCAAAACACCCAAAAATTCGATAATTTTGTGTCCCAGAAGCGATCTGTACATTCCTACTCCTTGCTAGAATATGTTCAAGATACAGACCCAAAACATGCTCAAAATCGATATTTTAAGTGCAAAAAGTCGATATGTGCATGCATCTTCTGTACCCGTTTATATATCAAATTCAGGCTCAAAACTCCGAAAATTCGATATTTTTGGGTCCCTTAAGCAATCTGCACATGCCTACTCAGTGCTAGAATGTTTTTAAAATACAGGCTTAACACATGCTATAAATCGATATTTTAGGTGTCCAAAGTCGATATGTGCATGCATTTTCTGAACCCGTTTATATCTCAAATTCGGGCTCAAAACACCCAAAAAATCGATATTTTTGTGTCCCTGAAGCGATCTGTACATGTCTACACCGTGCTATAGTATTTTCAAAATACAGGCCCAAAACATGCTGAAAATCGATATTTTAGGTGCCCAAAGTCGATATGTGCATGCATCTTCTGTATCCGTTCATATTTCAAATTCAGGCTCAGAACACCCTAAAATTCGATTTATTTGGGTTCCAGACGCGATCTGTACGTGTCTACTCTGTGTTAGAGTATTTTAAAAATACAGGCCCAAAACATGCTCAAAATCGATATTTTGGGTGCCCAAAGTCGATATGTGCATGCATCTTCTGTATCCGTTTATATCTCAAATTCAGACTCAAAACACCCGAATATTCGATATTTTTGGGTCCCAAAAGAAATGTGTACATGCATACTTCGTGTTAAAATATTTTCAAAATACAGGGCTAAAACATGCAGAAATTCGATATTTTAGCTGCCCAAAGTCAATATGTGTATGCATCTTCTGTACCCGTCTATATCTCAAATTCAGGTTCAAAACACTCGAAAATTCGATATTTTTGGGTCCTAGAAGCAATCTGTACATGCCTACTTCTTGCTAGAATGTTGTCAAGTTACAGACCCAAAACATGCTCAAAATCGATATTTTAGGTGCAAAAAGTCGAAATGTGCATGCATCTTCTGTACCCGTTTATATCTCAAATTCAGGCTCAAAACACCCGAAAATTCGATATTTTTTGGTCCCCGAAGCGATCTGTACATGCCTACTCCGTGTTAGAGTATTTTCAAAATACAGGCCCAAAACATGCTCAAAATCGATATATTAGGTGCAAAATGACGATATGTGCATTCATCCTCGGTATCCGTCTATATCCCAAATTCAGGTTGAAAACACCCGAAAATTCGATAATTTTGGGTCCCACAAGCGATCTGTACATGCCTACTCCTTGCTAGAATTTTTTCAAGATACAGACACAAAACATGCACAAAATCGATATTTTAGGTGCAAAAAGTCGATATGTGCATGCATCGTCTGTACCCGGTTATATCCCAATTTCTGGCTCAGAACACCCGAAAATTCGATATTTTTTGTTCCAGAAGCGATCTGTACATGCCTACTCAGTGCTAGAATATTTTCAAATTATACGCCCAAAACATACTAAAAATCGATATTTTGGGTGCCAAAGTCGATATGTGCATGCATCTTCTGTACCCGTTTATATCTCAAATTCAGGCTCAAAACACCTAAAAAATCGATATTTTTGTGTCCCAGAAGCGATCTGTACATGTCTACACCGTGTTTGAGTATTTTCAAAATACAGGCCCAAAACTTGCTGAAAATCGAGATTTTAGGTGCCCGAAGTCGATATGTGCATGCATCTTCTGTACCTGTTCATATCTCAAATTCAGGCTCAGAACAACCGAAAATTCGATTTATTTGGGTCCCAGAAGCGATCTGTACGTGTCTACTCCTTGTTAGAGTATTTTAAAAACTCAGGCTCAAAACATACTCAAAATTGATATTTTGGGTGCCAAAGTCGATATGTGCATGCATCTTCTGTACCCGTTTATATCTCAAATTCAGACTCAAAACTCCCGAATATTCGATATTTTTGGGTCCCAAAAGCCATCTGTACATGCATACTCCGTGTTAGAGTATTTTTAAAATACAAGCCTAAAACATGCTGTAAATCGATATTTTAGCTGCCCAAAGTCAATATGTGTATGCATCTTCTGTACCCGTCTATATCCCAAATTCAGATTCAAGACACCCGAAAATTCGATATTTTTGGGTCGCAGAAGCGATCTGTACATGTCTACTCAGTGCTAGAATGTTTTCAAAAAACAGGCTTAAAACATGCTACAAATCGATATTTTAGGTGTCCAAAGTCGATATGTGCATGCATCTTCTGCACCCGTTTATATTTCAAATTCAGGCTCAAAACACCCAAAAAATCGATATTTTTGTGTCCCAGAAGCGATCTGTACATGCATACTCCGTGTTAGAGTATTTTCAAAATACAGGCCCAAAACATACTCAAAATCGATATTTTAGGTGACCAAAGTCGATATGTGCATGCATTTTCTGTACCCGTTTATATCTCAAATTCAGGCTCAAAACACCCGAAAAGTCGATATTTTTGGGTCCCAGAAGCGATTTGTACATGCCTACTCCGTGTAAATGTATTTTCAAAATACAGGCCCAAAACATGCTGAAAATCTATATTTTAGGTGCCCAAAGTCAATATATGTATGCATCTTCTGTACCCGTCTATATCCCAAATTCAGGTTCAAAACACCCGAAAATTCGATATTTTTGGGTCCCAGAAGCTATCTGTACATGCCTACTCCTTGCTAGAATTTTTTCAAGATACAGACCCAAAACATGCTCAAAATCGATATTTTAGGTGCAAAAAATCGATATGTGAATGCATCCTCTGTACCCGGTTATATCCCAAATTCTGGCTCAAAACCCCCGAAAATTCGATGTTTTTGGGTCCCAGAAGCGATCTGTACATGCCTACTCAGTGCTAGAATATTTTCAAATTATACGCCGAAAACATACTAAAAATCGATATTTTGGGTGCCAAAGTCGATATGTGCATGCATCTACTGTACCCGTTTATATCTCAAATTCAGGCTCAAAACACCCAAAAACTCGATATTTTTGTGTCCCAGAAGCGATCTGTACATGCCTACACCGTGCTATAGTATTTTCAAAATACAGGCCCAAAACATGCACAAAATCGATATTTTAGGTGCCCGAAGTCGATATGTGCATGCATCTTCTGTACCTGTTCATATCTCAAATTCAGGCTCAGAACAACCGAAAATTCGATTTATTAGGGTCCCAGAAGCGATCTGTACGTGTCTACTCCGTGTTAGAGTATTTTTAAAATACAGGACTAAAACATGCTGTAAATCGATATTTTAGCTGCCAAAAGTCAATAAGTGTATGCATCTTCTGTACCCGTCTATATCCCAAATTCAAGTTCAAAAGACTCGAAAATTCGATATTTTTGAGTCCCAGAAGCAATCTGTACATGCCTACTTCTTTCTAGAAAGTTTTCATGATACAGACCCAAAACATGCTCAAAATCGATATTTTGGGTGCCAAAGTCGATATGTGCATGCATCTTCTGTACCCGTTTATATCTCAAATTCAGGCTCAAAACACCCAAAAAATCGATATTTTTGTGTCCCAGAAGCGATCTGTACATGTCTACACCGTGCTATAGTATTTTCAAAATACAGGCCCAAAACATGCTCAAAATCGATATTTTAGGTGCCCAAAGTCGATATGTGCATGAATCTTCTGTATTCGTCTATATCCCAAATTCAGGTTCAAAACACCCAAAAATTCGATAATTTTGTGTCCCAGAAGCGATCTGTACATTCCTACTCCTTGCTAGAATATGTTCAAGATACAGACCCAAAACATGCTCAAAATCGATATTTTAAGTGCAAAAAGTCGATATGTGCATGCATCTTCTGTACCCGTTTATATATCAAATTCAGGCTCAAAACTCCGAAAATTCGATATTTTTGGGTCCCTTAAGCAATCTGCACATGCCTACTCAGTGCTAGAATGTTTTTAAAATACAGGCTTAACACATGCTATAAATCGATATTTTAGGTGTCCAAAGTCGATATGTGCATGCATTTTCTGAACCCGTTTATATCTCAAATTCGGGCTCAAAACACCCAAAAAATCGATATTTTTGTGTCCCTGAAGCGATCTGTACATGTCTACACCGTGCTATAGTATTTTCAAAATACAGGCCCAAAACATGCTGAAAATCGATATTTTAGGTGCCCAAAGTCGATATGTGCATGCATCTTCTGTATCCGTTCATATTTCAAATTCAGGCTCAGAACACCCTAAAATTCGATTTATTTGGGTTCCAGACGCGATCTGTACGTGTCTACTCTGTGTTAGAGTATTTTAAAAATACAGGCCCAAAACATGCTCAAAATCGATATTTTGGGTGCCCAAAGTCGATATGTGCATGCATCTTCTGTATCCGTTTATATCTCAAATTCAGACTCAAAACACCCGAATATTCGATATTTTTGGGTCCCAAAAGAAATGTGTACATGCATACTTCGTGTTAAAATATTTTCAAAATACAGGGCTAAAACATGCAGAAATTCGATATTTTAGCTGCCCAAAGTCAATATGTGTATGCATCTTCTGTACCCGTCTATATCTCAAATTCAGGTTCAAAACACTCGAAAATTCGATATTTTTGGGTCCTAGAAGCAATCTGTACATGCCTACTTCTTGCTAGAATGTTGTCAAGTTACAGACCCAAAACATGCTCAAAATCGATATTTTAGGTGCAAAAAGTCGAAATGTGCATGCATCTTCTGTACCCGTTTATATCTCAAATTCAGGCTCAAAACACCCGAAAATTCGATATTTTTTGGTCCCCGAAGCGATCTGTACATGCCTACTCCGTGTTAGAGTATTTTCAAAATACAGGCCCAAAACATGCTCAAAATCGATATATTAGGTGCAAAATGACGATATGTGCATTCATCCTCGGTATCCGTCTATATCCCAAATTCAGGTTGAAAACACCCGAAAATTCGATAATTTTGGGTCCCAGAAGCGATCTGTACATGCCTACTCCTTGCTAGAATTTTTTCAATATACAGACACAAAACATGCTCAAAATCGATATTTTAGGTGCAAAAAGTCGATATGTGCATGCATCGTCTGTACCCGGTTATATCCCAAATTCAGGCTCAAAGCACCTAAAAAATCGATATTTTTGTGTCCCAGAAGCGATCTGTACATGTCTACACCGTGTTTGAGTATTTTCAAAATACAGGCCCAAAACTTGCTGAAAATCGATATTTTACGTGCCCGAAGTCGATATGTGCATGCATCTTCTGTACCTGTTCATATCTCAAATTCAGGCTCAGAACAACCGAAAATTCGATTTATTTGGGTCCCAGAAGCGATCTGTACGTGTCTACTCCGTGTTAGAGTATTTTAAAAACTCAGGCTCAAAACATACTCAAAATTGATATTTTGGGTGCCAAAGTCGATATGTGCATGCATCTTCTGTACCCGTTTATATCTCAAATTCAGACTCAAAACTCCCGAATATTCGATATTTTTGGGTCCCAAAAGCCATCTGTACATGCATACTCCGTGTTAGAGTATTTTCAAAATACAAGCTTAAAACATGCTGTAAATCGATATTTTAGCTGCCCAAAGTCAATATGTGTATGCATCTTCTGTACCCGTCTATATCCCAAATTCAGATTCAAGACACCCGAAAATTCGATATTTTTGGGTCTCAGAAGCGATCTGTACATGTCTACTCAGTGCTAGAATGTTTTTAAAAAACAGGCTTAAAACATGCTACAAATCGATATTTTAGGTGTCCAAAGTCGATATGTGCATGCATCTTCTGCACCCGTTTATATTTCAAATTCAGGCTCAGAACAACCGAAAATTCGATTTATTTGGGTCCCTGAAGCGATCTGTACGTGTCTACTCCGTGTTAGAGTATTTTAAAAACTCAGGCTCAAAACATACTCAAAATCTATATTTTAGGTGCCGAAAGTCGATATGTGCATGCATCTTATGTACCCGTTTATATCTCAAATTCAGGCTCAAAACACCCGAAAAGTCGATATTTTTGGGTCCCGGAAGCAAACTGTACATGCCTACTCCGTGTTAATGTATTTTCAAAATACAGGCCCAAAAAATGCTGAAAATCTATATTTTAGGTGCCCAAAGTCAATATGTGTATGCATCTTCTGTACCCGTCTATATCCCAAATTCTGGTTCAAAACACCAGAAAATTCGGTATTTTTGGGTCCCAGAAGCGACCTTTACATGCCTACTCCTTCCTAGAATGTTTTCAAGATACAGACCCAAAACATGCTTGAAATTGATATTTTAGGTGCAAAAAGTCAATATGTGCATGCATCCTATGTACCCGGTTATATCCCAAATTCTGGGTAAAAACCCCCGAAAATTCGATATTTTTGGGTCCCAGAAGCGATCTGTACATGCCTACTCAGTGCTAGAATATTTTCAAATTATACTCCCAAAACATACTAAAAATCGATATTTTGGGTGCCAAAGTCGATATGTGCATGCATCTTCTGTACCCGTTTATATCTCAAATTCAGGCTCAAAACACCCAAAAAATCGAAATTTTTGTTTCCCAGAAGCGATCTGTACATGTCTACACCGTGCTATAGTATTTTCAAAATACAGGCCCAAAACATGCTCAAAATCGATATTTTAGGTGCCCAAAGTCGATATGTGCATTCATCTTCTGTATCCGTTCATATCTCAAATTCAGGCTCAGAATACCCTAAAATTCGATTTATTTGGGTTCCAGAAGCGATCTGTACATGCCTACTTCTTGCTAGAATGTTTTCAAGATACAGACCCAAAACATGCTCAAAATCGATATTTTAGGTGCAAAAAGTCGAAATGTGCATGCATCTTCTGTACCCGTTTATATCTCAAATTCAGGCTCAAAACACCCGAAAATTCGATATTTTTGAGTCCCCGAAGCGATCTGTACATGCCTACTCCGTGTTAGAGTATTTTCAAAATACAGGCCCAAAACATGCTCAAAATCGATATTTTAGGTGCAAAAAGTCGATACGTGCATGCATCTTCTGTATCCGTCTATATCCCAAATTCAGGTTCAAAACACCAGAAAATTCGATAATTTTGGGTCCCAGAAGCGATCTGTACATGCCTACTCCTTGCTAGAATTTTTTCAAAATACAGACCCAAAACATGCTCAAAATCGATATTTTAGGTGCAAAAAGTCGATATGTGCATGCATCTTCTGTACCCGTTTATATCCCAAATTCAGGCTCAAAACTCCGAAAATTCGATATTTTTGGGTCCCTTAAGCGATCTGCACATGCCTACTCAGTGGTAGAATGTTTTTAAAATACAGGCTTAAAACATGCTATAAATCGATATTTTAGGTGCAAAAAGTCGATATGTGCATGCATCTTCTGTACCCGTTTATATCTCAAATTCAGACTCAAAACACCCAAAAAATAAATATTTTTGTGTCCCTGAAGCGATCTGTACATGTCTACACCGTGCTATAGTATTTTAAAAATACAGGCCCAAAACATGCTGAAAATCGATATTTTAGGTGCCCAAAGTCGATATGTGCATGCATCTTCTGTATCCGTTCATATTTCAAATTCAGGCTCAGAACACCCTAAAATTCGATTTATTTGGGTTCCAGACGCGATCTGTACGTGTCTACTCTGTGTTAGAGTATTTTAAAAATACAGGCCCAAAACATGCTCAAAATCGATATTTTGGGTGCCCAAAGTCGATATGTGCATGCATCTTCTGTATCCGTTTATATCTCAAATTCAGACTCAAAACACCCGAATATTCGATATTTTTGGGTCCCAAAAGAAATGTGTACATGCATACTTCGTGTTAGAATATTTTCAAAATACAGGGCTAAAACATGCAGAAATTCGATATTTTAGCTGCCCAAAGTCAATATGTGTATGCATCTTCTGTACCCGTCTATATCTCAAATTCAGGTTCAAAACACTCGAAAATTCGATATTTTTGGGTCCTAGAAGCAATCTGTACATGCCTACTTCTTGCTAGAATGTTGTCAAGTTACAGACCCAAAACATGCTCAAAATCGATATTTTAGGTGCAAAAAGTCGAAATGTGCATGCATCTTCTGTACCCGTTTATATCTCAAATTCAGGCTCAAAACACCCTAAAAGTCGATATTTTTTGGTCCCCGAAGCGATCTGTACATGCCTACTCCGTGTTAGAGTATTTTCAAAATACAGGCCCAAAACATGCTCAAAATCGATATATTAGGTGCAAAATGACGATATGTGCATTCATCCTCGGTATCCGTCTATATCCCAAATTCAGGTTGAAAACACCCGAAAATTCGATAATTTTGGGTCCCAGAAGCGATCTGTACATGCCTACTCCTTGCTAGAATTTTTTCAAGATACAGACACAAAACATGCTCAAAATCGATATTTTAGGTGCAAAAAGTCGATATGTGCATGCATCGTCTGTACCCGGTTATATCCCAATTTCTGGCTCAAAACACCCGAAAATTCGATATTTTTGGGTTCCAGAAGCGATCTGTACATGCCTACTCAGTGCTAGAATATTTTCAAATTATACGCCCAAAACATACTAAAAATCGATATTTTGGGTGCCAAAGTCGATATGTGCATGCATCTTCTGTACCCGTTTATATCTCAAATTCAGGCTCAAAACACCTAAAAAATCGATATTTTTGTGTCCCAGAAGCGATCTGTACATGTCTACACCGTGTTTGAGTATTTTCAAAATACAGGCCCAAAACTTGCTGAAAATCGATATTTTAGGTGCCCGAAGTCGATATGTGCATGCATCTTCTGTACCTGTTCATATCTCAAATTCAGGCTCAGAACAACCGAAAATTCGATTTATTTGGGTCCCAGAAGCGATCTGTACGTGTCTACTCCGTGTTAGAGTATTTTAAAAACTCAGGCTCAAAACATACTCAAAATTGATATTTTGGGTGCCAAAGTCGATATGTGCATGCATCTTCTGTACCCGTTTATATCTCAAATTCAGACTCAAAACTCCCGAATATTCGATATTTTTGGGTCTCAAAAGCCATCTGTACATGCATACTCCGTGTTAGAGTATTTTTAAAATACAAGCCTAAAACATGCTGTAAATCGATATTTTAGCTGCCCAAAGTCAATATGTGTATGCATCTTCTGTACCCGTCTATATCCCAAATTCAGATTCAAGACACCCGAAAATTCGATATTTTTGGGTCGCAGAAGCGATCTGTACATGTCTACTCAGTGCTAGAATGTTTTTAAAAAACAGGCTTAAAACATGCTACAAATCGATATTTTAGGTGTCCAAAGTCAATATGTGCATGCATCTTCTGCACCCGTTTATATTTCAAATTCAGGCTCAAAACACCCAAAAAATCGATATTTTTGTGTCCCAGAAGCGATCTGTACATGCATACTCCGTGTTAGAGTATTTTCAAAATACAGGCCCAAAACATACTCAAAATCGATATTTTAGGTGACCAAAGTCGATATGTGCATGCATTTTCTGTACCCGTTTATATCTCAAATTCAGGCTCAAAACACCCGAAAAGTCGATATTTTTGGGTCCCAGAAGCGATCTGTACATGCCTACTCCGTGTAAATGTATTTTCAAAATACAGGCCCAAAACATGCTGAAAATCTATATTTTAGGTGCCCAAAGTCAATATATGTATGCATCTTCTGTACCCGTCTATATCCCAAATTCAGGTTCAAAACACCCGAAAATTCGATATTTATGGGTCCCAGAAGCCATCTGTACATGCCTACTCCTTGCTAGAATTTTTTAAGATACAAACCCAAGACATGCTCACAATCGATATTTTAGGTGCAAAGAGTCGATATGTTCATGCATCTTTTGTACCCGTTTATATCTCAAATTCAGGCTCAAAACACCCGAAAATTCGATATTTTTGGGTCCCAAAAGCGATCTGTACATGTCTACTCCGAGTTAGAGTATTTTTTAAATACAGGCCTAAAACATGCTAAAAATCGTCATTTTAGGTGCCCAAAGTCGAAATGTGCATGCATCTTCTGTACCCGTTTATATCTCAAATTCAGGCTCAAAACACCCGAAAATTCAATATTTTTGGGTCCCAGAAGCGATCTGTACGTGCATACTCCGTGTTAGAGTGTTTTTAAAATACAGGCCCAAAACATGCTGAAAATCGATATTTTATGTGCCAAAAGTCAATATGTGTATGAATCTTCTGTACACGTGTATATCCCTAATTCAAGTTCAAAAAACCAGAAAATTCGATATTTTTGGGTCCCAAATGCGATCTGTACATGCATACTCCTTGCTAGAATGTTTTCAAGATACAGGCCCAAAACATGCTCAAAATCGATATTTTAGGTGCCCAAAGTCGATATGTGCATGAATCTTCTGTATCCGTTTATATCTCAAATTCAGGCTCAAAACACCTGAAAATTCGATATTTTTGGGTCCCAGAAGTGATCTGTACATGCCTACTCCGTGTTAATGTATTTTCAAAATACAGACCAAAAACATGCTGAAAATCTATATTTTAGGTGCCCAAAGTCAATATGTGTATGCATCTTCTGTACCCGTCTATATCCCAAATTCAGTTTCAAAACACCAGAAAATTCGGTATTTTTGGGTCCCAGAAACGATCTGTACATGCCTACTCCATGCTAGAATTTTTTCAAGATACAGACCCAAAACATGCTCAAAATCGATATTTTAGGTGCAAAAAGTCGATATGTGCATGCATCCTCTGTACCCGGTTATATCCCAAATTCTGGCTCAAAACTCCCGAAAATTCGATGTTTTTGGGTCCCAGAAGCGATCTGTACATGCCTACTCAGTGCTAGAATATTTTCAAATTATACGCCGAAAACATACTAAAAATCGATATTTTGGGTGCCAAAGTCGATATGTGCATGCATCTACTGTACCCGTTTATATCTCAATTTCAGGCTCAAAACACCCAAAAACTCGATATTTTTGTGTCCCAGAAGCGATCTGTACATGCCTACACCGTGCTATAGTATTTTCAAAATACAGGCCCAAAACATGCACAAAATCGATATTTTAGGTGCCCGAAGTCGATATGTGCATGCATCTTCTGTACCTGTTCATATCTCAAATTCAGGCTCAGAACAACCGAAAATTCGATTTATTAGGGTCCCAGAAGCGATCTGTACGTGTCTACTCCGTGTTAGAGTATTTTTAAAATACAGGCTCAAAACATGCTCAAAATCGATATTTTGGGTGCCCAAAGTCGATATGTGCATGCATCTTCTGTACCCGTTTATATCTCAATTTCAGACTCAAAACACCCGAATATTCGATATTTTTGGGTCCCAAAAGCGATCTGTACATGCATACTCCGTGTTAGAGTATTTTTAAAATACAGGACTAAAACATGCTGTAAATCGATATTTTAGCTGCCAAAAGTCAATAAGTGTATGCATCTTCTGTACCCGTCTATATCCCAAATTCAAGTTCAAAACACTCGAAAATTCGATATTTTTGAGTCCCAGAAGCAATCTGTACATGCCTACTTCTTTCTAGAAAGTTTTCATGATACAGACCCAAAACATGCTCAAAATCGATATTTTGGGTGCCAAAGTCGATATGTGCATGCATCTTCTGTACCCGTTTATATCTCAAATTCAGGCTCAAAACACCCAAAAAATCGATATTTTTGTGTCCCAGAAGCGATCTGTACATGTCTACACCGTGCTATAGTATTTTCAAAATACAGGCCCAAAACATGCTCAAAATCGATATTTTAGGTGCCCAAAGTCGATATGTGCATGAATCTTCTGTATCCGTCTATATCCCAAATTCAGGTTCAAAACACCCGAAAATTCGATAATTTTGTGTCCCAGAAGCGATCTGTACATTCCTACTCCTTGCTAGAATATGTTCAAGATACAGACCCAAAACATGCTCAAAATCGATATTTTAAGTGCAAAAAGTCGATATGTGCATGCATCTTCTGTACCCGTTTATATATCAAATTCAGGCTCAAAACTCCGAAAATTCGATATTTTTGGGTCCCTTAAGCAATCTGCACATGCCTACTCAGTGCTAGAATGTTTTTAAAATACAGGCTTAACACATGCTATAAATCGATATTTTAGGTGTCCAAAGTCGATATGTGCATGCATTTTCTGAACCCGTTTATATCTCAAATTCGGGCTCAAAACACCCAAAAAATCGATATTTTTGTGTCCCAGAAGCGATCTGTACATGCCTACTCCGTGTTAGAGTATTTTCAAAATACAGGCCCAAAAGATGCTCAAAATCGATATTTTAGGTGCCCAAAGTCGATATGTGCATGCATCTTCTGTACCCGTTTATATCTCAAATTCAGACTCAAAACACCAGAATATTCGATATTTTTGGGTCCCAAAAGCAATGTGTACATGCATACTCCGTGTTAGTGTATTTTCAAAATACAGGCCTAAAACATGCTGAAAATCGATATTTTAGCTGCCCAAAGTCAATATGTGTATGCATCTTCTGTACCCGTCTATATCCCAAATTCAGGTTCAAAACACTCGAAAATTCGATATTTTTGGGTCCCAGAAGCAATCTGTACATGTCTACTTCTTGCTAGAATGTTTTCAAGATACAGACCCAAAACATGCTCAAAATCGATATTTTAGATTCAAAAAGTCGAAATGTGCATGCATCTTCTGTACCCGTTTATATCTCAAATTCAGGCTCAAAACACCCGAAAATTCGATATTTTTGGGTCCCCGAAGCGATCTGTACATGCCTACTCCGTGTTAGAGTATTTTCAAAATACAGGCCCAAAACATGCTCAAAATCGATATTTTGGGTGGCAAAGTCAATATGTGCATGCATCTTCTGTACCCGTTTATATCTCAAATTCAGGCTCAAAACACCCAAATAATCGATATTGTTGTGTCCCAGAAGCGATCTGTACATGTCTACACCGTGTTTGAGTATTTTCAAAATACAGGCCCAAAACATGCTCAAAATCGATATTTTAGGTGCCCAAAGTCGATATGTGCATGCATCTTCTGTATCCGTCTATATCCCAAATTCAGGTTCAAAACACCAGAAAATTCGATAATTTTGGGTCCCAGAAGCGATTTGTACATCCCTACTCCTTGCTAGAATGTTTTCAAAATACAGACCCAAAACATGCTGAAAATCGATATTTAAGGTGCAAAAAGTAGATATGTGCATGCATCTTCTGTACCCGTTTATATCTCAAATTCAGACTCAAAACTCCGAAAATTCGATATTTTTGGGTCCCTTAAGCGATCTGCACATGCCTACTCAGTGCTAGAATGTTTTCAAAATACAGGCCTAAAACATGCTATAAATCGATATTTTAGGTGTGAAAAGTCGATATGTGCATGCATCTTCTTTACCCGTTTAAATCTCAAATTCAGGCTCAAAACACCCAAAAAATCGATATTTTTGTGTCCCTGAAGCGATCTGTACATGTCTACACCGTGCTATAGTATTTTCAAAATACAGGCCCAAAACATGCTCAAAATCGATATTTTAGGTGCCCGAAGTCGATATGTGCATGTATCTTCTGTACATGTTCATATCTCAATTTCAGGCTCAGAACAACCGAAAATTCGATTTATTTGGGTCCCAGAAGCGATCTGTACGTGTCTACTCCGTGTTAGAGTATTTTAAAAATACATGCTCAAAACATGCTCAAAATCGATATTTTGGGTGCCAAAGTCGATATGTGCATGCATCTTCTGTACCCGTTTATATCTCAAATTCAGACTCAAAACGCCCGAATATTCGATATTTTTGGGTCCCAAAAGCCATCTGTACATGCATACTCCATGTTAGAGTATTTTTAAAATACAAGCCTAAAACATGCTGTAAATCGATATTTTAGCTGCCCAAAGTCAATATGTGTATGTATCTTCTGTACCCGTCTATATCCCAAATTCAGGTTCAAAACACCCGAAAATTCGATATTTTTGGGTCCCAGAAGCGATCTGTACATGCCTACTCAGTACTAGAATGTTTTTAAAATACAGGCTTAAAACATGCTATAAATCGATATTTTAGGTGTGAAAAGTCGATACGTGCATGCATCTTCTGTACCCGTTTATATCTCAAATTCAGGCTCAAAACACCCAAAAAATCGATATTTTTGTGTCCCAGAAGCGATCTGTACATGCATACTCCGTGTTAGAGTATTTTCAAAATACAGGCCCAAAACATACTCAAAATCGATATTTTAGGTGACCAAAGTCGATATGTGCATGCATTTTCTGTACCCGTTTATATCTCAAATTCAGGCTCAAAACACCCGAAAAGTCGATATTTTTGGGTCCCAGAAGCGATCTGTACATGCCTACTCCGTGTTAATGTATTTTCAAAATACAGGCCGAAAACATGCTGAAAATCTATATCTTAGGTGCCCAAAGTCAATATGTGTATGCATCTTCTGTACCCGTCTATATCCCAAATTCAGGTTCAAAACACCAGAAAATTCGGTATTTTTGGGTCCCAGAAGCGACCTGTACATGCCTACTCCTTTCTAGAATGTTTTCAAGATACAGACCCAAAACATGCTTAAAATCGATATTTTAGGTGCAAAAAGTCGATAGGTGCATGCATCTTCTGTACCCGCTTATATCTCAAATTCAGGCTCAAAACACCCAAAAAATCGATATTTTTGTGTCCCAGAAGCGATCTGTATATGCATACTCCGTGTTAGAGTATTTTCAAAATACAGGCCCAAAACATACTCAAAATCGATATTTTAGGTGCCCAAAGTCGATATGTGCATGCATCCTCTGTACCCGGTTATATCCCAAATTCTGGCTCAAAACCACCTAAAAATCGATATTTTTTGGTCCCAGAAGTGATCTGTACATGCCTACTCAGTGCTAGAATATTTTCAAATTATACGCCCAAAACATACTAAAAATCGATATTTTGGGTGCCAAAGTCGATATGTGCATGCATCTTCTGTACCCGTTTATATTTCAACTTCAGGCTCAAAACACCCAAAAAATCGATATTTTTGTGTCCCTGAAGCGATCTGTACATGTCTACACCGTATTAGAGTATTTTAAAAATACAGGCTCAAAACATGCTCAAAATCGATATTTTGGGTGCCAAAGTCGATATGTGCATGCATCTTCTGTACCCGTTTATATCTCAAATTCCGACTCAAAACTCCCGAATATTCGATATTTTTGGGTCCCAAAAGCCATCTGTACATGCATACTCCGTGTTAGAGTATTTTTTAAATACAAGACTAAAACATGCAGAAAATCGATATTTTAGCTGCCCAAAGTCAATATGTGTATGTATCTTCTGTACCCGTCTATATCCCAAATTCAGGTTCAAAACACCCGAAAATTCGATATTTTTGGGTCCCAGAAGCGATCTGTACATGCCTACTCAGTGCTAGAATGTTTTCAAAATAGAGACTCAGAACATGCTAAAAATCGATATTTTAGGTGCCCGAAGTCGATATGTGCATGCATCTTCTGTACCCGTTTATATCTCAAATTCAGGCTCAAAACACCCTAAAAGTCGATATTTTTGGGTCCCAGAAGCGATATGTACATGCCTACTCCGTGTTAATGAATTTTCAAAATACAGGCCCAAAACATGCTGAAAATCTATATTTTAGGTGCCCAAAGTCAATATGTGTATGCATCTTCTGTACCCGTCTATATCCCAAATTCAGGTTCAAAACACCAGAAAGTTCGGTATTTTTGGGTCCCAGAAGCGACCTGTACATGCCTACTCCTTGCTAGAATGTTTTCAAGATACAGACCCAAAACATGCTTAAAATCGATATTTTAGGTGCAAAAAGTCGATATGTTCATGCATCTTCTGTACCCGTTTATATCTCAAATTCAGGCTCAAAACACCCAAAATTCGATATTTTTGGGTCCCAAAAGAGACCTGTACGTGAACACTCCGTGTTAGAGTGTTTTTAAAATACAGGCCCAAAACATGCTGAAAATCGATATTTTATGTGCCCAAAGTCAAAATGTGTATGCATCTTCTGTACACGTGTATATCCCTAATTCAGGTTCAAAACACCAGAAAATTCGATTTTTTTGGGTCCCAGAAGCGATCTGTACATACCTACTCCTTGCTAGAATATTTTCAAGAAACAGACCCAAAACATGCTCAAAATCGATATTTTAAGTGCAAAAAGTCGATATGTGCATGCATCTTCTGAACCCGTTTATATCTCAAATGCAGGCTCAAAACTCCGAAAATTCGATATTTTTGGGTCCCTTAAGCAATCTGCACATGCTTACTCAGTGCTAGAATGTTTTTAAAATACAGGCTTAAAACAGGATATAAATCAATATTTTAGGTGTCCAAAGTCGATAAGTGCATGCATCTTCTGAACCCGTTTATATCTCAAATTCAGGCTCAAAACACCCAAAAAATCGATATTTTTGTGTCCCAGAAGCGATTTGTACATGCCTACTCAGTGTTAGAGTATTTTCAAAGTACAGGCCCAAAACATGCTGAAAATCGATATTTTAGGTGCCCAAAGTCGATATGTGCATGCATCATCTGTACCCGTTTATATCTCAAATTCAGACTCAAAACCGCCGAATATTCGATATTTTTGGGTCCCAAAAGCAATGTGTACATACATACTCCGTGTTAGAGTATTTTCAAAATGCAGGCCTAAAACATGCTGAAAATCGATATTTTAGCTGCCCAAAGTCAATATGTGTATGCATCTTTTGTACCCGTCTATATCCCAAATTCAGGTTCAAAACACTCGAAAATTCGATATTTTTGGGTCCCAGAAGCAATCTGTACATGCCTACTTCTTGCTAGAATGTTTTCAAGATACAGACCCAAAACATGCTCAAAATCGATATTTTAGGTGCAAAAAGTCGAAATGTGCATGCATCTTCTGTACCCGTTTATATCTCAAATTCAGGCTCAAAACACCCGAAAATTCGATATTTTTGGGTCCCCGAAGCGATCTGTACATGCCTACTCCGTGTTAGAGTATTTTCAAAATACAGGCCCAAAACATGCTCAAAATTGATATTTTAGGTGCAAAAAGTCGATATGTGCATGCATCTTCTGTACCCGTTTAAATCTCAAATTCAGGCTCAAAACACCCAAAAAATCGATATTTTTGTGTCCCAGAAGCGATCTGTTCATGCATACTCCGTGTTAGAGTATTTTCAAAATACAGGCCCAAACCATACTCAAAATCGATATTTTAGGTGCCCAAAGTCGATATGTGCATGCATCTTCTGTACCCGTTTATATCTCAAATTCAGGCTCAAAAAACCCGAAAAGTCGATATTTTTGGGTCCCTTAAGCAATCTGTACATGCCTACTCCGTGTTAATGTATTTTCAAAATACAGGCCCAAAACATGCTCAAAATCTATATTTTAGGTGCCCAAAGTCAATATGTGTATGCATCTTCTGTACCCGTCTATATCCCAAATTCAGGTTCAAAACACCAGAAAATTCGGTATTTTTGGGTCCCAGAAGCGTCCTGTACATGCCTACTCCTTCCTAGAATGTTTTCAAGATACAGACCCAAAACATGCTGAAAATCGATATTTTAGGTGCAAAAAGTCAATATGTGCATGCATCCTATGTACCCGGTTAAATCCCAAATTCAGGTTCAAAACACTCGAAAATTTGATATTTTTGGGTCCCAGAAGCAATCTGTACATGCCTACTTCTTGCTAGAATGTTTTCAAGATACAGACCCAAAACATGCTCAAAATCGATATTTTAGGTGCAAAAAGTCGAAATGTGCATGCATCTTCTGTACCCGTTTATATCTCAAATTCAGGCTCAAAACAATCGAAAATTCGATATTTTTGCGTCCCCGAAGCGATATGTACATGCCTACTCCGTGTTAGAGTATTTTCAAAATACAGGCCCAAAACATGCTCAAAATCGATATTTTAGGTGCCCAAAGTCGATACGTGCATGCATCTTCTGTTTCCGTCTATATCCCAAATTCAGGTTCAAAACACCCGAAAATTCGATAATTTTGGGTCCCAGAAGCGATCTGTACATGCCTACTAATTGCTAGAAATTTTTCAAAATACAGACCAAAAAACATGCTAAAAATCGATATTTTAGGTGCAAAAAGTCGATATGTGCATGCATCTTCTGTACCCGTTTATATCTCAAATTCAGGCTCAAAACTCCGAAAATTCGATACTTTTGGGTCTCTTAAGTGATCTGCACATGCCTACTCAGTGGTAGATTGTTTTTAAAATACAGGCTTAAAACATGCTATAAATCGATATTTTAGGTGTGAAAAGTCGATATGTGAATGCATCTTCTGTACCCGTTTATATCTCAAATTCAGGCTCAAAACCCCCAAAAAATCGATATTTTTGTGTCCCAGAAGCGATATGTACATGCATACTCCGTGTTAGAGTATTTTCAAAATACAGGCCCAAAACATACTCAAAATCTATATTTTAGGTGCCCAAAGTCGATATGTGCATGCATCTTAAGTACCCGTTTATATCTCAAATTCAGGCTCAAAACACCCGAAAAGTCGATATTTTTGGGTCCCGGAAGCAAACTGTACATGCCTACTCCGTGTTAATGTATTTTCAAAATACAGGCCCAAAAAATGCTGAAAATCTATATTTTAGGTGCCCAAAGTCAATATGTGTATGCATCTTCTGTACCCGTCTATATCCCAAATTCTGGTTCAAAACACCAGAAAATTCGGTATTTTTGGGTCCCAGAAGGGACCTTTACATGCCTACTCCTTCCTAGAATGTTTTCAAGATACAGACCCAAAACATGCTTGAAATCGATATTTTAGGTGCAAAAAGTCAATATGTGCATGCATCCTATGTACCCGGTTATATCCCAAATTCTGGGTAAAAACCCCCGAAAATTCGATATTTTTGGGTCCCAGAAGCGATCTGTACATGCCTACTCAGTGCTAGAATATTTTCAAATTATACTCCCAAAACATACTAAAAATCGATATTTTGGGTGCCAAAGTCGATATGTGCATGCATCTTCTGTACCCGTTTATATCTCAAATTCAGGCTGAAAACACCCAAAAAATCGAAATTTTTGTGTCCCAGAAGCGATCTGTACATATCTACACCGTGCTATAGTATTTTCAAAATACAGGCCCAAAACATGCTCAAAATCGATATTTTAGGTGCCCAAAGTCGATATGTGCATGCATCTTCTGTATCCGTTCATATATCAAATTCAGGCTCAGAACACCCTAAAATTCGATTTATTTGGGTTCCAGAAGCGATCTGTACATGCCTACTTCTTGCTAGAATGTTTTCAAGATACAGACCCAAAACATGCTCAAAATCGATATTTTAGGTGCAAAAAGTCGAAATGTGCATGCATCTTCTGTACCCGTTTATATCTCAAATTCAGGCTCAAAACACCTGAAAATTCGATATTTTTGCGTCCCCGAAGCGATCTGTACATGCCTACTCCGTGTTAGAGTATTTTCAAAATACAGGCCCAAAACATGCTCAAAATCGATATTTTAGGTGCAAAAACTCGATACGTGCATGCATCTTCTGTATCCGTCTATATCCCAAATTCAGGTTCAAAACACCCGAAAATTCGATAATTTTGGGTACCAGAAGCGATCTGTACATGCCTACTCCTTGCTAGAATTTTTTCAAAATACAGACCCAAAACATGCTCAAAATCGATATTTTAGGTGCAAAAAGTCGATATGTGCATGCATCTTCTGTACCCGTTTATATCTCAAATTCAGGCTCAAAACTCCGAAAATTCGATAATTTTGGGTCCCTTAAGCGATCTGCACATGCCTACTCAGTGGTAGAATGTTTCTTTTAAAATACAGGCTTAAAACATGCTATAAATCGATATTTTAGGTGCAAAATGTCGATATGTGCATGCATCTTCTGTACCCGTTTATATCTCAAATTCAGACTCAAAACACCCAAAAAATCGATATTTTTGTGTCCCAGAAGCGATCTGTACATGTCTACACCGTGCTATAGTATTTTAAAAATACAGTCCCAAAACATGCTGAAAATCGATATTTTAGGTGCCCAAAGTCGATATGTGCATGCATCTTCTGTATCCGTTCATATTTTAAATTCAGGCTCAGAACACCCTAAAATTCGATTTATTTGGGTTCCAGACGCGATCTGTACGTGTCTACTCCGTGTTAGAGTATTTTAAAAATACAGGCCCAAAACATGCTCAAAATCGATATTTTGGGTGCCCAAAGTCGATATGTGCATGCATCTTCTGTATCCGTTTATATCTCAAATTCAGACTCAAAACACCCGAATATTCGATATTTTTGGGTCCCAAAAGAAATGTGTACATGCATACTTCGTGTTAGAATATTTTCAAAATACAGGGCTAAAACATGCAGAAATTCGATATTTTAGCTGCCCAAAGTCAATATGTGTATGCATCTTCTGTACCCGTCTATATCTCAAATTCAGGTTCAAAACACTCGAAAATTCGATATTTTTTGGTCCTAGAAGCAATCTGTACATGCCTACTCCGTGTTAGAGTATTTTCAAAATACAGGCCCAAAACATGCTCAAAATCGATATATTAGGTGCAAAAAGACGATATGTGCATTCATCCTCGGTATCCGTCTATATCCCAAATTCAGGTTGAAAAAACCCGAAAATTCGATAATTTTGGGTCCCAGAAGCGATCTGTACATGCCTACTCCTTGCTAGAATTTTTTCAAGATACAGACACAAAACATGCTCAAAATCGATATTTTAGGTGCAAAAAGTCGATATGTGCATGCATCGTCTGTACCCGGTTATATCCCAATTTCTGGTTCAAAACACCCGAAAATTCGATATTTTTGGGTTCCAGAAGCGATCTGTACATGCCTACTCAGTGCTAGAATATTTTCAAATTATACGCCCAAAACATACTAAAAATCGATATTTTGGGTGCCAAAGTCGATATGTGCATGCATCTTCTGTACCCGTTTATATCTCAAATTCAGGCTCAAAACACCTAAAAAATCGATATTTTTGTGTCCCAGAAGCGATCTGTACATGTCTACACCGTGTTTGAGTATTTTCAAAATACAGGCCCAAAACTTTCTGAAAATCGATATTTTAGGTGCCCGAAGTCGATATGTGCATGCATCTTCTGTACCTGTTCATATCTCAAATTCAGGCTCAGAACACCCTAAAATTCGATTTATTTGGGTTCCAGACGCGATCTGTACGTGTCTACTCCGTGTTAATGTATTTTCAAAATACAGGCCCAAAACATGCTGAAAATCTATATTTTAGGTGCCCAAAGTCAATATGTGTATGCATCTTCTGTACCCGTCTATATCCCAAATTCAGGTTCAAAACACCAGAAAATTCGGTATTTTTGGGTCCCAGAAGTGACCTGTACATGCCTACTCCTTCCTAGAATGTTTTCAAGATACAGACCCAAAACATGCTCAAAATCGATATTTTAGGTGCAAAAAGTCAATATGTGCATGCATCCTATGTACCCGGTTAAATCCCAAATTCAGGTTCAAAACACTCGAAAATTTGATATTTTTGGGTCCCAGAAGCAATCTGTACATGCCTACTTCTTGCTAGAATGTTTTCAAGATACAGACCCAAAACATGCTCAAAATCGATATTTTAGGTGCAAAAAGTCGAAATGTGCATGCATCTTCTGTACCCGTTTATATCTCAAATTCAGGCTCAAAACACCCGAAAATTCGATATTTTTGCGTCCCCGAAGCGATATGTACATGCCTACTCCGTGTTAGAGTATTTTCAAAATACAGGCCCAAAACATGCTCAAAATCGATATTTTAGGTGCCCAAAGTCGATACGTGCATGCATCTTCTGTTTCCGTCTATATCCCAAATTCAGGTTCAAAACACCAGAAAATTCGATAATTTTGGGTCCCAGAAGCGATCTGTACATGCCTACTAATTGCTAGAAATTTTTCAAAATACAGACCCAAAACATGCTAAAAATCGATATTTTAGGTGCAAAAAGTCGATATGTGCATGCATCTTCTGTACCCGTTTATATCTCAAATTCAGGCTCAAAACTCCGAAAATTCGATACTTTTGGGTCTCTTAAGTGATCTGCACATGCCTACTCAGTGGTAGATTGTTTTTAAAATACAGGCTTAAAACATGCTATAAATCGATATTTTAGGTGTGAAAAGTCGATATGTGAATGCATCTTCTGTACCCGTTTATATCTCAAATTCAGGCTCAAAACCCCCCAAAAATCGATATTTTTGTGTCCCAGAAGCGATATGTACATGCATACTCCGTGTTAGAGTATTTTCAAAATACAGGCCAAAAACATACTCAAAATCTATATTTTAGGTGCCCAAAGTCGATATGTGCATGCATCTTATGTACCCGTTTATATCTCAAATTCAGGCTCAAAACACCCGAAAAGTCGATATTTTTGGGTCCCGGAAGCAAACTGTACATGCCTACTCCGTGTTAATGTATTTTCAAAATACAGGCCCAAAAAATGCTGAAAATCTATATTTTAGGTGCCCAAAGTCAATATGTGTATGCATCTTCTGTACCCGTCTATATCCCACATTCTGGTTCAAAACACCAGAAAATTCGGTATTTTTGGGTCCCAGAAGCGACCTTTACATGCCTACTCCTTCCTAGAATGTTTTCAAGATACAGACCCAAAACATGCTTGAAATCGATATTTTAGGTGCAAAAAGTCAATATGTGCATGCATCCTATGTACCCGGTTATATCCCAAATTCTGGGTAAAAACCCCCGAAAATTCGATATTTTTGGGTCCCAGAAGCGATCTGTACATGCCTACTCAGTGCTAGAATATTTTCAAATTATACTCCCAAAACATACTAAAAATCGATATTTTGGGTGCCAAAGTCGATATGTGCATGCATCTTCTGTACCCGTTTATATCTCAAATTCAGGCTCAAAACACCCAAAAAATCGAAATTTTTGTGTCCCAGAAGCGATCTGTACATGTCTACACCGTGCTATAGTATTTTCAAAATACAGGCCCAAAACATGCTCAAAATCGATATTTTAGGTGCCCAAAGTCGATATGTGCATGCATCTTCTGTATCCGTTCATATCTCAAATTCAGGCTCAGAACACCCTAAAATTCGATTTATTTGGGTTCCAGAAGCGATCTGTACATGCCTACTTCTTGCTAGAATGTTTTCAAGGTACAGACCCAAAACATGCTCAAAATCGATATTTTAGGTGCAAAAAGTCGAAATGTGCATGCATCTTCTGTACCCGTTTATATCTCAAATTCAGGCTCAAAACACCCGAAAATTCGATATTTTTGCGTCCCCGAAGCGATCTGTACATGCCTACTCCGTATTAGAGTATTTTCAAAATACAGGCCCAAAACATGCTCAAAATCGATATTTTAGGTGCAAAAAGTCGATACGTGCATGCATCTTCTGTATCCGTCTATATCCCAAATTCAGGTTCAAAACACCAGAAAATTCGATAATTTTGGGTCCCAGAAGCGATCTGTACATGCCTACTCCTTGCTAGAATTTTTTCAAAATACAGACCCAAAACATGCTCAAAATCGATATTTTAGGTGCAAAAAGTCGATATGTGCATGCATCTTCTGTACCCGTTTATATCTCAAATTCAGGCTCAAAACTCCGAAAATTCGATATTTTTGGGTCCCTTAAGCGATCTGCACATGCCTACTCAGTGGTAGAATGTTTTTAAAATACAGGCTTAAAACATGCTATAAATCGATATTTTAGGTGCAAAAAGTCGATATGTGCATGCATCTTCTGTACCCGTTTATATCTCAAATTCAGACTCAAAACACCCAAAAAATAAATATTTTTGTGTCCCAGAAGCGATCTGTACATGTCTACACCGTGCTATAGTATTTTAAAAATACAGGCCCAAAACATGCTGAAAATCGATATTTTAGGTGCCCAAAGTCGATATGTGCATGCATCTTCTGTATCCGTTCATATTTCAAATTCAGGCTCAGAACACCCTAAAATTCGATTTATTTGGGTTCCAGACGCGATCTGTACGTGTCTACTCTGTGTTAGAGTATTTTAAAAATACAGGCCCAAAACATGCTCAAAATCGATATTTTGGGTGCCCAAAGTCGATATGTGCATGCATCTTCTGTACCCGTTTATATCTCAAATTCAGGCTCAAAACACCCGAAAATTCGATATTTTTTGGTCCCCGAAGCGATCTGTACATGCCTACTCCGTGTTAGAGTATTTTCAAAATACAGGCCCAAAACATGCTCAAAATCGATATATTAGGTGCAAAATGACGATATGTGCATTCATCCTCGGTATCCGTCTATATCCCAAATTCAGGTTGAAAACACCCAAAAATTCGATAATTTTGTGTCCCAGAAGCGATCTGTACATTCCTACTCCTTGCTAGAATATGTTCAAGATACAGACCCAAAACATGCTCAAAATCGATATTTTGGGTGCCAAAGTCGATATGTGCATGCATCTTCTGTACCCGTTTATATCTCAAATTCAGGCTCAAAACACCCAAAAAATCGATATTTTTGGGTCCCAGAAGCGATCTGTACATGTCTACACCGTGCTATAGTATTTTCAAAATACAGGCCCAAAACATGCTCAAAATCGATATTTTAGGTGCCCAAAGTCGATATGTGCATGAATCTTCTGTATTCGTCTATATCCCAAATTCAGGTTCAAAACACCCAAAAATTCGATAATTTTGTGTCCCAGAAGCGATCTGTACATTCCTACTCCTTGCTAGAATATGTTCAAGATACAGACCCAAAACATGCTCAAAATCGATATTTTAAGTGCAAAAAGTCGATATGTGCATGCATCTTCTGTACCCGTTTATATATCAAATTCAGGCTCAAAACTCCGAAAATTCGATATTTTTGGGTCCCTTAAGCAATCTGCACATGCCTACTCAGTGCTAGAATGTTTTTAAAATACAGGCTTAACACATGCTATAAATCGATATTTTAGGTGTCCAAAGTCGATATGTGCATGCATTTTCTGAACCCGTTTATATCTCAAATTCGGGCTCAAAACACCCAAAAAATCGATATTTTTGTGTCCCTGAAGCGATCTGTACATGTCTACACCGTGCTATAGTATTTTCAAAATACAGGCCCAAAACATGCTGAAAATCGATATTTTAGGTGCCCAAAGTCGATATGTGCATGCATCTTCTGTATCCGTTCATATTTCAAATTCAGGCTCAGAACACCCTAAAATTCGATTTATTTGGGTTCCAGACGCGATCTGTACGTGTCTACTCTGTGTTAGAGTATTTTAAAAATACAGGCCCAAAACATGCTCAAAATCGATATTTTGGGTGCCCAAAGTCGATATGTGCATGCATCTTCTGTATCCGTTTATATCTCAAATTCAGACTCAAAACACCCGAATATTCGATATTTTTGGGTCCCAAAAGAAATGTGTACATGCATACTTCGTGTTAAAATATTTTCAAAATACAGGGCTAAAACATGCAGAAATTCGATATTTTAGCTGCCCAAAGTCAATATGTGTATGCATCTTCTGTACCCGTCTATATCTCAAATTCAGGTTCAAAACACTCGAAAATTCGATATTTTTGGGTCCTAGAAGCAATCTGTACATGCCTACTTCTTGCTAGAATGTTGTCAAGTTACAGACCCAAAACATGCTCAAAATCGATATTTTAGGTGCAAAAAGTCGAAATGTGCATGCATCTTCTGTACCCGTTTATATCTCAAATTCAGGCTCAAAACACCCGAAAATTCGATATTTTTTGGTCCCCGAAGCGATCTGTACATGCCTACTCCGTGTTAGAGTATTTTCAAAATACAGGCCCAAAACATGCTCAAAATCGATATATTAGGTGCAAAATGACGATATGTGCATTCATCCTCGGTATCCGTCTATATCCCAAATTCAGGTTGAAAACACCCGAAAATTCGATAATTTTGGGTCCCACAAGCGATCTGTACATGCCTACTCCTTGCTAGAATTTTTTCAAGATACAGACACAAAACATGCACAAAATCGATATTTTAGGTGCAAAAAGTCGATATGTGCATGCATCGTCTGTACCCGGTTATATCCCAATTTCTTTCTCAGAACACCCGAAAATTCGATATTTTTTGTTCCAGAAGCGATCTGTACATGCCTACTCAGTGCTAGAATATTTTCAAATTATACGCCCAAAACATACTAAAAATCGATATTTTGGGTGCCAAAGTCGATATGTGCATGCATCTTCTGTACCCGTTTATATCTCAAATTCAGGCTCAAAACACCTAAAAAATCGATATTTTTGTGTCCCAGAAGCGATCTGTACATGTCTACACCGTGTTTGAGTATTTTCAAAATACAGGCCCAAAACTTGCTGAAAATCGAGATTTTAGGTGCCCGAAGTCGATATGTGCATGCATCTTCTGTACCTGTTCATATCTCAAATTCAGGCTCAGAACAACCGAAAATTCGATTTATTTGGGTCCCAGAAGCGATCTGTACGTGTCTACTCCGTGTTAGAGTATTTTAAAAACTCAGGCTCAAAACATACTCAAAATTGATATTTTGGGTGCCAAAGTCGATATGTGCATGCATCTTCTGTACCCGTTTATATCTCAAATTCAGACTCAAAACTCCCGAATATTCGATATTTTTGGGTCCCAAAAGCCATCTGTACATGCATACTCCGTGTTAGAGTATTTTTAAAATACAAGCCTAAAACATGCTGTAAATCGATATTTTAGCTGCCCAAAGTCAATATGTGTATGCATCTTCTGTACCCGTCTATATCCCAAATTCAGATTCAAGACACCCGAAAATTCGATATTTTTGGGTCGCAGAAGCGATCTGTACATGTCTACTCAGTGCTAGAATGTTTTCAAAAAACAGGCTTAAAACATGCTACAAATCGATATTTTAGGTGTCCAAAGTCGATATGTGCATGCATCTTCTGCACCCGTTTATATTTCAAATTCAGGCTCAAAACACCCAAAAAATCGATATTTTTGTGTCCCAGAAGCGATCTGTACATGCATACTCCGTGTTAGAGTATTTTCAAAATACAGGCCCAAAACATACTCAAAATCGATATTTTAGGTGACCAAAGTCGATATGTGCATGCATTTTCTGTACCCGTTTATATCTCAAATTCAGGCTCAAAACACCCGAAAAGTCGATATTTTTGGGTCCCAGAAGCGATTTGTACATGCCTACTCCGTGTAAATGTATTTTCAAAATACAGGCCCAAAACATGCTGAAAATCTATATTTTAGGTGCCCAAAGTCAATATATGTATGCATCTTCTGTACCCGTCTATATCCCAAATTCAGGTTCAAAACACCCGAAAATTCGATATTTTTGGGTCCCAGAAGCTATCTGTACATGCCTACTCCTTGCTAGAATTTTTTCAAGATACAGACCCAAAACATGCTCAAAATCGATATTTTAGGTGCAAAAAATCGATATGTGAATGCATCCTCTGTACCCGGTTATATCCCAAATTCTGGCTCAAAACCCCCGAAAATTCGATGTTTTTGGGTCCCAGAAGCGATCTGTACATGCCTACTCAGTGCTAGAATATTTTCAAATTATACGCCGAAAACATACTAAAAATCGATATTTTGGGTGCCAAAGTCGATATGTGCATGCATCTACTGTACCCGTTTATATCTCAAATTCAGGCTCAAAACACCCAAAAACTCGATATTTTTGTGTCCCAGAAGCGATCTGTACATGCCTACACCGTGCTATAGTATTTTCAAAATACAGGCCCAAAACATGCACAAAATCGATATTTTAGGTGCCCGAAGTCGATATGTGCATGCATCTTCTGTACCTGTTCATATCTCAAATTCAGGCTCAGAACAACCGAAAATTCGATTTATTAGGGTCCCAGAAGCGATCTGTACGTGTCTACTCCGTGTTAGAGTATTTTTAAAATACAGGACTAAAACATGCTGTAAATCGATATTTTAGCTGCCAAAAGTCAATAAGTGTATGCATCTTCTGTACCCGTCTATATCCCAAATTCAAGTTCAAAAGACTCGAAAATTCGATATTTTTGAGTCCCAGAAGCAATCTGTACATGCCTACTTCTTTCTAGAAAGTTTTCATGATACAGACCCAAAACATGCTCAAAATCGATATTTTGGGTGCCAAAGTCGATATGTGCATGCATCTTCTGTACCCGTTTATATCTCAAATTCAGGCTCAAAACACCCAAAAAATCGATATTTTTGTGTCCCAGAAGCGATCTGTACATGTCTACACCGTGCTATAGTATTTTCAAAATACAGGCCCAAAACATGCTCAAAATCGATATTTTAGGTGCCCAAAGTCGATATGTGCATGAATCTTCTGTATTCGTCTATATCCCAAATTCAGGTTCAAAACACCCAAAAATTCGATAATTTTGTGTCCCAGAAGCGATCTGTACATTCCTACTCCTTGCTAGAATATGTTCAAGATACAGACCCAAAACATGCTCAAAATCGATATTTTAAGTGCAAAAAGTCGATATGTGCATGCATCTTCTGTACCCGTTTATATATCAAATTCAGGCTCAAAACTCCGAAAATTCGATATTTTTGGGTCCCTTAAGCAATCTGCACATGCCTACTCAGTGCTAGAATGTTTTTAAAATACAGGCTTAACACATGCTATAAATCGATATTTTAGGTGTCCAAAGTCGATATGTGCATGCATTTTCTGAACCCGTTTATATCTCAAATTCGGGCTCAAAACACCCAAAAAATCGATATTTTTGTGTCCCTGAAGCGATCTGTACATGTCTACACCGTGCTATAGTATTTTCAAAATACAGGCCCAAAACATGCTGAAAATCGATATTTTAGGTGCCCAAAGTCGATATGTGCATGCATCTTCTGTATCCGTTCATATTTCAAATTCAGGCTCAGAACACCCTAAAATTCGATTTATTTGGGTTCCAGACGCGATCTGTACGTGTCTACTCTGTGTTAGAGTATTTTAAAAATACAGGCCCAAAACATGCTCAAAATCGATATTTTGGGTGCCCAAAGTCGATATGTGCATGCATCTTCTGTATCCGTTTATATCTCAAATTCAGACTCAAAACACCCGAATATTCGATATTTTTGGGTCCCAAAAGAAATGTGTACATGCATACTTCGTGTTAAAATATTTTCAAAATACAGGGCTAAAACATGCAGAAATTCGATATTTTAGCTGCCCAAAGTCAATATGTGTATGCATCTTCTGTACCCGTCTATATCTCAAATTCAGGTTCAAAACACTCGAAAATTCGATATTTTTGGGTCCTAGAAGCAATCTGTACATGCCTACTTCTTGCTAGAATGTTGTCAAGTTACAGACCCAAAACATGCTCAAAATCGATATTTTAGGTGCAAAAAGTCGAAATGTGCATGCATCTTCTGTACCCGTTTATATCTCAAATTCAGGCTCAAAACACCCGAAAATTCGATATTTTTTGGTCCCCGAAGCGATCTGTACATGCCTACTCCGTGTTAGAGTATTTTCAAAATACAGGCCCAAAACATGCTCAAAATCGATATATTAGGTGCAAAATGACGATATGTGCATTCATCCTCGGTATCCGTCTATATCCCAAATTCAGGTTGAAAACACCCGAAAATTCGATAATTTTGGGTCCCAGAAGCGATCTGTACATGCCTACTCCTTGCTAGAATTTTTTCAATATACAGACACAAAACATGCTCAAAATCGATATTTTAGGTGCAAAAAGTCGATATGTGCATGCATCGTCTGTACCCGGTTATATCCCAAATTCAGGCTCAAAGCACCTAAAAAATCGATATTTTTGTGTCCCAGAAGCGATCTGTACATGTCTACACCGTGTTTGAGTATTTTCAAAATACAGGCCCAAAACTTGCTGAAAATCGATATTTTACGTGCCCGAAGTCGATATGTGCATGCATCTTCTGTACCTGTTCATATCTCAAATTCAGGCTCAGAACAACCGAAAATTCGATTTATTTGGGTCCCAGAAGCGATCTGTACGTGTCTACTCCGTGTTAGAGTATTTTAAAAACTCAGGCTCAAAACATACTCAAAATTGATATTTTGGGTGCCAAAGTCGATATGTGCATGCATCTTCTGTACCCGTTTATATCTCAAATTCAGACTCAAAACTCCCGAATATTCGATATTTTTGGGTCCCAAAAGCCATCTGTACATGCATACTCCGTGTTAGAGTATTTTCAAAATACAAGCTTAAAACATGCTGTAAATCGATATTTTAGCTGCCCAAAGTCAATATGTGTATGCATCTTCTGTACCCGTCTATATCCCAAATTCAGATTCAAGACACCCGAAAATTCGATATTTTTGGGTCTCAGAAGCGATCTGTACATGTCTACTCAGTGCTAGAATGTTTTTAAAAAACAGGCTTAAAACATGCTACAAATCGATATTTTAGGTGTCCAAAGTCGATATGTGCATGCATCTTCTGCACCCGTTTATATTTCAAATTCAGGCTCAGAACAACCGAAAATTCGATTTATTTGGGTCCCTGAAGCGATCTGTACGTGTCTACTCCGTGTTAGAGTATTTTAAAAACTCAGGCTCAAAACATACTCAAAATCTATATTTTAGGTGCCGAAAGTCGATATGTGCATGCATCTTATGTACCCGTTTATATCTCAAATTCAGGCTCAAAACACCCGAAAAGTCGATATTTTTGGGTCCCGGAAGCAAACTGTACATGCCTACTCCGTGTTAATGTATTTTCAAAATACAGGCCCAAAAAATGCTGAAAATCTATATTTTAGGTGCCCAAAGTCAATATGTGTATGCATCTTCTGTACCCGTCTATATCCCAAATTCTGGTTCAAAACACCAGAAAATTCGGTATTTTTGGGTCCCAGAAGCGACCTTTACATGCCTACTCCTTCCTAGAATGTTTTCAAGATACAGACCCAAAACATGCTTGAAATTGATATTTTAGGTGCAAAAAGTCAATATGTGCATGCATCCTATGTACCCGGTTATATCCCAAATTCTGGGTAAAAACCCCCGAAAATTCGATATTTTTGGGTCCCAGAAGCGATCTGTACATGCCTACTCAGTGCTAGAATATTTTCAAATTATACTCCCAAAACATACTAAAAATCGATATTTTGGGTGCCAAAGTCGATATGTGCATGCATCTTCTGTACCCGTTTATATCTCAAATTCAGGCTCAAAACACCCAAAAAATCGAAATTTTTGTTTCCCAGAAGCGATCTGTACATGTCTACACCGTGCTATAGTATTTTCAAAATACAGGCCCAAAACATGCTCAAAATCGATATTTTAGGTGCCCAAAGTCGATATGTGCATTCATCTTCTGTATCCGTTCATATCTCAAATTCAGGCTCAGAATACCCTAAAATTCGATTTATTTGGGTTCCAGAAGCGATCTGTACATGCCTACTTCTTGCTAGAATGTTTTCAAGATACAGACCCAAAACATGCTCAAAATCGATATTTTAGGTGCAAAAAGTCGAAATGTGCATGCATCTTCTGTACCCGTTTATATCTCAAATTCAGGCTCAAAACACCCGAAAATTCGATATTTTTGAGTCCCCGAAGCGATCTGTACATGCCTACTCCGTGTTAGAGTATTTTCAAAATACAGGCCCAAAACATGCTCAAAATCGATATTTTAGGTGCAAAAAGTCGATACGTGCATGCATCTTCTGTATCCGTCTATATCCCAAATTCAGGTTCAAAACACCAGAAAATTCGATAATTTTGGGTCCCAGAAGCGATCTGTACATGCCTACTCCTTGCTAGAATTTTTTCAAAATACAGACCCAAAACATGCTCAAAATCGATATTTTAGGTGCAAAAAGTCGATATGTGCATGCATCTTCTGTACCCGTTTATATCCCAAATTCAGGCTCAAAACTCCGAAAATTCGATATTTTTGGGTCCCTTAAGCGATCTGCACATGCCTACTCAGTGGTAGAATGTTTTTAAAATACAGGCTTAAAACATGCTATAAATCGATATTTTAGGTGCAAAAAGTCGATATGTGCATGCATCTTCTGTACCCGTTTATATCTCAAATTCAGACTCAAAACACCCAAAAAATAAATATTTTTGTGTCCCTGAAGCGATCTGTACATGTCTACACCGTGCTATAGTATTTTAAAAATACAGGCCCAAAACATGCTGAAAATCGATATTTTAGGTGCCCAAAGTCGATATGTGCATGCATCTTCTGTATCCGTTCATATTTCAAATTCAGGCTCAGAACACCCTAAAATTCGATTTATTTGGGTTCCAGACGCGATCTGTACGTGTCTACTCTGTGTTAGAGTATTTTAAAAATACAGGCCCAAAACATGCTCAAAATCGATATTTTGGGTGCCCAAAGTCGATATGTGCATGCATCTTCTGTATCCGTTTATATCTCAAATTCAGACTCAAAACACCCGAATATTCGATATTTTTGGGTCCCAAAAGAAATGTGTACATGCATACTTCGTGTTAGAATATTTTCAAAATACAGGGCTAAAACATGCAGAAATTCGATATTTTAGCTGCCCAAAGTCAATATGTGTATGCATCTTCTGTACCCGTCTATATCTCAAATTCAGGTTCAAAACACTCGAAAATTCGATATTTTTGGGTCCTAGAAGCAATCTGTACATGCCTACTTCTTGCTAGAATGTTGTCAAGTTACAGACCCAAAACATGCTCAAAATCGATATTTTAGGTGCAAAAAGTCGAAATGTGCATGCATCTTCTGTACCCGTTTATATCTCAAATTCAGGCTCAAAACACCCTAAAAGTCGATATTTTTTGGTCCCCGAAGCGATCTGTACATGCCTACTCCGTGTTAGAGTATTTTCAAAATACAGGCCCAAAACATGCTCAAAATCGATATATTAGGTGCAAAATGACGATATGTGCATTCATCCTCGGTATCCGTCTATATCCCAAATTCAGGTTGAAAACACCCGAAAATTCGATAATTTTGGGTCCCAGAAGCGATCTGTACATGCCTACTCCTTGCTAGAATTTTTTCAAGATACAGACACAAAACATGCTCAAAATCGATATTTTAGGTGCAAAAAGTCGATATGTGCATGCATCGTCTGTACCCGGTTATATCCCAATTTCTGGCTCAAAACACCCGAAAATTCGATATTTTTGGGTTCCAGAAGCGATCTGTACATGCCTACTCAGTGCTAGAATATTTTCAAATTATACGCCCAAAACATACTAAAAATCGATATTTTGGGTGCCAAAGTCGATATGTGCATGCATCTTCTGTACCCGTTTATATCTCAAATTCAGGCTCAAAACACCTAAAAAATCGATATTTTTGTGTCCCAGAAGCGATCTGTACATGTCTACACCGTGTTTGAGTATTTTCAAAATACAGGCCCAAAACTTGCTGAAAATCGATATTTTAGGTGCCCGAAGTCGATATGTGCATGCATCTTCTGTACCTGTTCATATCTCAAATTCAGGCTCAGAACAACCGAAAATTCGATTTATTTGGGTCCCAGAAGCGATCTGTACGTGTCTACTCCGTGTTAGAGTATTTTAAAAACTCAGGCTCAAAACATACTCAAAATTGATATTTTGGGTGCCAAAGTCGATATGTGCATGCATCTTCTGTACCCGTTTATATCTCAAATTCAGACTCAAAACTCCCGAATATTCGATATTTTTGGGTCTCAAAAGCCATCTGTACATGCATACTCCGTGTTAGAGTATTTTTAAAATACAAGCCTAAAACATGCTGTAAATCGATATTTTAGCTGCCCAAAGTCAATATGTGTATGCATCTTCTGTACCCGTCTATATCCCAAATTCAGATTCAAGACACCCGAAAATTCGATATTTTTGGGTCGCAGAAGCGATCTGTACATGTCTACTCAGTGCTAGAATGTTTTTAAAAAACAGGCTTAAAACATGCTACAAATCGATATTTTAGGTGTCCAAAGTCAATATGTGCATGCATCTTCTGCACCCGTTTATATTTCAAATTCAGGCTCAAAACACCCAAAAAATCGATATTTTTGTGTCCCAGAAGCGATCTGTACATGCATACTCCGTGTTAGAGTATTTTCAAAATACAGGCCCAAAACATACTCAAAATCGATATTTTAGGTGACCAAAGTCGATATGTGCATGCATTTTCTGTACCCGTTTATATCTCAAATTCAGGCTCAAAACACCCGAAAAGTCGATATTTTTGGGTCCCAGAAGCGATCTGTACATGCCTACTCCGTGTAAATGTATTTTCAAAATACAGGCCCAAAACATGCTGAAAATCTATATTTTAGGTGCCCAAAGTCAATATATGTATGCATCTTCTGTACCCGTCTATATCCCAAATTCAGGTTCAAAACACCCGAAAATTCGATATTTATGGGTCCCAGAAGCCATCTGTACATGCCTACTCCTTGCTAGAATTTTTTAAGATACAAACCCAAGACATGCTCACAATCGATATTTTAGGTGCAAAGAGTCGATATGTTCATGCATCTTTTGTACCCGTTTATATCTCAAATTCAGGCTCAAAACACCCGAAAATTCGATATTTTTGGGTCCCAAAAGCGATCTGTACATGTCTACTCCGAGTTAGAGTATTTTTTAAATACAGGCCTAAAACATGCTAAAAATCGTCATTTTAGGTGCCCAAAGTCGAAATGTGCATGCATCTTCTGTACCCGTTTATATCTCAAATTCAGGCTCAAAACACCCGAAAATTCAATATTTTTGGGTCCCAGAAGCGATCTGTACGTGCATACTCCGTGTTAGAGTGTTTTTAAAATACAGGCCCAAAACATGCTGAAAATCGATATTTTATGTGCCAAAAGTCAATATGTGTATGAATCTTCTGTACACGTGTATATCCCTAATTCAAGTTCAAAAAACCAGAAAATTCGATATTTTTGGGTCCCAAATGCGATCTGTACATGCATACTCCTTGCTAGAATGTTTTCAAGATACAGGCCCAAAACATGCTCAAAATCGATATTTTAGGTGCCCAAAGTCGATATGTGCATGAATCTTCTGTATCCGTTTATATCTCAAATTCAGGCTCAAAACACCTGAAAATTCGATATTTTTGGGTCCCAGAAGTGATCTGTACATGCCTACTCCGTGTTAATGTATTTTCAAAATACAGACCAAAAACATGCTGAAAATCTATATTTTAGGTGCCCAAAGTCAATATGTGTATGCATCTTCTGTACCCGTCTATATCCCAAATTCAGTTTCAAAACACCAGAAAATTCGGTATTTTTGGGTCCCAGAAACGATCTGTACATGCCTACTCCATGCTAGAATTTTTTCAAGATACAGACCCAAAACATGCTCAAAATCGATATTTTAGGTGCAAAAAGTCGATATGTGCATGCATCCTCTGTACCCGGTTATATCCCAAATTCTGGCTCAAAACTCCCGAAAATTCGATGTTTTTGGGTCCCAGAAGCGATCTGTACATGCCTACTCAGTGCTAGAATATTTTCAAATTATACGCCGAAAACATACTAAAAATCGATATTTTGGGTGCCAAAGTCGATATGTGCATGCATCTACTGTACCCGTTTATATCTCAATTTCAGGCTCAAAACACCCAAAAACTCGATATTTTTGTGTCCCAGAAGCGATCTGTACATGCCTACACCGTGCTATAGTATTTTCAAAATACAGGCCCAAAACATGCACAAAATCGATATTTTAGGTGCCCGAAGTCGATATGTGCATGCATCTTCTGTACCTGTTCATATCTCAAATTCAGGCTCAGAACAACCGAAAATTCGATTTATTAGGGTCCCAGAAGCGATCTGTACGTGTCTACTCCGTGTTAGAGTATTTTTAAAATACAGGCTCAAAACATGCTCAAAATCGATATTTTGGGTGCCCAAAGTCGATATGTGCATGCATCTTCTGTACCCGTTTATATCTCAATTTCAGACTCAAAACACCCGAATATTCGATATTTTTGGGTCCCAAAAGCGATCTGTACATGCATACTCCGTGTTAGAGTATTTTTAAAATACAGGACTAAAACATGCTGTAAATCGATATTTTAGCTGCCAAAAGTCAATAAGTGTATGCATCTTCTGTACCCGTCTATATCCCAAATTCAAGTTCAAAACACTCGAAAATTCGATATTTTTGAGTCCCAGAAGCAATCTGTACATGCCTACTTCTTTCTAGAAAGTTTTCATGATACAGACCCAAAACATGCTCAAAATCGATATTTTGGGTGCCAAAGTCGATATGTGCATGCATCTTCTGTACCCGTTTATATCTCAAATTCAGGCTCAAAACACCCAAAAAATCGATATTTTTGTGTCCCAGAAGCGATCTGTACATGTCTACACCGTGCTATAGTATTTTCAAAATACAGGCCCAAAACATGCTCAAAATCGATATTTTAGGTGCCCAAAGTCGATATGTGCATGAATCTTCTGTATCCGTCTATATCCCAAATTCAGGTTCAAAACACCCGAAAATTCGATAATTTTGTGTCCCAGAAGCGATCTGTACATTCCTACTCCTTGCTAGAATATGTTCAAGATACAGACCCAAAACATGCTCAAAATCGATATTTTAAGTGCAAAAAGTCGATATGTGCATGCATCTTCTGTACCCGTTTATATATCAAATTCAGGCTCAAAACTCCGAAAATTCGATATTTTTGGGTCCCTTAAGCAATCTGCACATGCCTACTCAGTGCTAGAATGTTTTTAAAATACAGGCTTAACACATGCTATAAATCGATATTTTAGGTGTCCAAAGTCGATATGTGCATGCATTTTCTGAACCCGTTTATATCTCAAATTCGGGCTCAAAACACCCAAAAAATCGATATTTTTGTGTCCCAGAAGCGATCTGTACATGCCTACTCCGTGTTAGAGTATTTTCAAAATACAGGCCCAAAAGATGCTCAAAATCGATATTTTAGGTGCCCAAAGTCGATATGTGCATGCATCTTCTGAACCCGTTTATATCTCAAATTCAGACTCAAAACACCAGAATATTCGATATTTTTGGGTCCCAAAAGCAATGTGTACATGCATACTCCGTGTTAGTGTATTTTCAAAATACAGGCCTAAAACATGCTGAAAATCGATATTTTAGCTGCCCAAAGTCAATATGTGTATGCATCTTCTGTACCCGTCTATATCCCAAATTCAGGTTCAAAACACTCGAAAATTCGATATTTTTGGGTCCCAGAAGCAATCTGTACATGTCTACTTCTTGCTAGAATGTTTTCAAGATACAGACCCAAAACATGCTCAAAATCGATATTTTAGATTCAAAAAGTCGAAATGTGCATGCATCTTCTGTACCCGTTTATATCTCAAATTCAGGCTCAAAACACCCGAAAATTCGATATTTTTGGGTCCCCGAAGCGATCTGTACATGCCTACTCCGTGTTAGAGTATTTTCAAAATACAGGCCCAAAACATGCTCAAAATCGATATTTTGGGTGGCAAAGTCAATATGTGCATGCATCTTCTGTACCCGTTTATATCTCAAATTCAGGCTCAAAACACCCAAATAATCGATATTGTTGTGTCCCAGAAGCGATCTGTACATGTCTACACCGTGTTTGAGTATTTTCAAAATACAGGCCCAAAACATGCTCAAAATCGATATTTTAGGTGCCCAAAGTCGATATGTGCATGCATCTTCTGTATCCGTCTATATCCCAAATTCAGGTTCAAAACACCAGAAAATTCGATAATTTTGGGTCCCAGAAGCGATTTGTACATCCCTACTCCTTGCTAGAATGTTTTCAAAATACAGACCCAAAACATGCTGAAAATCGATATTTAAGGTGCAAAAAGTAGATATGTGCATGCATCTTCTGTACCCGTTTATATCTCAAATTCAGACTCAAAACTCCGAAAATTCGATATTTTTGGGTCCCTTAAGCGATCTGCACATGCCTACTCAGTGCTAGAATGTTTTCAAAATACAGGCCTAAAACATGCTATAAATCGATATTTTAGGTGTGAAAAGTCGATATGTGCATGCATCTTCTTTACCCGTTTAAATCTCAAATTCAGGCTCAAAACACCCAAAAAATCGATATTTTTGTGTCCCTGAAGCGATCTGTACATGTCTACACCGTGCTATAGTATTTTCAAAATACAGGCCCAAAACATGCTCAAAATCGATATTTTAGGTGCCCGAAGTCGATATGTGCATGTATCTTCTGTACATGTTCATATCTCAATTTCAGGCTCAGAACAACCGAAAATTCGATTTATTTGGGTCCCAGAAGCGATCTGTACGTGTCTACTCCGTGTTAGAGTATTTTAAAAATACATGCTCAAAACATGCTCAAAATCGATATTTTGGGTGCCAAAGTCGATATGTGCATGCATCTTCTGTACCCGTTTATATCTCAAATTCAGACTCAAAACGCCCGAATATTCGATATTTTTGGGTCCCAAAAGCCATCTGTACATGCATACTCCATGTTAGAGTATTTTTAAAATACAAGCCTAAAACATGCTGTAAATCGATATTTTAGCTGCCCAAAGTCAATATGTGTATGTATCTTCTGTACCCGTCTATATCCCAAATTCAGGTTCAAAACACCCGAAAATTCGATATTTTTGGGTCCCAGAAGCGATCTGTACATGCCTACTCAGTACTAGAATGTTTTTAAAATACAGGCTTAAAACATGCTATAAATCGATATTTTAGGTGTGAAAAGTCGATACGTGCATGCATCTTCTGTACCCGTTTATATCTCAAATTCAGGCTCAAAACACCCAAAAAATCGATATTTTTGTGTCCCAGAAGCGATCTGTACATGCATACTCCGTGTTAGAGTATTTTCAAAATACAGGCCCAAAACATACTCAAAATCGATATTTTAGGTGACCAAAGTCGATATGTGCATGCATTTTCTGTACCCGTTTATATCTCAAATTCAGGCTCAAAACACCCGAAAAGTCGATATTTTTGGGTCCCAGAAGCGATCTGTACATGCCTACTCCGTGTTAATGTATTTTCAAAATACAGGCCGAAAACATGCTGAAAATCTATATCTTAGGTGCCCAAAGTCAATATGTGTATGCATCTTCTGTACCCGTCTATATCCCAAATTCAGGTTCAAAACACCAGAAAATTCGGTATTTTTGGGTCCCAGAAGCGACCTGTACATGCCTACTCCTTTCTAGAATGTTTTCAAGATACAGACCCAAAACATGCTTAAAATCGATATTTTAGGTGCAAAAAGTCGATAGGTGCATGCATCTTCTGTACCCGCTTATATCTCAAATTCAGGCTCAAAACACCCAAAAAATCGATATTTTTGTGTCCCAGAAGCGATCTGTATATGCATACTCCGTGTTAGAGTATTTTCAAAATACAGGCCCAAAACATACTCAAAATCGATATTTTAGGTGCCCAAAGTCGATATGTGCATGCATCCTCTGTACCCGGTTATATCCCAAATTCTGGCTCAAAACCACCTAAAAATCGATATTTTTTGGTCCCAGAAGTGATCTGTACATGCCTACTCAGTGCTAGAATATTTTCAAATTATACGCCCAAAACATACTAAAAATCGATATTTTGGGTGCCAAAGTCGATATGTGCATGCATCTTCTGTACCCGTTTATATTTCAACTTCAGGCTCAAAACACCCAAAAAATCGATATTTTTGTGTCCCTGAAGCGATCTGTACATGTCTACACCGTATTAGAGTATTTTAAAAATACAGGCTCAAAACATGCTCAAAATCGATATTTTGGGTGCCAAAGTCGATATGTGCATGCATCTTCTGTACCCGTTTATATCTCAAATTCCGACTCAAAACTCCCGAATATTCGATATTTTTGGGTCCCAAAAGCCATCTGTACATGCATACTCCGTGTTAGAGTATTTTTTAAATACAAGACTAAAACATGCAGAAAATCGATATTTTAGCTGCCCAAAGTCAATATGTGTATGTATCTTCTGTACCCGTCTATATCCCAAATTCAGGTTCAAAACACCCGAAAATTCGATATTTTTGGGTCCCAGAAGCGATCTGTACATGCCTACTCAGTGCTAGAATGTTTTCAAAATAGAGACTCAGAACATGCTAAAAATCGATATTTTAGGTGCCCGAAGTCGATATGTGCATGCATCTTCTGTACCCGTTTATATCTCAAATTCAGGCTCAAAACACCCTAAAAGTCGATATTTTTGGGTCCCAGAAGCGATCTGTACATGCCTACTCCGTGTTAATGAATTTTCAAAATACAGGCCCAAAACATGCTGAAAATCTATATTTTAGGTGCCCAAAGTCAATATGTGTATGCATCTTCTGTACCCGTCTATATCCCAAATTCAGGTTCAAAACACCAGAAAGTTCGGTATTTTTGGGTCCCAGAAGCGACCTGTACATGCCTACTCCTTGCTAGAATGTTTTCAAGATACAGACCCAAAACATGCTTAAAATCGATATTTTAGGTGCAAAAAGTCGATATGTTCATGCATCTTCTGTACCCGTTTATATCTCAAATTCAGGCTCAAAACACCCAAAAAATCGATATTTTTGTGTCCCAGAAGCGATCTGTACATGCATACTCCGTGTTAGAGTATTTTAAAAATACAGGCCCAAAACATACTCAAAATCGATATTTTAGGTGCCCAAAGTCGATATGTGCATGCATCCTCTGTACCCGGTTATATCCCAAATTCTGGCTCAAAAACCCCGAAAAATCGATATTTTTAAGTCCCAGAAGCGATCTGTACATGCCTACTCAGTGCTAGAATATTTTCAAATTATATGCCCAAAACGTACTAAAAATCGATATTTTGGGTGCCAAAGTCGATATGTGCATGCATCTTCTGTACCCGTTTATATCTCAAATTCAGGCTCAAAACACCCAAAAAATCGATATTTTTGTGTCCCTGAAGCGATCTGTACATGTCTACACCGTGCTAGAGTATTTTCAAAATACAGGCCCAAAACATGCTCAAAATCGATATTTTAGGTGCCCAAAGTCGATATGTGCGTGCATCTTCTGTACCCGTTTATATCTCAAATTCAAACTCAAAACACACGAATATTCGATATTTTTGGGTCCCAAATGCAATGTGTACATGCATACTCCGTGTTAGAGTATTTTCAAAATACAGGCCTAAAACATGCTGAAAATCGATATTTTAGCTGCCCAAAGTCAATATGTGTATGTATCTTCTGTACCCGTCTATATCCCAAATTCAGGTTCAAAACACACGAAAATTCGATTTTTTTGGGTCCCAGAAGCAATCTGTACATGCCTACTTCTTGCTAGAATGTTTTCAAGATACAGACCCAAAACATGCTCAAAATCGATATTTTAGGTGCAAAAAGTCGAAATGTGCATGCATCTTCTGTACCCGTTTAAATCTCAAATTCAAGCTCAAAACATCCGAAAATTCGGTATTTTTTGGTCCCAGAAGCGATCTGTACATGCCTACTCCTTGCTAGAATTTTTTCAAGATACAGACCCAAAACATGCTCAAAATCGATATTTTAGGTGCAAAAAGTCTATATGTGCATGCATCCTCTGTACCCGGTTATATCCCTAATTCTGGCTCAAAACCCCCGAAAATTCGATATTTTTGGGTCCCAGAAGCGATCTGTACATGCCTACTCAGTGCTAGAATATTTTCAAATTATACGTTGAAACATATTAAAAATCGATATTTTGGGTGCCAAAGTCGATATGTGCATGCAACTTCTGTACCCGTTTATATCTCAAATTCAGGCTCAAAACACCCAAAAAATTCGATATTTTTGTGTCCCAGAAGCGATCTGTACATGTCTACACCGTGCTATAGTATTTTCAAAATACAGGCCCAAAACATACTCAAAATCGATATTTTAGGTGCCCAAATTCGATATGTGCATGCATCTTCTGTACCCGTTCATATCTCAAATTCAGGCTTAGAACACCCTAAAATTCGATTTATTTGGGTTCCAGAAGCGATCTGTACGTGTCTACTCAGTGTTAGAGTATTTTAAAAATACAGGCCCAAAACATGCTCAAAATCGATATTTTGGGTGAACAAAGTCGATATGTGCATGCATCTTCTGTAACCGTTTATATCTCAAATTCAGACTCAAAACACCCGAATATTCAATATTTTTGGGTCCCAAAAGCAATGTGTACATGCATACTCCGTGTTAGAGTATTTTCAAAATACAGGCCTAAAACATGCTGAAAATCGATATTTTAACTGCCCAAAGTCGATATGTGCATGCATCTTCTGTACACGTGTATATCCCTAATTCAAGTTCAAAACACCAGAAAATTCGATATTTTTGGGTCCCAGAAGCAATCTGTACATGCCTACTCCTTGCTAGAATTTTTTAAGAGACAAACCCAAGACATGCTCAAAATCGATATTTTAGGTGCAAAAAGTCGATATGTGCATGCATCTTCTGTACCCGTTTATATCTCAAATTCAGGCTCAAAACACCCGAAAATTCCCTATTTTTGGGTCCCTTAAGCGATCTGTACATGCATAATCAGTGCTATAATTTTTTCAAAATATATTCTCAAAACATGCTAAAAATCGATATTTTAGGTGTCCAAAGTCGATATGTGCATGCATCTTCTGTACCCGTTTATATCTCAAATTCAGGCTCAAAACACCCCAAAATTCGATATTTTTGGGTCCCAAAAGCGATCTGTACATGTCTACTCCGAGTTAGAGTATTTTTTTAAATACAGGCCCAAAACATGCTAAAAATCGATATTTTAGGTGCCCAAAGTCGATATGTGCATGCATCTTCTGTACCCGTTTATATCTCAAATTCAGGCTCAAAACACCCGAAAATTCAATATTTTTGGATCCCAGAAGCGATCTGTACGTGCATACTCCGTGTTAGAGTGTTTTTAAAATACAGGCCCAAAACATGCTGAAAATCGATATTTTATGTGCCCAAAGTCAATATGTGTATGCATCTTCTGTACACGTGTATATCCCTAATTCAATTTAAAAAAAAAACAGAAAATTCGATATTTTTGGGTCCCAAAAGCGATATGTACATGCCTATTCCTTGCTAGAATGTTTTCAAGATACATACCCAAAACATGCTCAAAATAGATATTTTAAGTGTAAAAAGTCGGTATGTGCATGCATCTTCTGTACCCGTTTATATCTCAAATTCAGGCTCAAAAACTCCGAAAATTCGATATTTTTGGGTCCCAGAAGCAATCTGCACATGCCTACTCAGTGCTAGAATGTTTTTAAAATACAGGCTTAAAACATGCTATAAATCGATATTTTAGGTGTCCAAAGTCGATATGTGCATGCATCTTCTGTACCCGTTTATATCTCAAATTTAGGCTCAAAACCCCCGAAAAATCGATATTTTTGGGTCCTAAAAACGATCTGTACATGTCTACTCCGTGTTAGAGTATTTTTAAATTACAGGCCCAAATTATGCTGAAAATCGATATTTTAGGTGCCCAAAGTCGATATGTGCATGCATCATCTGTACCCGTTTATATCTCAAATTTAGGCTCAAAACCCCCGAAAAATCGATATTTTTGGGTCCTAAAAGCGATCTGTACATGCCTACTCCGTGTTAATGTATTTTCAAAATACAGGCCCAAAACATGCTGAAAATCTATATTTTAGGTGCCCAAAGTCAATATGTGTATGCATCTTCTGTACCCGTCTATATCCCAAATTCTGGTTCAAAACACCAGAAAATTCGGTATTTTTGGGTCCCAGAAGCGACCTGTACATGCCTACTCCTTGCTAAAATTTTTTAAGATACAAACCCAAGACATGCTCAAAATCGATATTTTAGGTGCAAAAAGACGATATGTGCATGCATCTTCTGTACCCGTTTATATCTCAAATTCAGGCTCAAAACACCCGAAAATTCCATATTTTGGGGTCCCAAAATCGATCTGTACATGTCTACTCCGTGTTAGAGTATTTTTAAAATACAGGCCCATAACATGCTAAAAAAAACGATATATTAAATGTCCAAAGTCGATATGTGCATGCATCTTCTGTACCCGTTTATATCTCAAATTCAGGCTCAAAACACCCAAAAAATCGATATTTTTGTGTCCCTGAAGCGATCTGTACATGTCTACACCGTGCTAGAGTATTTTCAAAATACAGGCCCAAAACATGCTCAAAATCGATATTTTAGGTGCCCAAAGTCGATATGTGCGTGCATCTTCTGTACCCGTTTATATCTCAAATTCAAACTCAAAACACCCGAATATTCGATATTTTTGGGTCCCAAATGCAATATGTACATGCATACTCCGTGTTAGAGTATTTTCAAAATACAGGCCTAAAACATGCTGAAAATCGATATTTTAGCTGCCCAAAGTCAATATGTGTATGTATCTTCTGTACCCGTCTATATCCCAAATTCAGGTTCAAAACACACGAAAATTCGATTTTTTTGGGTCCCAGAAACAATCTGTACATGCCTACTTCTTGCTAGAATGTTTTCAAGATACAGACCCAAAACATGCTCAAAATCGATATTTTAGGTGCAAAAAGTCGAAATGTGAATGCATTTTCTGTACCCGTTTAAATCTCAAATTCAAGCTCAAAACATCCGAAAATTCGGTATTTTTTGGTCCCAGAAGCGATCTGTACATGCCTACTCCTTGCTAGAATTTTTTCAAGATACAGACCCAAAACATGCTCAAAATCGATATTTTAGGTGCAAAAAGTCTATATGTGCATGCATCCTCTGTACCCGGTTATATCCCTAATTCTGGCTCAAAACCCCCGAAAATTCGATATTTTTGGGTCCCAGAAGCGATCTGTACATGCCTACTCAGTGCTAGAATATTTTCAAATTATACGTTGAAACATATTAAAAATCGATATTTTGGGTGCCAAAGTCGATATGTGCATGCAACTTCTGTACCCGTTTATATCTCAAATTCAGGCTCAAAACACCCAAAAAATTCGATATTTTTGTGTCCCAGAAGCGATCTGTACATGTCTACACCGTGCTATAGTATTTTCAAAATACAGGCCCAAAACATGCTCAAAATCGATATTTTAGGTGCCCAAATTCGATATGTGCATGCATCTTTTGTACCCGTTCATATCTCAAATTCAGGCTTAGAACACCCTAAAATTCGATTTATTTGGGTTCCAGAAGCGATCTGTACGTGTCTACTCAGTGTTAGAGTATTTTAAAAATACAGGCCCAAAACATGCTCAAAATCGATATTTTGGGTGAACAAAGTCGATATGTGCATGCATCTTCTGTAACCGTTTATATCTCAAATTCAGACTCAAAACACCCGAATATTCAATATTTTTGGGTCCCAAAAGCAATGTGTACATGCATACTCCGTGTTAGAGTATTTTCAAAATACAGGCCTAAAACATGCTGAAAATCGATATTTTAACTGCCCAAAGTCGATATGTGCATGCATCTTCTGTACACGTGTATATCCCTAATTCAAGTTCAAAACACCAGAAAATTCGATATTTTTGGGTCCCAGAAGCAATCTGTACATGCCTACTCCTTGCTAGAATTTTTTAAGAGACAAACCCAAGACATGCTCAAAATCGATATTTTAGGTGCAAAAAGTCGATATGTGCATGCATCTTCTGTACCCGTTTATATCTCAAATTCAGGCTCAAAACACCCGAAAATTCCCTATTTTTGGGTCCCTTAAGCGATCTGTACATGCATAATCAGTGCTATAATTTTTTCAAAATATATTCTCAAAACATGCTAAAAATCGATATTTTAGGTGTCCAAAGTCGATATGTGCATGCATCTTCTGTACCCGTTTATATCTCAAATTCAGGCTCAAAACACCCCAAAATTCGATATTTTTGGGTCCCAAAAGCGATCTGTACATGTCTACTCCGAGTTAGAGTATTTTTTTAAATACAGGCCCAAAACATGCTAAAAATCGATATTTTAGGTGCCCAAAGTCGATATGTGCATGCATCTTCTGTACCCGTTTATATCTCAAATTCAGGCTCAAAACACCCGAAAATTCAATATTTTTGGGTCCCAGAAGCGATCTGTACGTGCATACTCCGTGTTAGAGTGTTTTTAAAATACAGGCCCAAAACATGCTCAAAATCGATATTTTATGTGCCCAAAGTCAATATGTGTATGCATCTTCTGTACACGTGTATATCCCTAATTCAATTTAAAAAAAAAACAGAAAATTCGATATTTTTGGGTCCCAAAAGCGATATGTACATGCCTATTCCTTGCTAGAATGTTTTCAAGATACATACCCAAAACATGCTCAAAATAGATATTTTAAGTGTAAAAAGTCGGTATGTGCATGCATCTTCTGTACCCGTTTATATCTCAAATTCAGGCTCAAAAACTCCGAAAATTCGATATTTTTGGGTCCCAGAAGCAATCTGCACATGCCTACTCAGTGCTAGAATGTTTTTAAAATACAGGCTTAAAACATGCTATAAATCGATATTTTAGGTGTCCAAAGTCGATATGTGCATGCATCTTCTGTACCCGTTTATATCTCAAATTTAGGCTCAAAACCCCCGAAAAATCGATATTTTTGGGTCCTAAAAGCGATCTGTACATGTCTACTCCGTGTTAGAGTATTTTTAAATTACAGGCCCAAATTATGCTGAAAATCGATATTTTAGGTGCCCAAAGTCGATATGTGCATGCATCATCTGTACCCGTTTATATCTCAAATTCAGGCTCAAAACACCCGAAAATTCTATATTTTTGGGTCCCAGAAGCGATCTGTACATGTCTACACCGTGCTATAGTATTTTCAAATTATAGGCCCAAAACATGCTCAAAATCGATATTTTAGGTGCCCAAAGTCGATATGTGCATGCATCTTCTGTACCCGTTCATATCTCAAATTCAGGCTCAGAACACCCTAAAATTCGATTTATTTGGGTTCCAGAGGCGATCTGTACGTGTCTACTCAGTGTTAGAGTATTTTAAAAATACAGGCCCAAAACATGCTCAAAATCGATATTTTGGGTGCCCAAAGTCGATATGTGCATGCATCTTCTGAACCCGTTTATATCTCAAATTCAGGCTCAAAAAACCCGAAAATTCGATATTTTTGGGTCCCCGAAGCCATCTGTATATGCCTACTCCGAGTTAGAGTATTTTCAAAATACATTCCCAAAACATGCTGAAAATCTATATTTTAGGTGCCCAAAGTCGATATGTGCATGCATCTTCTGTATCCGTCTATATCCCAAATTCAGGTTTAAAACACCAGAAAATTCGATATTTTTGGGTCCCAGAAGCGATCTGTACATGCCTACTCCTTGCTAGAATTTTTTAAGATACAAACCCAAGACATGCTCAAAATCGATATTTTAGTTGCAAAAAGTCGATATGTTCATGCATCTTCTGTACCCGTTTAAATCTCAAATTCAGGCTCAAAACACCCTAAAATTCCATATTTTTGGGTCCCTTAAGCGATCTGTACATGCATACTCAGTGCTAGAATGTTTTCAAAATATAGGCTCAAGACATGCTAAAAATCGATATTTTAGGTGTCCAAAGTCGATATGTGCATGCTTCTTCTGTACCCGTTCATATCTAAAATTCAGGCTCAAAACACCCGAAAATTCGATATTTTTGGGTCCAAAAAGCGATCTGTACATGTCTACTCCGAGTTAGAGTATTTTTTAAATACAGGACCAAAACATGCTAAAATCGATATTTTAGGTGCCCAAAGTCGATATGTACATGCATCTTCTGTACCCGTTTATATCTCAAATTCAGGCTCAAAACACCCGAAAATTCAATATTTTTGGGTCCCAGAAGCGATCTGTACGTGCATACTCCGTGTTAGAGTGTTTTTAAAATACAGGCCCAAAACATGCTGAAAATCGATATTTTATGTGCCCAAAGTCAATATGTGTATGCATCTTCTGTACACGTGTATATCCCTAATTCAAGTTCAAAACACCAGAAAATTCGATATTTTTGGGTCCCAAATGCGATCTGTACATGCCTACTCCTTGCTAGAATGTTTTCAAGATACAGACCCAAAACATGCTCAAAATCGATATTTTAAGTGCAAAAAGTCAATATGTGCATGCATCTTCTGTACCCGTTTATATCTCAAATTCAGGCTCAAAACACCCAAAAAATCGATATTTTTGTGTCCCTGAAGCGATCTGTACATGTCTACACCGTGTTAGAGTATTTTAAAAATACAGGCTCAAAACATGCTCAAAATCGATATTTTGGGTGCCCAAAGTCAATATGTGCATGCATCTTCTGTACCCGTTTATATCTCAAATTCCGACTCAAAACTCCCGAATATTCGATATTTTTGGGTCCCAAAAGCCATCTGTACATGCATACTCCGTGTTAGAGTATTTTTTAAATACAAGCCTAAAACATGCAGAAAATCGATATTTTAGCTGCCCAAAGTCAATATGTGTATGTATCTTCTGTACCCGTCTATATCCCAAATTCAGGTTCAAAACACCCGAAAATTCGATATTTTTGGGTCCCAGAAGCGATCTGTACATGCCTACTCAGTGCTAGAATGTTTTCAAAATAGAGACTCAGAACATGCTAAAAATCGATATTTTAGGTGCCCGAAGTCGATATGTGCATGCATTTTCTGTACCCGTTTATAACTCAAATTCAGGCTCAAAACTCCCGAATATTCGATATTTTTGTGTCCCAGAAGCAATCTGTACATGCATACTCCGTGTTAAAGTATTTTCAAAATACAGGCCCAAAACATACTTAAAATCGATATTTTAGGTGACCAAAGTCGATATGTGCATGCACTTTCTGTACCCATTTATATCTCAAATTCAGGCTCAAAACACCCTAAAAGTCGATATTTTTGGGTCCCAGAAGCGATCTGTACATGCCTACTCCGTGTTAATGTATTTTCAAAATACAGGCCCAAAACATGCTGAAAATCTATATTTTAGGTGCCCAAAGTCAATATGTGTATGCATCTTCTGTACCCGTCTATATCCCAAATTCTGGTTCAAAACACCAGAAAATTCGGTATTTTTGGGTCCCAGAAGCGACCTGTACATGCCTACTCCTTGCTAAAAAATTTTAAGATACAAACCCAAGACATGCTCAAAATCGATATTTTAGGTGCAAAAAGTCGATATGTGCATGCATCTTCTGTACCCGTTTATATCTCAAATTCAGGCTCAAAACACCCGAAAATTCCATATTTTGGGGTCCCAAAATCGATCTGTACATGTCTACTCCGTGTTAGAGTATTTTTAAAATACAGGCCCAAAACATGCTAAAAAAAACGATATATTAAATGTCCAAAGTCGATATGTGCATGCATCTTCTGTACCCGTTTATATCTCAAATTCAGGCTCAAAACACCCAAAAAATCGATATTTTTGTGTCCCTGAAGCGATCTGTACATGTCTACACCGTGCTAGAGTATTTTCAAAATACAGGCCCAAAACATGCTCAAAATCGATATTTTAGGTGCCCAAAGTCGATATGTGCGTGCATCTTCTGTACCCGTTTATATCTCAAATTCAAACTCAAAACACCCGAATATTCGATATTTTTGGGTCCCAAATGCAATGTGTACATGCATACTCCGTGTTAGAGTATTTTCAAAATACAGGCCTAAAACATGCTGAAAATCGATATTTTAGCTGCCCAAAGTCAATATGTGTATGTATCTTCTGTACCCGTCTATATCCCAAATTCAGGTTCAAAACACACGAAAATTCGATTTTTTTGGGTCCCAGAAGCAATCTGTACATGCCTACTTCTTGCTAGAATGTTTTCAAGATACAGACCCAAAACATGCTCAAAATCGATATTTTAGGTGCATAAAGTCGAAATGTGCATGCATCTTCTGTACCCGTTTAAATCTCAAATTCAAGCTCAAAACATCCGAAAATTTGGTATTTTTTGGTCCCAGAAGCGATCTGTACATGCCTACTCCTTGCTAGAATTTTTTCAAGATACAGACCCAAAACATGCTCAAAATCGATATTTTAGGTGCAAAAAGTCTATATGTGCATGCATCCTCTGTACCCGGTTATATCCCTAATTCTGGCTCAAAACCCCCGAAAATTCGATATTTTTGGGTCCCAGAAGCGATCTGTACATGCCTACTCAGTGCTAGAATATTTTCAAATTATACGTTGAAACATATTAAAAATCGATATTTTGGGTGCCAAAGTCGATATGTGCATGCATCTTCTGTACCCGTTTATATCTCAAATTCAGGCTCAAAACACCCAAAAAATTCGATATTTTTGTGTCCCAGAAGCGATCTGTACATGTCTACACCGTGCTATAGTATTTTCAAAATACAGGCCCAAAACATGCTCAAAATCGATATTTTAGGTGCCCAAATTCGATATGTGCATGCATCTTCTGTACCCGTTCATATCTCAAATTCAGGCTTAGAACACCCTAAAATTCGATTTATTTGGGTTCCAGAAGCGATCTGTACGTGTCTACTCAGTGTTAGAGTATTTTAAAAATACAGGCCCAAAACATGCTCAAAATCGATATTTTGGGTGAACAAAGTCGATATGTGCATGCATCTTCTGTAACCGTTTATATCTCAAATTCAGACTCAAAACACCCGAATATTCAATATTTTTGGGTCCCAAAAGCAATGTGTACATGCATACTCCGTGTTAGAGTATTTTCAAAATACAGGCCTAAAACATGCTGAAAATCGATATTTTAACTGCCCAAAGTCGATATGTGCATGCATCTTCTGTACACGTGTATATCCCTAATTCAAGTTCAAAACACCAGAAAATTCAATATTTTTGGGTCCCAGAAGCAATCTGTACATGCCTACTCCTTGCTAGAATTTTTTAAGAGACAAACCCAAGACATGCTCAAAATCGATATTTTAGGTGCAAAAAGTCGATATGTGCATGCATCTTCTGTACCCGTTTATATCTCAAATTCAGGCTCAAAACACCCGAAAATTCCCTATTTTTGGGTCCCTTAAGCGATCTGTACATGCATAATCAGTGCTTTAATGTTTTCAAAATATATTCTCAAAACATGCTAAAAATCGATATTTTAGGTGTCCAAAGTCGATATGTGCATGCATCTTCTGTACCCGTTTATATCTCAAATTCAGGCTCAAAACACCCCAAAATTCGATATTTTTGGGTCCCAAAAGCGATCTGTACATGTCTACTCCGAGTTAGAGTATTTTTTTAAATACAGGCCCAAAACATGCTAAAAATCGATATTTTAGGTGCCCAAAGTCGATATGTGCATGCATCTTCTGTACCCGTTTATATCTCAAATTCAGGCTCAAAACACCCGAAAATTCAATATTTTTGGGTCCCAGAAGCGATCTGTACGTGCATACTCCGTGTTAGAGTGTTTTTAAAATACAGGCCCAAAACATGCTGAAAATCGATATTTTATGTGCCCAAAGTCAATATGTGTATGCATCTTCTGTACACGTGTATATCCCTAATTCAATTTCAAAACACCAGAAAATTCGATATTTTTGGGTCCCAAAAGCGATATGTAAATGCCTATTCCTTGTTAGAATGTTTTCAAGATACATACCCAAAACATGCTCAAAATAGATATTTTAAGTGTAAAAAGTCGGTATGTGCATGCATCTTCTGTACCCGTTTATATCTCAAATTCAGGCTCAAAACTCCGAAAATTCGATATTTTTGGGTCCCAGAAGCAATCTGCACATGCCTACTCAGTGCTAGAATGTTTTTAAAATACAGGCTTAAAACATGCTATAAATCGATATTTTAGGTGTCCAAAGTCGATATGTGCATGCATCTTCTGTACCCGTTTATATCTCAAATTTAGGCTCAAAACCCCCGAAAAATCGATATTTTTGGGTCCTAAAAGCGATCTGTACATGTCTACTCCGTGTTAGAGTATTTTTAAATTACAGGCCCAAATTATGCTGAAAATCGATATTTTAGGTGCCCAAAGTCGATATGTGCATGCATCATCTGTACCCGTTTATATCTCAAATTCAGGCTCAAAACACCTGAAAATTCTATATTTTTGGGTCCCAGAAGCGATCTGTACATGTCTACACCGTGCTATAGTATTTTCAAATTATAGGCCCAAAACATGCTCAAAATCGATATTTTAGGTGCCCAAAGTCGATATGTGCATGCATCTTCTGTACCCGTTCATATCTCAAATTCAGGCTCAGAACACCCTAAAATTCGATTTATTTGGGTTCCAGAGGCGATCTGTACGTGTCTACTCAGTGTTAGAGTATTTTAAAAATACAGGCCCAAAACATGCTCAAAATCGATATTTTGGGTGCCCAAAGTCGATATGTGCATGCATCTTCTGAACCCGTTTATATCTCAAATTCAGGCTCAAAACACCCGAAAATTCGATATTTTTGGGTCCCCGAAGCCATCTGTATATGCCTACTCCGAGTTAGAGTATTTTCAAAATACATTCCCAAAACATGCTGAAAATCTATATTTTAGGTGCCCAAAGTCGATATGTGCATGCATCTTCTGTATCCGTCTATATCCCAAATTCAGGTTTAAAACACCAGAAAATTCGATATTTTTGGGTCCCAGAAGCGATCTGTACATGCCTACTCCTTGCAAGAATTTTTTAAGATACAAACCAAAGACATGCTCAAAATCGATATTTTAGTTGCAAAAAGTCGATATGTTCATGCATCTTCTGTACCCGTTTATATCTCAAATTCAGGCTCAAAACACCCGAAAATTCCATATTTTTGATTCCCTTAAGCGATCTGTACATGCATACTCAGTGCTAGAATGTTTTCAAAATATAGGCTCAAGACATGCTAAAAATCGATATTTTAGGTGTCCAAAGTCGATATGTGCATGCTTCTTCTGTACCCGTTTATATCTAAAATTCAGGCTCAAAACACCCGAAAATTCGATATTTTTGGGTCCCAAAAGCGATCTGTACATGTCTACTCCGAGTTAGAGTATTTTTTAAATACAGGCCCAAAACATGCTGAAAATCGATATTTTATGTGCCCAAAGTCAATATGTGTATGCATCTTCTGTACCCGTCTATATCCCAAATTCTGGTTCAAAACACCAGAAAATTCGGTATTTTTGGGTCCCAGAAGCGACCTGTACATGCCTACTCCTTGCTAAAATTTTTTAAGATACAAACCCAAGACATGCTCAAAATCGATATTTTAGGTGCAAAAAGTCGATATGTGCATGCATCTTCTGTACCCGTTTATATCTCAAATTCAGGCTCAAAACACCCGAAAATTCCATATTTTGGGGTCCCAAAATCGATCTGTACATGTCTACTCCGTGTTAGAGTATTTTTAAAATACAGGCCCAAAACATGCTAAAAAAAACGATATATTAAATGTCCAAAGTCGATATGTGCATGCATCTTCTGTACCCGTTTATATCTCAAATTCAGGCTCAAAACACCCAAAAAATCGATATTTTTGTGTCCCAGAAGCGATCTGTACGTGCATACTCCGTGTTAGAGTGTTTTTAAAATACAGGCCCAAAACATGCTGAAAATCGATATTTTATGTGCCCAAAGTCAATATGTGTATGCATCTTCTGTACACGTGTATATCCCTAATTCAATTTCAAAACACCAGAAAATTCGATATTTTTGGGTCCCAAAAGCGATATGTACATGCCTATTCCTTGCTAGAATGTTTTCAAGATACATACCCAAAACATGCTCAAAATAGATATTTTAAGTGTAAAAAGTCGGTATGTGCATGCATCTTCTGTACCCGTTTATATCTCAAATTCAGGCTCAAAACTCCGAAAATTCGATATTTTTGGGTCCCAGAAGCAATCTGCACATGCCTACTCAGTGCTAGAATGTTTTTAAAATACAGGCTTAAAACATGCTATAAATCGATATTTTAGGTGTCCAAAGTCGATATGTGCATGCATCTTCTGTACCCGTTTATATCTCAAATTTAGGCTCAAAACCCCCGAAAAATCGATATTTTTGGGTCCTAAAAGCGATCTGTACATGTCTACTCCGTGTTAGAGTATTTTTAAATTACAGGCCCAAATTATGCTGAAAATCGATATTTTAGGTGCCCAAAGTCGATATGTGCATGCATCATCTGTACCCGTTTATATCTCAAATTCAGGCTCAAAACACCTGAAAATTCTATATTTTTGGGTCCCAGAAGCGATCTGTACATGTCTACACCGTGCTATAGTATTTTCAAATTATAGGCCCAAAACATGCTCAAAATCGATATTTTAGGTGCCCAAAGTCGATATGTGCATGCATCTTCTGTACCCGTTCATATCTCAAATTCAGGCTCAGAACACCCTAAAATTCGATTTATTTGGGTTCCAGAGGCGATCTGTACGTGTCTACTCAGTGTTAGAGTATTTTAAAAATACAGGCCCAAAACATGCTCAAAATCGATATTTTGGGTGCCCAAAGTCGATATGTGCATGCATCTTCTGAACCCGTTTATATCTCAAATTCAGGCTCAAAACACCCGAAAATTCGATATTTTTGGGTCCCCGAAGCCATCTGTATATGCCTACTCCGAGTTAGAGTATTTTCAAAATACATTCCCAAAACATGCTGAAAATCTATATTTTAGGTGCCCAAAGTCGATATGTGCATGCATCTTCTGTATCCGTCTATATCCCAAATTCAGGTTTAAAACACCAGAAAATTCGATATTTTTGGGTCCCAGAAGCGATCTGTACATGCCTACTCCTTGCTAGAATTTTTTAAGATACAAACCCAAGACATGCTCAAAATCGATATTTTAGTTGCAAAAAGTCGATATGTTCATGCATCTTCTGTACCCGTTTAAATCTCAAATTCAGGCTCAAAACACCCTAAAATTCCATATTTTTGGGTCCCTTAAGCGATCTGTACATGCATACTCAGTGCTAGAATGTTTTCAAAATATAGGCTCAAGACATGCTAAAAATCGATATTTTAGGTGTCCAAAGTCGATATGTGCATGCTTCTTCTGTACCCGTTTATATCTAAAATTTAGGCTCAAAACACCCGAAAATTCGATATTTTTGGGTCCAAAAAGCGATCTGTACATGTCTACTCCGAGTTAGAGTATTTTTTAAATACAGGACCAAAACATGCTAAAATCGATATTTTAGGTGCCCAAAGTCGATATGTGCATGCATCTTCTGTACCCGTTTATATCTCAAATTCAGGCTCAAAACACCCGAAAATTCAATATTTTTGGGTCCCAGAAGCGATCTGTACGTGCATACTCCGTGTTAGAGTGTTTTTAAAATACAGGCCCAAAACATGCTGAAAATCGATATTTTATGTGCCCAAAGTCAATATGTGTATGCATCTTCTGTACACGTGTATATCCCTAATTCAAGTTCAAAACACCAGAAAATTCGATATTTTTGGGTCCCAAATGCGATCTGTACATGCCTACTCCTTGCTAGAATGTTTTCAAGATACAGACCCAAAACATGCTCAAAATCGATATTTTAAGTGCAAAAAGTCGATATGTGCATGCATCTTCTGTACCCGTTTATATCTCAAATTCAGGCTCAAAACACCCAAAAAATCGATATTTTTGTGTCCCTGAAGCGATCTGTACATGTCTACACCGTGTTAGAGTATTTTAAAAATACAGGCTCAAAACATGCTCAAAATCGATATTTTGGGTGCCCAAAGTCAATATGTGCATGCATCTTCTGTACCCGTTTATATCTCAAATTCCGACTCAAAACTCCCGAATATTCGATATTTTTGGGTCCCAAAAGCCATCTGTACATGCATACTCCGTGTTAGAGTATTTTTTAAATACAAGCCTAAAACATGCAGAAAATCGATATTTTAGCTGCCCAAAGTCAATATGTGTATGTATCTTCTGTACCCGTCTATATCCCAAATTCAGGTTCAAAACACCCGAAAATTCGATATTTTTGGGTCCCAGAAGCGATCTGTACATGCCTACTCAGTGCTAGAATGTTTTCAAAATAGAGACTCAGAACATGCTAAAAATCGATATTTTAGGTGCCCGAAGTCGATATGTGCATGCATTTTCTGTACCCGTTTATATCTCAAATTCAGGCTCAAAACTCCCGAATATTCGATATTTTTGTGTCCCAGAAGCAATCTGTACATGCATACTCCGTGTTAAAGTATTTTCAAAATACAGGCCCAAAACATACTTAAAATCGATATTTTAGGTGACCAAAGTCGATATGTGCATGCACTTTCTGTACCCATTTATATCTCAAATTCAGGCTCAAAACACCCTAAAAGTCGATATTTTTGGGTCCCAGAAGCGATCTGTACATGCCTACTCCGTGTTAATGTATTTTCAAAATACAGGCCCAAAACATGCTGAAAATCTATATTTTAGGTGCCCAAAGTCAATATGTGTATGCATCTTCTGTACCCGTCTATATCCCAAATTCTGGTTCAAAACACCAGAAAATTCGGTATTTTTGGGTCCCAGAAGCGACCTGTACATGCCTACTCCTTGCTAAAAATTTTTAAGATACAAACCCAAGACATGCTCAAAATCGATATTTTAGGTGCAAAAAGTCGATATGTGCATGCATCTTCTGTACCCGTTTATATCTCAAATTCAGGCTCAAAACACCCGAAAATTCCATATTTTGGGGTCCCAAAATCGATCTGTACATGTCTACTCCGTGTTAGAGTATTTTTAAAATACAGGCCCAAAACATGCTAAAAAAAACGATATATTAAATGTCCAAAGTCGATATGTGCATGCATCTTCTGTACCCGTTTATATCTCAAATTCAGGCTCAAAACACCCAAAAAATCGATATTTTTGTGTCCCTGAAGCGATCTGTACATGTCTACACCGTGCTAGAGTATTTTCAAAATACAGGCCCAAAACATGCTCAAAATCGATATTTTAGGTGCCCAAAGTCGATATGTGCGTGCATCTTCTGTACCCGTTTATATCTCAAATTCAAACTCAAAACACCCGAATATTCGATATTTTTGGGTCCCAAATGCAATGTGTACATGCATACTCCGTGTTAGAGTATTTTCAAAATACAGGCCTAAAACATGCTGAAAATCGATATTTTAGCTGCCCAAAGTCAATATGTGTATGTATCTTCTGTACCCGTCTATATCCCAAATTCAGGTTCAAAACACACGAAAATTCGATTTTTTTGGGTCCCAGAAGCAATCTGTACATGCCTACTTCTTGCTAGAATGTTTTCAAGATACAGACCCAAAACATGCTCAAAATCGATATTTTAGGTGCATAAAGTCGAAATGTGCATGCATCTTCTGTACCCGTTTAAATCTCAAATTCAAGCTCAAAACACCCCAAAATTCGATATTTTTGGGTCCCAAAAGCGATCTGTACATGTCTACTCCGAGTTAGAGTATTTTTTTAAATACAGGCCCAAAACATGCTAAAAATCGATATTTTAGGTGCCCAAAGTCGATATGTGCATGCATCTTCTGTACCCGTTTATATCTCAAATTCAGGCTCAAAACACCCGAAAATTCAATATTTTTGGGTCCCAGAAGCGATCTGTACGTGCATACTCCGTGTTAGAGTGTTTTTAAAATACAGGCCCAAAACATGCTGAAAATCGATATTTTATGTGCCCAAAGTCAATATGTGTATGCATCTTCTGTACACGTGTATATCCCTAATTCAATTTCAAAACACCAGAAAATTCGATATTTTTGGGTCCCAAAAGCGATATGTACATGCCTATTCCTTGCTAGAATGTTTTCAAGATACATACCCAAAACATGCTCAAAATAGATATTTTAAGTGTAAAAAGTCGGTATGTGCATGCATCTTCTGTACCCGTTTATATCTCAAATTCAGGCTCAAAACTCCGAAAATTCGATATTTTTGGGTCCCAGAAGCAATCTGCACATGCCTACTCAGTGCTAGAATGTTTTTAAAATACAGGCTTAAAACATGCTATAAATCGATATTTTAGGTGTCCAAAGTCGATATGTGCATGCATCTTCTGTACCCGTTTATATCTCAAATTTAGGCTCAAAACCCCCGAAAAATCGATATTTTTGGGTCCTAAAAGCGATCTGTACATGTCTACTCCGTGTTAGAGTATTTTTAAATTACAGGCCCAAATTATGCTGAAAATCGATATTTTAGGTGCCCAAAGTCGATATGTGCATGCATCATCTGTACCCGTTTATATCTCAAATTCAGGCTCAAAACACCTGAAAATTCTATATTTTTGGGTCCCAGAAGCGATCTGTACATGTCTACACCGTGCTATAGTATTTTCAAATTATAGGCCCAAAACATGCTCAAAATCGATATTTTAGGTGCCCAAAGTCGATATGTGCATGCATCTTCTGTACCCGTTCATATCTCAAATTCAGGCTCAGAACACCCTAAAATTCGATTTATTTGGGTTCCAGAGGCGATCTGTACGTGTCTACTCAGTGTTAGAGTATTTTAAAAATACAGGCCCAAAACATGCTCAAAATCGATATTTTGGGTGCCCAAAGTCGATATGTGCATGCATCTTCTGAACCCGTTTATATCTCAAATTCAGGCTCAAAACACCCGAAAATTCGATATTTTTGGGTCCCCGAAGCCATCTGTATATGCCTACTCCGAGTTAGAGTATTTTCAAAATACATTCCCAAAACATGCTGAAAATCTATATTTTAGGTGCCCAAAGTCGATATGTGCATGCATCTTCTGTATCCGTCTATATCCCAAATTCAGGTTTAAAACACCAGAAAATTCGATATTTTTGGGTCCCAGAAGCGATCTGTACATGCCTACTCCTTGCAAGAATTTTTTAAGATACAAACCAAAGACATGCTCAAAATCGATATTTTAGTTGCAAAAAGTCGATATGTTCATGCATCTTCTGTACCCGTTTATATCTCAAATTCAGGCTCAAAACACCCGAAAATTCCATATTTTTGATTCCCTTAAGCGATCTGTACATGCATACTCAGTGCTAGAATGTTTTCAAAATATAGGCTCAAGACATGCTAAAAATCGATATTTTAGGTGTCCAAAGTCGATATGTGCATGCTTCTTCTGTACCCGTTTATATCTAAAATTCAGGCTCAAAACACCCGAAAATTCGATATTTTTGGGTCCAAAAAGCGATCTGTACATGTCTACTCCGAGTTAGAGTATTTTTTAAATACAGGCCCAAAACATGCTGAAAATCGATATTTTATGTGCCCAAAGTCAATATGTGTATGCATCTTCTGTACACGTGTATATCCCTAATTCAAGTTCAAAACACCAGAAAATTCGATATTTTTGGGTCCCAAATGCGATCTGTACATGCCTACTCCTTGCTAGAATGTTTTCAAGATACAGACCCAAAACATGCTCAAAATCGATATTTTTAATGCAAAAAGTCGATATGTGCATGCATCTTCTGTACCCGTTTATATCTCAAATTCAGGCTCAAAACTCCGAAAATTTGATATTTTGGGTCCCAGAAGCAATCTGCACATGCCTACTCAGTGCTAAAATGTTTTTAAAATACAGGCTTAAAACATGCTATAAATCGATATTTTAGGTGTCCAAAGTCGATATGTGCATGCATCTTCTGTACCCGTTTATATCTCAAATTCAGGCTCAAAACACCCGAAAATTCGATATTTTTGGGTCCCAAAAGCGATCTGTACATGTCTACTCCGTGTTAGAGTATTTTCAAAATACAGGCCCAAAACATGCTCAAAATCGATATTTTAGGTGCCCAAAGTCGATATGTGCATGAATCTTTTGTATCCGTTTATATCTCAAATTCAGGCTCAAAACACCTGAAAATTCGATATTTTTGGGTCCCAGAAGTGATCTGTACATGCCTACTCCGGGGTAATGTATTTTCAAAATACAGGCCCAAAACATGCTGAAAATCTATATTTTAGGTGCCCAAAGTCGATATGTGTATGCATCTTCTGTACCCGTCTATATCCCAAATTCAGTTTGAAAACACCAGAAAATTCGATATTTTTGGGTCCCAGAAACGATCTGTACATGCCTACTCCATGCTAGAATTTTTTCAAGATACAGACCCAAAACATGCTCAAAATCGATATTTTAGGTGCAAAAAGTCGATATGTGCATGCATCCTCTGTACCCGGTTATATCCCAAATTCTGGCTCAAAACCCCCGAAAATTCGATGTTTTTGGGTCCCAGAAGCGATCTGTACATGCCTACTCAGTGCTAGAATATTTTCAAATTATACGCCGAAAACATACTAAAAATCGATATTTTGGGTGCCAAAGTCGATATGTGCATGCATCTTCTGTACCCGTTTATATCTCAAATTCAGGCTCAAAACCCCCAAAAACTCGATATTGTTGTGTCCCAGAAGCGATCTATACATGTCTACACCGTGCTTTAGTATTTTCAAAATACAGGCCCAAAACATGCTGAAAATCGATATTTTAGCTGCCCAAAGTCAATATGTGTATCCATCTTCTGTACCCGTCTATATCCCAAATTCAGGTTAAAAACACTCGAAAATTCGATATTTTTGGGTCCCAAAAGCAATCTGTACATGCCTACTTCTTGCTAGAATGTTTTCAAGATACAGACCCAAAACATGCTCAAAATCGATATTTTAGGTGCATAAAGTCGAAATGTGCATGCATCTTCTGTACCCGTTTATATCTCAAATTCAGGCTCAAAACACCCGAAAATTCGATATTTTTGGGTCCCCGAAGCGATCTGTACATGCCTACTCCGTGTTAGAGTATTTTCAAAATACAGGTCCAAAACATGCTCAAAATCGATATTTTAGGTGCAAAAAGTCGATATGTGCATGCATCTTCTGTATCCGTCTATATCCCAAATTCAGGTTCAAAACACCCTAAAATTCGATATTTTTGGGACCCAGAAGCGATCTGTACATGCCTACTCCTTGCTAGAATTTTTTCAAGATACAGACCCAAAACATGCTCAAAATCGATATTTTAGGTGCAAAAAGTCGATATGTGCATGCATCCTATGTACCCGGTTATATCCCAATTTCTGGCTCAGAACACCCGAAAATTCGATATTTTTGGGTCCCAGAAGCGATTTGTACATGCCTACTCAGTGCTAGAATATTTTCAAATTATACGCCCAAAACATACTAAAAATCGATATTTTGGGTGCCCAAAGTCGATATGTGCATGCATCTTCTGTATACGTTTATATCTCAAATTTAGGCTCAAAACACCCAAAAAATTGATATTTTTGTGTCCCAGAAGCGATCTGTACATGTCTACACAGTGTTTGAGTATTTTCAAAATACAGGCCCAAAACATGCTCAAAATCGATATTTTAGGTGCCCGAAGTCGATATGTGCATGCATCTTCTGTACCTGTTCATATCTCAAATTCAGGCTCAGAACAACCGAAAATTCGATTTATTAGGGTCCCAGAAGCGATCTGTACGTGTCTACTCCGTGTTAGAGTATTTTAAAAATACAGGCTCAAAACATGCTCAAAATCGATATTTTGGGTGCCCAAAGTCGATATGTGAATGCATCTTCTGTACCCGTTTATATCTCAAATTCAGATTAAAAACACCCCAATATTCGATATTTTCGGGTCCCAAAAGCGATCTGTACATGCATACTCCGTGTTAGAGTTTTTTTAAAATATAGGCCTAAAACATGCTGTAAATCGATATTTTAGCTGCCAAAAGTCAATATGTGTATGCATCTTCTGTACCCGTCTATATCCCAAATTCAGGTTCAAAACACTCGAAAATTCGATATTTTTGAGTTCCAGAAGCAATCTGTACATGCCTACTTCTTTCTAGAAAGTTTTCATGATACAGACCCAAAACATGCTCAAAATCGATATTTTAGGTGCAAAAAGTAGATATGTGCATGCATCTTCTGTACCCGTTTATTTCTCAAATTCAGGCTCAAAACACCCAAAAAATCGATGTTTTTGTGTCCCAGAAGCGATCTGAACATGTCTACACTGCGTTATAGTATTTTCAAAATACAGGCCCAAAACATGCTGAAATCGATATTTTAGGTGCCCAAAGTCAATATGTGCATGCATCTTCTGTACCCGTCTATATCCCAAATTCAGGTTCAAAACACCTGAAAATTCGGTATTTTGGGGTCCCAGAACCGACCTGTACATGCCTACTCCTTGCTAGAATGTTTTCAAGAAACAGACCCAAAACATGCTTAAAATCGATATTTTAAGTGCAAAAAGTCGATATGTGCATGCATCCTCTGTACCCTGTTATATCCCAAATTCTGGCTCAAAACCCCCGAAAATTCGATATTTTTGGGTCCCAGAAGCGATCTGTACATGCCTACTCAGTGCTAGAATATTTTCAAATTATACTCCCAAAACATACTAAAAATCGATATTTTGGGTGCCAAAGTCGATATGTGCATGTATCTTCTGTACCCGTTTATATCTCAAATTCAGGCTCAAAACTCCGAAAATTCGATATTTTTGGATCCTTTAAGCAATCTGCACATGCCTTCTCAGTGCTAGAATGTTTTTAAAATACAGGCTTAACACATGCTATAAATCGATATTTTAGGTGTCCAAAGTCGATATGTGCATGCATCTTCTGAACCCGTTTATATCTCAAATTCGGGCTCAAAACACCCAAAAAATCGATATTTTTGTGTCCCAGAAGCGATCTGTACATGCCTACACAGTGTTAGAGTATTTTCAAAATACAGGCTCAAAACATGCTCAAAATCGATATTTTAGGTGCCCAAAGTCGATATGTGCATGCATCTTCTGTACCCGTTTATATCTCAAATTCAGACTCAAAACACCCGAATATTCGATATTTTTGGGTCCCAAAAGCAATGTGTACATGCATACTCCGTGTTAGAGTATTTTCAAAATACACGCCTAAAACATGCTGAAAAACGATATTTTAGCTGCCCAAAGTCAATATGTGTATGCATCTTCTGTACCCGTCTATATCCCAAATGCAGGTTCAAAACACTCGAAAATTCGATATTTTTGGGTCCCATAAGCAATCTGTAAATGCCTACTTCTTGCTAGAATGTTTTCAAGATACAGACCCAAAACATGCTCAAAATCGATATTTTAGGTGCAAAAAGTCGAAATGTGCATGCATCTTCTGTACCCGTTTATATCTCAAATTCAGGCTCAAAACACCCGAAAATTCGATATTTTTGGGTCCCCGAAGCGATCTGTACATGCCTACTCCGTGTTAGAGTATTTTTTTTAAATACAGGCCCAAAACATGCTCAAAATCGATATTTTAGGTGCCCAAAGTCAATATGTGCATGCATCTTCTGTATCCGTCTATATCACAAATTCAGGTTCAAAACACCCGAAAATTCGATAATTTTGGGTCCCAGAAGCGATCTGTACATGCCTACTCCTTGCTAGAATTTTTTCAAAATACAGACCCAAAACATGCTTAAAATCGATATTTTAGGTGCAAAAAGTCGAAATGTGCATGCATCTTCTGTACCCGTTTATATCTCAAATTCAGACTCAAAACTCCGAAAATTCGATATTTTTGGGTCCTTTAAGCGATCTGCACATGCCTACTCAGTGCTAGAATGTTTTTAAAATACAGGCTTAAAACATGCTATAAATCGATATTTTAGGTGTGAAAATTCGATATGTGCATTTATTTTCTGTACCCGTTTAAATCTCAAATTCAGGCTCAAAACACCCAAAAAATCGATATTTTTGTGTCCCAAAAGCCATCTGTACATGTCTACACTGTGTTATAGTATTTTTAAAATACAGGCCCAAAACATGCTCAAAATCGATATTTTAGGTGTCCAAAGTCGATATGTGCATGCATCTTCTGTACCCGTTTATATCTTAAATTCAGGCTCAAAACACCCGTAAAGTCGATATTTTTGGGTCCCACAAGGGATCTGTACATGCCTACTCCGTGTTAATGTATTTTCAAAATACAGGCCCAAAACATGCTGAAAATCTATATTTTAGGTGCCCAAAGTCAATATGTGTATGCATCTTCTGTACCCATCTATATCCCAAATTCAGGTTCAAAACACCAGAAAATTCGGTATTTTTGGGTCCCAGAAGCGACCTGTACATGCCTACTCCTTGCTAGAATGTTTTCAAGATACAGACCCAAAACATGCTTAAAATCGATATTTTAGGTGCAAAAAGTCGTTATGTGCATGCATCCTCTGTACCCTGTTATATCCCAAATTCTGGCTCAAAACCCCCGAAAATTCGATATTTTTGGGTCGCAAAAGCGATCTGTACATGCCTACTCAGTGCTAGAATATTTTCAAGATACAGACCCAAAACATGCTCAAAATCGATATTTTAAGTGCAAAAAGTCGATATGTGCATGCATCTTCTGTACCTGTTTATATCTCAAATTCAGGCTCAAAACTCCGAAAATTCGATATTTTTGGGTCCCTTAAGCAATCTTCACATGCCTACTCAGTGCTAGAATGTTTTTAAAATACAGGCTTAAAACATGCTATAAATCGATATTTTAGGTGTTAAAAGTCGATATGTGCATGCATCTTCTGAACCCGTTTATATCTCAAAATCAGGCTCAAAACACCCAAAAAATCGATATTTTTGTGTCCCAGAAGCGAACTGTACATGCCTACACAGTGTTAGAGTATTTTCAAAATACAGGCCCAAAACATGTTTAAAAATCGATATTTTAGGTGCCCAAAGTCGATATGTGCATGCATCTTCTGTACCCGTTTATATCTCAAATTAAGACTCAAAACACCCGAATATTCGATATTTTTGGGTCCCAAAAGCAATGTGTACATGCATACTCCGTGTTAGAGTATTTTCAAAATACAGGCCCAAAACATGCAGAAAATCTATATTTTAGGTGCCCAAAGTAAATATGTGTATGCATCTTCTGTACCCGTCTATATCCCAAATTCAGGTTCAAAACACCAGAAAATTCGGTATTTTTGGGTCCCAGAAGCGACCTGTACATGTCTATTCCTTCCTAGAATGTTTTCAAGATACAGACCCAAAACATGCTTGAAATCGATAATTTAGGTGCAAAAAGTCGATATGTGCATGCATCCTCTGTGCCCGGTTATATCCCAAATTCTGTGTCAAAACCCCCGAAAATTCGATATTTTTGGGTCCCAGAAGCGATCTGTACATGCCTACTCAGTGCTAGAATATTTTCAAATTATACTCCCAAAACATACTAAAAATCGATATTTTGGGTGCCAAAGTCGATATGTGCATGCATCTTCTGTACCCGTTTATATCTCAAATTCAGGTTAAAAACACCCAAAAAATCGAAATTTTTGTGTCCCAGAAGCGATCTGTACATGTTTACACCGTGCTATAGTATTTTCAAAATACAGGCCAAAAACATGCTCAAAATCGATATTTTAGGTGCCCAAAGTCGATATGTGCATGCATTTTCTGTATCCGTTCATATCTCAAATTCAGGCTCAGAACACCCTAAAATTCGATTTATTTGGGTTCCAGAAGCGATCTGTACGTGTCTACTCAGTGTTAGAGTATTTTAAAAATACAGGCCCAAAACATGCTCAAAATCGATATTTTGGGTGCCCAAAGTCGATATGTGCATGCATCTTCTGTACCCGTTTATATCGCAAATTCAGACTCAAAACACCCGAATATTCGATATTTTTGGGTCCCAAAAGCAATGTGTACATGCATACTCCGTGTTAGAGTATTTTCAAAATACACGCCTAAAACATGCTGAAAATCGATATTTTAGCTGCCCAAAGTCAATATGTGTATGCATCTTCTGTACCCGTCTATATCCCAAATGCAGGTTCAAAACACCCGAAAATTCGATAATTTTGGGTCCCAGAAGCGATCTGTACATGCCTACTCCTTGCTAGATTTTTTTCAAACTACACCCCCAAAACATGCTCAAAATCGATATTTTAGGTGCAAAAAGCCGATATGTGCATGCATCTTCTGTACCCGTTTATATCTCAAATTCTGACTCAAAACTCCGAAAATTCGATATTTTTGGGTCCTTTAAGCGATCTGCACATGCCTACTCAGTGCTAGAATGTTTTTAAAATACAGGCTTAAAACATGCTATAAATCGATATTTTAGGTGTGAAAAGTCGATATGTGCATGCATCTTCTGTACCCGTTTAAATCTCAAATGCAGGCTCAAAACACCCAAAAAATCGATATTTTTGTGTCCCAAAAGCCATCTGTACATGTCTACACTGTGTTATAGTATTTTTAAAATACAGGCCAAAAACATGCTCAAAATCGATATTTTAGGTGTCCAAAGTCGATATGTGCATGCATCTTCTGTACCCGTTTATATCTCAAATTCAGGCTCAAAACACCCGAAAAGTCGATATTTTTGGGTCCCAGAAGCGATCTGTACATGCCTACTCCGTGTTAATGTATTTTCAAAATACAGGCCCAAAACATGCTAAAAATCTATATTTTAGGTGCCCAAAGTCAATATGTGTATGGATCTTCTGTACCCGTCTATATCCCAAATTCAGGTTCAAAACTCCAGAAAATTCGGTATTTTTGGGTCCCAGAAGCGACCTGTACATGCCTACTCTTTGCTAGAATGTTTTCAAATTATACGCCCAAAACATACTAAAAATCGATATTTTGGGTGCCAAAGTCGATATGTGCATGCATCTTCTGTACCTGTTTATTTCTCAAATTCAGGCTCAAAACACCCAAAAAATCGATATTTTTGTGTCCCAGAAGCGATCTGTACATGTCTACACCGTGCTATAGTATTTTCAAAATACAGGCCCAAAACATGCTCAAAATCGATATTTTAGGTGTCCAAAGTCGATATGTGCATGAATCTTCTGAACCCGTTTATATCTCAAATTCGGGCTCAAAACACCCAAAAAATCGATATTTTTGTGTCCCAGAAGCGATCTGTACATGCCTACACAGTGTTAGAGTATTTTCAAAATACAGGCTCGAAACATGCTCAAAATCGATATTTTAGGTGCCCAAAGTCGATATGTGCATGCATCTTCTGTACCCGTTTATATCTCAAATTCAGACTCAAAACACCCGAATATTCGATATTTTTGGGTCCCAAAAGCAATGTGTACATGCATACTTCGTGTTAGAGTATTTTCAAAATACAGACCCAAAACATTTTAAAAATCGATATTTAAGGTGCAAAAAGCCGATATGTGCATGCATCTTCTGTACCCGTTTATATCTCAAATTCAGACTCAAAACACCCGAATATTCGATATTTTTGGGTCCCAAAAGCAATGTGTACATGCATACTCCATGTTAGAGTATTTTCAAAATACAGGCCTAAAACATGCTGAAAATCGATATTTTAGCTGCCCAAAGTCAATATGTGTATGCATCTTCTGTACCCGTCTATATCCCAAATGCAGGTTCAAAACACCCGAAAATTCGATAATTTTGGGTCCCAGAAGCGATCTGTACATGCCTACTCCTTGCTAGATTTTTTTCAAACTACACCCCCAAAACATTCTAAAATTCGATATTTAAGGTGCAAAAAGCCGATATGTGCATGCATCTTCTGTACCCGTTTATATCTCAAATTCTGACTCAAAACTCCGAAAATTCGATATTTTTGGGTCCTTTAAGCGATCTGCACATGCCTACTCAGTGCTAGAATGTTTTTAAAATACAGGCTTAAAACATGCTATAAATCGATATTTTAGGTGTGAAAAGTCGATATGTGCATGCATCTTCTGTACCCGTTTAAATCTCAAATTCAGGCTCAAAACACCCAAAAAATCTATATTTTTGTGTCCCAAAAGCCATCTGAACATGTCTACACTGTGTTATAGTATTTTTAAAATACAAGCCCAAAACATGCTCAAAATCGATATTTTAGGTGTCCAAAGTCGATATGTGCATGCATCTTCTGTACCCGTTTATATCTCAAATTCAGGCTCAAAACACCCGAAAAGTCGATATTTTTGGGTCCCAGAAGCGATCTGTACATGCCAACTCCGTGTTAATGTATTTTCAAAATACATGCCCAAAACATGCTGAAAATCTATATTTTAGGTGCCCAAAGTCAATATGTGTATGCATATTCTGTACCCGTCTATATCCCAAATTCAGGTTCAAAACACCAGAAAATTCGGTATTTTTGGGTCCCAGAAGCGACCTGTACATGCCTACTCCTTTCTAGAATGTTTTCAAGATACAGACCCAAAACATGCATGAAATCGATATTTTAGGTGCAAAAAGTCGATATGTGCATGAATCCTCTGTACCCGGTTATATCCCAAATTCTGGGTCAAAACCCCCGAAAATTCGATATTTTTGGGTCCCAGAAGCGATCTGTCCATGCCTACTCAGTGCTAGAATATTTTCAAATTATACGTCGAAAACATGCTAAAAATCGATATTTTAGGTGCCCAAAGTCGATATGTGCATGCATCTTCTGTATCCGTCTATATCCCAAATTCAGGTTCAAAACACCCGAAAATTCGATAATTTTGGGTCCCAGAAGCGATCTGTACATGCCTACTCCTTGCTAGAATTTTTTCAAAATACAGACCCAAAACATGCTAAAAATCGATATTTTAGGTGCAAAAAGTCGATATGTGCATGCATCTTCTGTACCCGTTTATATCTCAAATTCTGGCTCAAAAGTCCGAAATTTCGATATTTTTGGGTCCCTTAAGCGATCTGCACATGCCTACTCAGTGCTAGAATGTTTTCAAAATACAGGCTTAAAACATGCTATAAATCGATATTTTAGGTGTGAAAAGTCGATATGTGCATGCATCTTCTGTACCCGTTTAAATCTCAAATTCAGGCTCAAAACACCCAAAAAATCGATATTTTTGTGTCCCAGAAGCGATCTGTACATGCCTACTCCGTGTTAATGTATTTTCAAAATACAGGCCCAAAACATGCAGAAAATCTATATTTTAGGTGCCCAAAGTCAATATGTGTATGCATCTTCTGTACCCGTCTATATCCCAAATTCAGGTTCAAAACACCAGAAAATTCGGTATTTTTGGGTCCCAGAAGCGACCTGTACATGTCTACTCCTTCCTAGAATGTTTTCAAGATACAGACCCAAAACATGCTTGAAATCGATATTTTAGGTGCAAAAAGTCGATATGTGCATGCATCCTCTGTACCCGGTTATATCCCAAATTCAGGGTCAAAACCCCCGAAAATTCGATATTTTTGGGTCCCAGAAGCGATCTGTACATGCCTACTCAGTGCTAGAATATTTTCAAATTATACTCCCAAAACATACTAAAAATCGATATTTTGGGTGCCAAAGTCGATATGTGCATGCATCTTCTGTACCCGTTTATATCTCAAATTCAGGCTCAAAACACCCTAAAATTCGATTTATTTGGGTTCCAGAAGCGATCTGTACGTGTCTACTCAGTGTTAGAGTATTTTAAAAATACAGGCCCAAAACATGCTCAAAATCGATATTTTGGGTGCCCAAAGTCGATATGTGCATGCATCTTCTGTACCCGTTTATATCTCAAATTCAGACTCAAAACACCCGAATATTCGATATTTTTGGGTCCCAGAAGCAATCTGTACATGCCTACTTCTTGCTAGAATGTTTTCAAGATACAGACCCAAAACATGCTCAAAATCGATATTTTAGGTGCAAAAAGTCGAAATGTGCATGCATCTTCTGTACAAGTTTATATCTCAAATTCAGGCTCAAAACACCCGAAATTTCGATATTTTTGCGTCCCCGAAGCGATCTGTACATGCCTACTCCGTGTTAGAGTATTTTCAAAATACAGGCCCAAAACATGCTCAAAATCGATATTTTAGGTGCCCAAAGTCGATACGTGCATGCATCTTCTGTATCCGTCTATATCCCAAATTCAGGTTCAAAACACCCGAAAATTCGATAATTTTGGGTCCCAGAAGCGATCTGTACATGCCTACTCCTTGCTAGAATTTTTTCAAAATACAGACCCAAAACATGCTAAAAATCGATATTTTAGGTGCAAAAAGTCGATATGCGCATGCATCTTCTGTACCCGTTTATATCTCAAATTCAGACTCAAAACTCCGAAAATTCGATATTTTTGGGTCCCTTAAGCGATCTGCACATGCCTACTCAGTGCTAGAATGTTTTTAAAATACAGGGTTAAAAACATGCTATAAATCGATATTTTAGGTGTGAAAAGTCGATATGTGCATGAATCTTCTGTACCCGTTTATATCTCAAATTCTTGCTCAAAACACCCAAAAAATCGATATTTTTGTGTCCCAGAAGCGATCTGTACATGCATACTCCGTGTTAGAGCATTTTCAAAATACAGGCCCAAAACATACTCAAAATCGATATTTTAGGTGCCCACAGTCGATATGTGCATGCAACTTATGTACCCGTTTATATCTCAAATTCAGGCTCAAAACACCCAAAAAATCGATATTTTTGTGTCCCAGAAGCGATCTGTACATGCATACTCCGTGTTAGAGCATTTTCAAAATACAGGCCCAAAACATGCTCAAAATCGATATTTTAGGTGCCCAAAGTCGATATGTGCATTCATCTTCTGTATCCGTTCATATCTTAAATTCAGGCTCAGAAAACCCTAAAATTCGATTTATTTGGGTTCCAGAAGCGATCTGTACGTGTCTACTCCGTGTTAGAGTATTTTAAAAATACAGGCCCAAAACATGCTCAAAATCGATATTTTGGGTGCCCAAAGTCGATATGTGCATGCATCTCCTGTACCCGTTTATATCTCAAATTCAGACTCAAATCACCCGAATATTCGATATTTTTGGATCCCAAAAGCAATGTGTACATGCATACTCCGTGTTAGAATATTTTTCAAAATACAGGCCTAAAACATGCAGAAAATCGATATTTTAGCTGCCCAAAGTCAATATGTGTATGCATCTTCTGTACCCGTCTATATCCCAAATTCAGGTTCAAAACACTCGAAAATTCGATATTTTTTTGTCGTAGAAGCGATCTGTACATGCCTACTCCGTGTTAATGTATTTTCAAAATACAGGCCCAAAACATGCTGAAAATCTATATTTTAGGTGCCCAAAGTCAATATGTGTATGCATCTTCTGTACCCGTCTATATCCCAAATTCAGGTTCAAAACACCAGAAAATTCGGTATTTTTGGGTCCCAGAAACGACCTGTACATGCCTACTCCTTCCTAGAATGTTTTCAAGATACAGACCCAAAACATGCTTGAAATCGATATTTTAGGTGCAAAAAGTCGATATGTGCATGAATCCTCTGTACCCGGTTATATCCCAAATTCTGGGTCAAAACCCCCGAAAATTCGATATTTTTGGGTCCCAGAAGCGATCTGTACATGCCTACTCAGTGCTAGAATATTTTCAAATTATACGCCGAAAACATACTAAAAATCAATATTTTGGGTGCCAAAGTCGATATGTGCATGCATCTTCTGTACCCGTTTATATCTCAAATTCAGGCTCAAAACAGTCAAAAAATTGAAATTTTTGTGTCCCAGAAGCGATCTGTACATGTCTACACCGTGCTATAGTATTTTCAAAATACAGGCCCAAAACATGCTCAAAATCGATATTTTAGGTGAAAAAAGTCGAAATGTGCATGCATCTTCTGTACCCGTTTATATCTCAAATTCAGGCTCAAAACACCCGAAAATTCGATATTTATGCGTCCCCGAAGCGATCTGTACATGCCTACTCCGTGTTAGAGTATTTTCAAAATCCAGGCCCAAAACATGCTAAAAATCGATATTTTAGTTGCCCAAAGTCGATACGTGCATTCATCTTCTGTATCCGTCTATATCCCAAATTCAGGTTAAAAACACCCGATAATTCGATAATTTTGGGTCCCAGATGCGATCTGTACATGCCTACTCCTTGCTAGAATTTTTTCAAAATACAGACTCAAAACATGCTAAAAATCGATATTTTAGGTGCAAAAAGTCGATATGTGCATGCATCCTCTGTACCCTGTTATATCCCAAATTCTGGCTCAAAACCCCCGAAAATTCTATATTTTTTGGTCCCAAAAGCGATCTGTACATGCCTACTCAGTTCTAGAATATTTTCAAATTATACGCCCAAAACATACTAAAAATCGATATTTTGGGTGCCAAAGTCGATATGTGCATGCATCTTCTGTACCCGTTTATATCTCAAATTCAGGTTCAAAACACCCAAAAAATCGATATTTTTGTGTCCCAGATCGGATCTGTACATGTCTACACCGTGCTATAGTATTTTCAAAATACAGGCCCAAAACATGCTGAAAATCGATATTTTAGGTGCCCAAAGTCGATATGTGCATGCATGTTCTGTATCCGTTCATATCTCAAATTCAGGCTCAGAAAACCCTAAAATTAAATTTATTCGGGTTCCCGAAGCGATCTGTACGTGTCTACTCCGTGTTAGAGTATTTTAAAAATACAGGCCCAAAACATGCTCAAAATCGATATTTTGGGTGCCCAAAGTCGATGTGTGCATGCATCTTCTGTACCCGTTTATATCTCAAATTCAAACTCAAAACACCCGAATATTCGATATTTTTGGGTCCCAAAAGCAATGTGTACATGCATACTCCGTGTTAGAATATTTTCAAAATACAGGCCTAAAACATGCAGAAAATCGATATTTTAGCTGCCCAAAGTCAATATGTGTATGAATCTTCTGTACCCGTCTATATCCCAAATTCAGGTTCAAAACACTCGAAAATTCTATATTTTTGGGTCCTAGAAGCAATCTGTACATGCCTACTTCTTGCTAGAATGTTTTCAAGATATAGACCAAAAACATGCTCAAAATCGATATTTTAGGTGCCCAAAGTCGAAATGTGCATGCATCTTCTGTACCCGTTTATATCTCAAATTTAGGCTCAAAACACCCGAAATTTCGATATTTTTGGGTCCCCGAAGCGATCTGTACATGCCTACTCCGTGTTAGAGTATTTTCAAAATACAGGCCCAAAACATGCTCAAAATCGATATTTTAGGTGCAAAAAGTCGATATGTGCATGCATCGTCTGTACCCGGTTATATCCCAATTTCTGGCTCAGAACACCCGAAAATTCGATATTTTTGGGTCCCAGAAGCGATCTGTACATGCGTACTCAGTGCCAGAATATTTTCAAATTATACGCCCAAAACATACTAAAAATCGATATTTTGGGTGCCAAAGTCGATATGTGCATACATCTTCTGTACCCGTTTATATCTCAAATTCAGGCTCAAAACACCTAAAAAATCGATATTTTTGTGTCCCAGAAGCGATCTGTACATGTCTACACCGTATTTGAGTATTTTCAAAATACAGGCCCAAAACATGCTCAAAATCGATATTTTAGGTGCCCGAAGTCGATATGTGCATGCATCTTCTGTACCTGTTCATATCTCATATTCAGGCTCAGAACAACCGAAAATTCGATTTATTTGGGTCCCAGAATCGATCTGTACGTGTCTACTCCGTGTTAGAGTATTTTAAAAAAACAGGCTCAAAACATGCTCAAAATCGATATTTTGGGTGCCAAAGTCGATATGTGCATGCATCTTCTGTACCCGTTTATATCTCAAATTCAGACTCAAAACTCCCGAATATTCGATAATTTTGTGTAGCAGAAGCGATCTGTACATGCCTACTCCTTGCTAGAATTTTTTCAAGATACAGACCCAAAACATGCTCAAAATCGATATTTTAGGTGCAAAAAGTCGATATGTGCATGCATCGTCTGTACCCGGTTATATCCCAATTTCTGGCTCAGAACACCCGAAAATTCGATATTTTTGGGTCCCAGAAGCGATCTGTACATGCCTACTCAGTGCCAGAATATTTTCAAATTATACGCCCAAAACATACTAAAAATCGATATTTTGGGTGCCAAAGTCGATATGTGCATACATCTTCTGTACCCGTTTATATCTCAAATTCAGGCTCAAAACACCTAAAAAATCGATATTTTTGTGTCCCTGAAGCGATCTGTACATGTCTACACCGTGTTTGAGTATTTTCAAAATACAGGCCCAAAACATGCTCAAAATCGATATTTTAGGTGCCCGAAGTCGATATGTGCATGCATCTTCTGTACCTGTTCATGTCTCAAATTCAGGCTCAGAACTCCCGAATATTCGATATTTTTGGGTCCCAAAAGCCATCTGTACATGCATACTCCGTGTTAGAGTATTTTTAAAATGCAAGCCTAAAACATGCTGTAAATCGATATTTTAGCTGCCCAAAGTCAATATGTGTATGCATCTTCTGTACCCGTCTATATCCCAAATTCAGGTTCAAAACACCCGAAAATTCGATATTTTTGGGTCCCAAAAGCCATCTGTACATGCATACTCCGTATTAGAATATTTTCAAAATACAGGCCTAAAACATGCAGAAAATCGATATTTTAGCTGCCCAAAGTCAATATGTGTATGCATCTTCTGTACCCGTCTATATCCCAAATTCAGGTTCAAAACACTCGAAAATTCTATATTTTTGGGTCCTAGAAGCAATCTGTACATGCCTACTTCTTGCTAGAATGTTTTCAAGATACAGACCAAAAACATGCTCAAAATCGATATTTTAGGTGCCCAAAGTCGAAATGTGCATGCATCTTCTGTACCCGTTTATATCTCAAATTCAGGCTCAAAACACACGAAATTTCGATATTTTTGGGTCCCCAAAGCGATCTGTACATGCCTACTCCGTGTTAGAGTATTTTCAAAATACAGGCCCAAAACATGCTCAAAATCGATATTTTAGGTGCAAAAAGTCGATATGTGCATGCATCTTCGGTATCCGTCTATATCCCAAATTCAGGTTCAAAACACCCGAAAATTCGATAATTTTGTGTCCCAGAAGCGATCTGTACATGCCTACTCCTTGCTAGAATTTTTTCAAGATACAGACCCAAAACATGCTCAAAATCGATATTTTAGGTGCAAAAAGTCGATATGTGCATGCATCGTCTGTACCCGGTTATATCCCAATTTCTGGCTCAGAACACAGGAAAATTCGATATTTTTGGGTCCCAGAAGCGATCTGTACATGCCTACTCAGTGCCAGAATATTTTCAAATTATACGCCCAAAACATACTAAAAATCGATATTTTGGGTGCCAAAGTCGATATGTGCATGCATCTTCTGTACCCGTTTATATCTCAAATTCAGGCTCAAAACACCCAAAAAAATCGATATTTTTGTGTCCCAGAAGCAATCTGTACATGTCTACACCGTGCTATCGTATTTTCAAAATACAGGCCCAAAACATGCTCAAAATCGATATTTTGGGTGCCCAAAGTCGATATGTGCATGCATATTCTGTATCCGTTCATATCTCAAATTCAGGCTCAGAACACCCTAAAATTCGATTTATTTGGGTTCCAAAAGCGATCTGTACGTGTCTACTCAGTGTTAGAGTATTTTAAAAATACAGGCCCAAAACATGCTCAAAATCGATATTTTGGGTGCCCAAAGTCGATATGTGCATGCATCTTCTGTACCCGTTTATATCTCAAATTCAGACTCAAAACACCCGAATATTCGATATTTTTGGGTTCCAAAAGCAATGTGTACATGCATACTCCGTGTTAGAGTATTTTCAAAATACAGGCCTAAAACATGCAGAAAATCGATATTTTAGCTGCCCAAAGTCAATATGTGTATGCATCTTCTGTACCCGTCTATATCCCAAATTCAGGTTCAAAACACTCGAAAATTCTATATTTTTGGGTCCTAGAAGCAATCTGTACATGCCTACTTCTTGCTAGAATGTTTTCAAGATACAGACCAAAAACATGCTCAAAATCGATATTTTAGGTGCCCAAAGTCGAAATGTGCATGCATCTTCTGTACCCGTTTATATCTCAAATTCAGGCTCAAAACACACGAAATTTCGATATTTTTGGGTCCCCGAAGCGATCTGTACATGCCTACTCCGTGTTAGAGTATTTTCAAAATACAGGCCCAAAACATGCTCAAAATCGATATTTTAGGTGCAAAAAGTCGATATGTGCATGCATCTTCGGTATCCGTCTATATCCCAAATTCAGGTTCAAAACACCCGAAAATTCGATAATTTTGTGTCCCAGAAACGATCTGTACATGCCTACTCCTTGCTAGAATTTTTTCAAGATACAGACCCAAAACATGCTCAAAATCGATATTTTAGGTGCAAAAAGTCGATATGTGCATGCATCGTCTGTACCCGGTTATATCCCAATTTCTGGCTCAGAACACAGGAAAATTCGATATTTTTGGGTCCCAGAAGCGATCTGTACATGCCTACTCAGTGCCAGAATATTTTCAAATTATACGCCCAAAACATACTAAAAATCGATATTTTGGGTGCCAAAGTCGATATGTGCATGCATCTTCTGTACCCGTTTATATCTCAAATTCAGGCTCAAAACACCCAAAAAAATCGATATTTTTGTGTCCCAGAAGCAATCTGTACATGTCTACACCGTGCTATCGTATTTTCAAAATACAGGCCCAAAACATGCTCAAAATCGATATTTTGGGTGCCCAAAGTCGATATGTGCATGCATATTCTGTATCCGTTCATATCTCAAATTCAGGCTCAGAACACCCTAAAATTCGATTTATTTGGGTTCCAAAAGCGATCTGTACGTGTCTACTCAGTGTTAGAGTATTTTAAAAATACAGGCCCAAAACATGCTCAAAATCGATATTTTGGGTGCCCAAAGTCGATATGTGCATGCATCTTCTGTACCCGTTTATATCTCAAATTCAGACTCAAAACACCCGAATATTCGATATTTTTGGGTCCCAAAAGCAATGTGTACATGCATACTCCGTGTTAGAGTATTTTCAAAATACAGGCCTAAAACATGCAGAAAATCGATATTTTAGCTGCCCAAAGTCAGTATGTGTATGCATCTTCTGTACCCGTTTATATCTCAAATTCAGGCTCAAAACATCCGAAAATTCGATATTTTTGGGTCCCCTTAGCGATCTGTACATGCCTACTCCGTGTTAGAGTATTTTCAAAATACAGGCCCAAAACATGCTCAAAATCGATATTTTAGGTGCAAAAAGTCGATATGTGCATGCATCTTCGGTATCCGTCTATATCCCAAATTCAGGTTCAAAACACACTAAAATTCGATAATTTTGGGTCCCAGAAGCGATCTGTACATGCCTACTCCTTGCTAGAATTTTTTCAAGATACAGACCTAAAACATGCTCAAAATCGATATTTTAGGTGCAAAAAGTCGATATGTGCATGAATCCTCTGTACCCGGTTATATCCCAATTTCTGGCTCAAAACTCCCGAAAATTCGATATTTTTGGGTCCCAGAAGCGATCTGTACATGCCTACTCAGTGCTAGAATATTTTCAAATTATACACCCAAAACATACTAAAAATCGATATTTTGGGTGCCAAAGTCGAAATGTGCATGCATCTTCTGTACCCGTTTATATCTCAAATTCAGGCTCAAAACACCCAAAAAATTGATAATATTGTGTCCCAGAAGTGATCTGTACATGTCTACACCGTGTTTGAGTATTTTCAAAATACAGGCCCAAAACATGCTCAAAATCGATATTTTAGGTGCCCGAAGTCGATATGTGCATGCATCTTCTGTACCTGTTCATATCTCAAATTCAGGCTCAGAACAACCGAAAATTTGATTTATTTGGGTCTTAGAAGCGATGTGTACGTGTCTACTCCGTGTTAGAGTATTTTAAAAATACAGGCTCAAAACATGCTCAAAATCGATATTTTGGGTGCCCAAAGTCGATATGTGCATGCATCTTCTGTACCCGTCTATATCCCAAATTCAGGTTCAAAACACAAGAAAATTCGATATTTTTGGGTCCCATAAGCCATCTGTACATGCATACTCCGTTTTAGAGTATTTTTAAATTACAGGCCTAAAACATGCTGTAAATCGATATTTTAGCTGCCCAAATTCAATATGTGTATGCATCTTCTGTACCCGTCTATATCCCAAATTCAGGTTCAAAACACTCGAAAATTCGATATTTTTGAGTCACAGAAGCAATCTGTACATGCCTACTTCTTGCTAGAAAGTTTTCATGATACAGACCCAAAACATGCTTAAAATCGATATTTTAGGTGCAAAAAGTCGATATGTGCATGCATCTTCTGTACCCGTTTATATCTCAAATTCAGGCTCAAAACACCCAAAAAAACGATATTTTTGTGTCCCAGAAGCGATCTGTACATGTTTACACCGTGTTATAGTATTTTTAAAATACAGGCCCAAAACATGCTCAAAATCGATGTTTTAGGTGCCCAAAGTCGATATGTGCATGCATCTTCTGTACCGGTTCATATCACAAATTCAGGCTCAGAACACCCGAAAATTCGATTTATTTGGGTCCCAGAAGCGATCTGTACGTGTCTACTCAGTGTTAGAGTATTTTAAAAATTCAGGCCCAAAACATGCTCAAAATCGATATTTTGGGTGCCCAAAGTCGATATGTGTATGCATCTTCTGTACCCGTGTATATCCCTAATTCTGATTCAAAACACCAGAAAATTCGATATTTTTGGGTCCCAGAAGCGATCTGTACATGCCTACTCCTTGCTAGAATGTTTTCAAGATACAGACCCAAAACATGCTCAAAATCGATATTTTAAGTGCAAAAAGTCGATATGTGCATGCATCTTCTGTACCCGATTATATCTCAAATTCAGGCTCAAAACTCCAAAAATTCGATATTTTTAGGTCCCTTAAGCGATCTGCACATGCCTACTCAGTGCTAGAATGTTTTTAAAATACAGGCTTAAAACATGGTCAAAAATGATATTTTAGGTGTGAAAAGTCGATATGTGCAT
>JAWQEG010000131.1:5000-44256 GCA_033782935.1 Petrolisthes cinctipes | reverse complement strand
GACCCACGTATTATTGAAATAGGTGAATTATATCTTTTAAATAATCTTCTAAACTTTTAATAATACCTTAGCGTTTTAGGACTAAGTGTCAAATAGGAAAGAATATATATATGTTTCCCTTTCCAGCACTTGTATAATAATCTTTTTTGAGTTACTTCATCCAACAACTACCAAATTTTACCCTTCACGTGGATTCAGAATCAGCCCAAGTTGGTGTGAAAGCCGAGAACCTGTTGGCAACACGTGAATTATCACCCTCCCTTCGGGATTGGTTAGAACAAGTTACTAATTTGGGGGAATAGACGTTAAGGTTTTATATTTTAGTTCTTAATCCTTTCTTTTGGGATTTTGATACTAGAAAATAAATCGAGCACTTACTTCCACGAGGACTGCAAATAATAATAATAATTCACTGAGAAACATGAGACTTAGGAATCTATTGTATTATGCATGAAGTGAGATGCTAGTGTCCGATAGCTGTTGTTTCACTTTTTGCACCGACACACAACGCTGCCCACAAAAGTCCCAAAGAGTCGAGGGAGGGAGGAAGGGGGTTGCTAGGTATATAGAGTACGTATATATGAAGAGTTGCCAGTATTCGATAGCTTTTGTTTCACTTTTTGCCACCGACACACAACTCTGCCCACAAAAGTCCCAAAGAGGCGAGGGAGGGAAGAAGGTAGGGAGGGGTTACTAGGTAGAGTACGTACCGTATATATGGAGAATTACACCCAGTCATTACCGTACATCAGATTCGGCAAGCCTCGTATGTCTTTCTTAATGTGTCATAGAGAAAGGTTAATTGGGGTAATCTGGAGGTCATTTATAGTGGCTTTCGAATGGGTCCGTAATTTGTGCCTGGGAAAAAAGAGAATGCGGCCACTTTGACTCTCTGACAGCCAAATGTGAGGGTTGGAACAAGATATATGAACAGGTCAAGTGAGTACATACCCCGATCTGAATGAAAAGGGTCGTGTACCATACAGTCACGAGCAGTAATAAGTGTCCAGGTGTTGTTGTTGTTGTTGAAGTTTGTAATCATCTGACACACACACACCAGTGAACCAATTAATTACAACTCTTCCTGTTTTATACTTTTATTAGCTCGTTTCATACTCCTTCTGGTTATTGGAGGCAAACCTGATTATTCATTATGGCTCATGATTGTATATACTTGTAACACTAGCATTCATACTCGTCACTAGGACACCTAACATCAGTCTACAAGAACGATGATTCCCACTGCCAGAGAAAACCCAACTCTGTGAACTTGTGCAGTGTTCTTAATCGTCAGTTGTGATAAATACTCGTACATGACTCCAACATGACGAGTTTAGATATTAATGTAAATAAAAAACAACACAAATTATCGCCCCGGGGAGATGGAAATATAGTCCTTATGAAGTTAACGAAGGCATTACCGTTTTCCAACAACAAAAACAACAACAAAATACCCTCCCTCCAGAAGAACTATAGGAAAAATACGTCTGATAGAGTCGTGGAAGAATCTGGGTGTTAATGTAAACCTATAGGCCTACACCACTTGTCTTTTTTATATTTTCTTTTTATTTTCCTTTGGCTCTTAAATTCCCTGTTGGGCGTTATCTGGGGTTGAGGAGGAGTGTGGCCAAGGTACCACAGAACTCACTTAGCTTATGGACACAGTCTCCCCACCAAAGTACAGACCAAACCAGATGTCCCACTTAAAGACGTGATAATGTGTATAAAGTATTGGTGAGATGTGTTAGGTTTCCAGCCAGTATATCCCCTTGTATATGTGGCCGGATAAAGGTTCTAAATTATTCATGCGGTGGGAAATCTGGAGTAAGTGATTCCTCCAAACTATTCCAAGCAACAGAGCTCCATTATGTTTGTTAACCTGGTCGTGTTTCCTGGCATACTCTGGAAGAATCAAGGTGCTCTAACATACAAAAGTGGTATCATCCCTTTAACCAGTTACATTACCCCTATGGACACACACACACACACACACACACACATCCCAGGGACACAAAGCAGTAATAATAAGACTGGTAGTAGCGAGTTAGTCATTACCGGGAAAGTTACAGTCGTTGGGTACAGGGAGTAATTCGCATATTTATCATCTGCGTTGTGCTGCTGCGAATTTCAGGTTGTTTTCGTATGATTATACAGCAGCTGGCAAGGGTTTGTATATGTAACATTTCTGGGATTCCTTGCCTGCATGGAGTGGATATTGGTCACTGTCACTGTTGTATATTCTGTGTAAATCATTATACCTTGTACTCCAGTTTTCCAGCGTTTTTTTTTTTTTTTTTTTTTTTTTTTTTTTTTCTTTTTTTTTTTTTTTTTTTTTTTTTTTAATGTCCCGTCGTAAAGGATAATGATATACAAAATTATTATACAACCTGGAGGCCCCATCCATTGTTAGCCTGGCCATGACCCCACACTGTACACCACCTCAGTAGTACCGTAGTAAGAGCGGTCTGTCTGTCTGTCTCTGGCGTCGTCAGGGGCTGATAACGTATCCCACACAGGTACTTTCTCTCACCCCCTTGATATATTATTCTCTCTCTCTCTCTCTCCTCTCTCTCTCTCCTCTCTCTCTCTCTCTCCCTCCTCTCTCCTCTCTTCCTCTCTCTTCCTCTCTCTCTCTTCTCTCTCTCTCCTCTCTCTCTCATCACTCTCTCTCTCTCTCTCTCACACACACACACACACACACACACACACACACACACATTCGTAGCACATTTCCTTTCCTCTTCTCCTTCCCTGGCCCTTCCATCTTCACCCTCATTCATTAACCCAGTAGTAGTACTCATCGCCTCGTTAAACTTGCCAGGAATCCCTTACCCTTTCTTCACCATCCTTACCTTTACCCACTTCTTACATGACCTGCCCTTCCCTCCATGTCCTACACCTACCTGCCCTTTCATTTTTATCCTTCTCCACTTCGCTCCTTGTCTTCCTCTTCCTCCCTTTATCATTCATTTCCTCGCTCCTTGTCATTCCTTTCTTCCTTTTTTATGCTACTCTTCCCTCCATGTCCTTCCATTTTCAATCTTTTCTTGCTTTTCTATCTCTTTCGTTTCTATCTCTCACTGTAGTAGCTGTTGTCGTCCATACCCTGATCATCCTGTCCTGTCCAGCTCTATCCTTCTCCTCCCAATCCCCTCCCATCCCATCCTTTACAAGCCCACTCATCTTCACCCTGTCTATACCCTCTCCTTCCCCCATCCCATCCCATCCCATCCTGAGCCCTCTCATCTTCACCCTGTCTATCCCTCTCCTTCCCCATCCTATCCCATCCCTCCTGAGCCCTCTCATCTTCACCCTGTCTATGCCCTCTCCTTCCCCATCCCTCCCGAGCCCTCTCATCTTCATCCTGTCTATCCCTCTCCTTCCCCCATCCCATTCTGTCCCATCCCTCCTGAGCCCTCTCATCTTCACCCTGTCTATCCCTCTCCTCCTTCCCCCATCCCATTCTGTCCCATCCCTCCCAAGCCCTCTTATCCTCACACCCCGCGCCACCACATTAAACCCTGTTGTACCCAGCCCCAAGCCCTGACCCTCCTCCTTAACCCAGCCCTCACCATACCGTACCCCAACGCTGTATCCAAGGAAAGTGTGAGGACGGGCCCATGATATAATACACAACAGGTTCCATACACACGGACACGTCGTAGTGATCATCGTCAATGCCCTCGCCCATGACTCTTCCTTCAAATGTCCCCCCTTCTGTTGAGGGACCCTGTGATATAGTGAACAGTAGTAAAAAAATTGGAAATAAATTAGTCCTTCAAATATTCGCCACGAAACACTATACCTATATGGAAAGGAGTTTGTTTCGTGGGCAATGGTCAGGAGGATTCAGAAAGCCTCCAATTTTCATACACGATCACAGGGTCCTTAAACAGCTCCTTCATCACGGGTTACCTCACTTTGATTGTATAGAACTCCTGCTAGTGTTTGATGATTCTCCTCGCTAACATGGTTAGAGATTTCAATGGGACAGTAAGTAGGTATCAAGGTGTGTAGATGCAAGAGGTTGTGTTGAACTACGTTGCTGGCCTTATACTTGTTGTGTTTATGGTTGTTCTTCATTAAGACAACTAGAAATCTTTTTTGAGACTTAGTACAATGCATGCATTTACCATCTATTTCACGGGTCCGAGGAATGATTTTGGGTTAGTTGCGAATTCTCCGAGTGTTTTTAAAATTTAGCTGAATGTGTTTTCGACCTGCCACATCCCCCTCCTTCCTTTTGTGAAAACCTTGTCAGGATTTTAACATTGTATAAGCAACAACAACAACAAAAAGTTACATTCGTTGCCACCAGATGTCAGTGTAATAGCTTTTCTTGTGGTGCAGCATAAACTGGCTATTCATTTCTCTGGAGATCTGTGTTTTGTTATTGCCAATGCTAGCGAACATACTCTTTTTACGAACCAACCTATCTAGGACAATGATTTTATGATACCCAAAAAATCATAAGGTAGCCGTGAAGGTCAGTGAAGAGGAAATGTATCGCAGGACCCTATAATGTAAGCTGTCCTCAAGCGTGTATAAAAAATCTGCACCCAACCTTATACGTGGAGCCTCCCATTCATTTTCACCAGTTGCCGGCTCGGGGCCCCTACACTTGCCATGACCTACCTCCCCCCCACCATAACCTTCCCTCGTCCTTCCTTACAATCAGCTGGGACTTACCGAGGCCGATTATTCTGCAGGTTTAATGTGATGCAAATATAAGTTCCCTAACAGAACATGAACGATTAATAGTAGTAGTAGTAGATAGTAGTAGTAGGTAAATGAATTGATATGATACCAGGGAATCATTAATGTTGTGTAATTTTCTCATCTATTCCTTTCTCTCACCCTGCCTTCCACTTCAGTTTCTCTCTCCTCTCTCTCTCTCTCCTCTCTCTCTCTCTCTCTCTCTCTCTCTCTCTCTCTCTCTCTCTCTCTCTCTCTCTCTCTCTCTCTCCCCTCCTCCTCCCTCCTCCTCCTCCTCCTCCTCCTCCTCCTCCTCCTCCTCCTCCTCCTCCTCCTCCTCCTCCGGGCTATACTACAGCTTTGGTTAGTGTTTTATCCTCCTCATCTGAAGTCAAGGGATGAATGCATGGTGTAGCGGTACTGAACTGAGTCTGGCCTTGATAAATAGTTATGTGGTCTAGATTTATGTGTGATATATCAGTATTAAGCTAAACATTATTTACGAGTCGGTGCGCTACTAACTCTCTCTCTCTCACACACACACACACACACACACACACACACACACACACACACACACACACACACACACACACACACCACACACACACACACACACACACACACAGACACACACAACAAGTACACACACACACACACACACACACACACCACACACACACACACACACACACACACACACACACAAGTACACACACACACACACACAAGTACACACACACACACACACACACACACACACACACACACAAGCACACGAACACAGCACCCACACGTCGACAGAATAAAAAAAAGAAGTATAGTCTTGTCTTCACTCTACTACACCCCCTAAACCCTGAAGGAAAAGAAAAAAAGAGGTTATGTGAGTGTGTTAGGTAAGGCAAGGTGGAGCAGACAGACAGACAGACAAACGGGTGGACTGGCTGGCTGGCTGAGATGAGACGAGACCATTGCCTGGGTATTCCTTCTGAGAGGTCAACGCACCTAGCCTTCCTTCCTGTCCTCCTTCCGTCTGTTGCTAGGATCTCCTCACCCAACTCTCTCTCTCTCTCTCCTCTCTCTCTCTCTCTCTCTCTCTCTCTCTCTCTCTCTCTCTCTCATCTATAATCCAGTATATACTGTATATATTTATGTATGTGTGTGATTGTGTGTGTGTGTGAATGAGTTTGTTAGTGTCTGTGTGTGTGTGTGAATGAGTTTTGTCAGTGTGTGTGTGTGTGTGTGTGTGTGTGTGTGTGTGTGTGTGTGTGTGTGTGGTGTGTGTGTGTGGTGTGTGCTATTTTCTCAACTCCACCGACAAACGTTAAGGTATCACTGATGTCTGCTTTGGAGTGTATACACAGCTGGACCTTGTAGTTACCTAAGCACCCACATAAACCATCTCTGGGTGGGGCTCGTGTTTGGACACCTGTGTGGGCCGCGGCTTGGATTCCACAATTAGCTCCGTGAATAGAGTTACAAGTTGTTGGATCAAGTTAGTCTGCTCATTGATTCATACAGAGACTCGTGTAGATTCTTTCCAACAACAACAGCAACAACAATAACAACAACGACAACAAAATGAAATAGTTACTGTATAATTATTGAGATAAGTAAGTATATTTATTCAGATTACTATAGATAACTGGTGTGAAGACTATTTATTATTCTCCCGGCCACTCAATGAGAGAACTCCGTGGTGAAACATTTTAAATGAGAGAAGAAGTGTATTTAGCATTGCAGTTCGTTAAGAGTAATCAACCCTCACAGCAGGGAAGAAAGAGGAGGCAGGTCGGCCTTAGATGCAGTCAGTCAGGGCCAAAAGTCTAGTGAACCCTTCTGTCTGGTGGTCGAATGTTAGGTGCTCAGAGTTGTGAACAAACGAAAAAAAAAGAAAAATAATAGTTCACGAATTTATTAAACTTAGGGATGATAGGGAGATAGAGACGTTATACTAATGTCTCATCTACACCATTATGAATATCTTAAGGGGACAGTATGCTTTTAATTGACTGGAGTGACTTGATTCCTCCAAAGTATGCCAGGAAACAGACCCACATGAAGCAAAATATTGGTATCCTGTTGCCTGGAATAGTTTGGAGGAATCCTTTGCTCCAGAATTACCACCCAAAACAATGTGCTATAGACCCCCTTAAGTTCACTTCCAGATTTATTAAGGGGATAGTAATGTATACTTTTGGAATGACTTAACTCCTGCAAAGTATTCCAGGAAACAGGACCAGATTAATTAACAATAAATAATGGATGTTGGTTTGTTGCTTAGGATAGTTTGGAGGAATCAGTTGCTGCAGATTTTACCAGCATTGTATTATCTCCTTTCATCCACAAATCATAGTAATGGAAAATTGGTAGAAACAAAAAAAATGCAGGCAATAATTCATAAGCAACTAGATTATTTCAATAACCTCTTTTGAAACTCGAGAATGAACATTTTTTTGGCTGTGACTGAACACTATGAGGACCTTCGTGACCTTCACCCTTAGGCTTATCAGGCAGGGTATCAACGGAGGGGTGGGGATGGGGAAAGGAAGGGGAGGGGTGGGGGTGGGGAAAGGAAGGGGAAGGGTGTGGTGGGATGGGATGGGATGGAGGGAAGTGGAGGTAGGTTCTTTTTTCATGGCCACACCTTCTTAAAGCCACGATTGTTGTAACAAAGGAGGACCGTATGGAAGAGAAGGCTTTGGCTGTGTGATTATTATTATTATTATTACTACTACTACTACTACTACTACTACTACTACTACTACTACTACTACTACTACTACTACTACTACTACTACTACTACTACTACTACTACTACTATTACTACTACTATTACTACTATTACTACTACTATTACTACTACTACTACTACTACTACTACTACTACTACTACTAATAATAATAATAATAATAATAATAATAATAATAATGATAATAATAATACTAATACTAATACTAATACTATTATTATTATTATTATTATTACTATTATTATTAAATTTTCATATAATAATGTTTTCAATCAACACCAACTTCACCACTAAATATATATAGCATTGCCTTCCCTTAATTTGCTAATACCACTGATGAGCCTCGGGGAAAATTAATGACTTCACTCACTCTCCTGGGACGGTGAAGTGATGTGTTGTAGTGAAGGAACATTAAACATTAATTTCGTTATAGAGGAGGTGCCCTGGGATAAACCCTTCCTATCCTCAGGCCATAATACAGGAAGGTATTCTATGACTAAAATTATCTACGATAGTCTGTCGAAATTTCAACGGGTTACTGAGGTGGTTATTTAGGGAAAGATATTTACGGGCAACAGGGAAGGGGTTATTTTACCTGTCCTTACACTGCACATTTCAGAAGGTCATGAAAAAAAATAAAAAATCGCTGCAGATCTTGTACTCTTTCTTAAACACCATCTTTTCAGAATACCTCCATTAATTAAATCCTCTTGAAGATAGAAACATGCATTAAGGTATAAAATTTAGGGTTTGTGTGACTATAATCCTTTGAACGTCTCTTGAATACTATACACATTTAGGCATGGAATATAATCATTAACAAAATATAAGTGTGTATATTAGTGTGCAGCAATGTTAGGTATGGATGGAATATAATCATTAACAAAATATAAGTGTGTATATTAGTGTGCAGCAATGTTAGGAATGGATGGAATATAATCATTAACAAAATATAAGTGTGTGTGTATGTGTGTGCTTGTACAAATGCATCATCAATGTTTCATAATTACACGTATGAAGCATTGTGTGTCAGGAGGAGGTGTGGGTGGCGTTGCAGATCCGTCACTGATAACATTAGAATTATTACCTACAAATGCTAATAGATAATTTTTCACGGGTCCATTAAGAAGACGTCCCTCCTCCACCTCACCCACCACCTCGAGTCTTCATGAATTTATAGCAACGCGTGTCTATAAATTTTCCACAGCTTTCCCATTAGTATTGCGTAACCAACTCCTGTTCGTGCAACTTAATTAATGATCCGTGAATGAACCTGGGGGAGAAAACACACCTGTATAGTTTGTTTTTGTGAGTTGATGATATATGTAAGGTTAGGTTAGGTTAGGGAGAGGTTAGGTTAGGTGTTAGGTTAGGTTAGGTTTTGCTCATCCCTTTTGCTGCACTGTTAATTAAGGGGAATATTTTGGTAAAGTACATTGGAGTGCTTTGATTCCTCCACAGTATGCCAGGAAACAATAGGATTAGATGAACGAAGATAATAATGGTGGTGGCATGTTGTTTGGAATAATTTGAAGGAATCATTTGCTCCAGATTTACTGATAGAGAGAGAAAGCACTGGCAAACGTTGTGGCTTTTTATTTTTTTATTTATAAAGTGATTAATTCCGAGGTTCAAATTCTAGGAGTGTATAAAAAATTATTAACTGTGACTGAACATAGTGATTAAATATATATGTGTGTGTGTGTGTGTGTGTGTTGTTACCTCGTTCCTAAACATGTCCCGTACACACTCAATCATCATCAACAGCAACATATACTTTTTTTTTAATATATATATATATATATATATATATATTTTTTTTTTTTTTTTTTTTTTTTTTTTGAGGAAGTTGGAGTTGAAGGGACAAAGAGGGGTGTTTGCGTGTCTCAGGACTGGTACCCCCCTCCCCCATCCCTACACACACACACACACACACACACACACACACACACACACACACACACACACACACACACACACACACACACACACACAACACACACAACAGAGTAATTTTACGCTTAATTATTTTGATTCTCGATGGATGGGTAGGTTGTGGTTGTTGTGGTGGATAGTTCCCCTGACTTTTGACTAGAGAGATATAGTATGGTAATTGTCCCTCATTATTTATTCTTACGTCAAGGGGAGAAACAGCTTAAATGAATTATGTGTGTGTTATTCATATTATGACTGTTTGTATACTCCCATATATATATATAAGTATTTCCCTATACAGTCTACCAAATAATAATGTTCATTCTTTTGGCTCTTACCTCGTTTTTAAAGCAGAGTGTCTAAAATTTTCAGAAGTTTCAAACAGCAATTCAGGATTATTCAATATGACTTTTTAGTACTATTGTTTTTGTTGTCGTTCTTTTCTTCCCAACTCATCCATGGTAGTCAGTTAGTTACGTTTCTGAATGAATCCCACAGACAGACGACTGAACACTGTACATATTGAAGTACTATCTAAGCATTGAGGGGATCGTATACTTTTGGTACATTGGAGTGCCTTGATTCCTCCAAAGTATACCAGGAAATAGGACCAGATGAACAAAAATGATGGTGTTATGTTGCTTGAAGTAGTTTGGAGGAATCAGTATATACTTAAGCACAGGGTAACAATAAATTCATTAAATCATAATATTGACGACATGTGTTTTTTCTCAAGGTTTAGGGTGTCAATATTTTCCTGTTGTGGTTGTCTTTGGAGATGGTGCAGAGTCCCCCCCCCCCCTCCTCTCGTATGTACAGTTACAAAGACATGAAACAGACACTTCAAATAGGGCCCCTTTTCAAGCATAGAATAGGACGTGCCTGTACACAACAACAACAACAACGTCTCATCCGACACTAATGCTCAATGAGGGGCATAGTTGTGTGCGTGTGTGTCTGTTTCATATGTCTGCAACTTTACCGAAACCCCTCAATTTCGCCTTCGTCAAGAAAAATATATATAAAAAATAATTAAATCATAAAACGACACTTAATTATGACCTTCTACAACACACTATAGACATCAATAACCAGCTACACACACACACACACACACACACACACACACACACACACACACACACACACACACACACACACACACACACACACACACACACACACACACACACACACACACACACACACACACACACACACACACACACACACACACACACACACACACACACACTCGTACCCACACCAAGGTCTTCCTATTTTATATATAAGAGAGGAAAAACACCTCTCATCAAACAAACCCTTATTAAATTACACATCATTCATTCAACATCAAACAGAATCACGTATATTTTCATTAACTGTAATTATTTTCAAGTGGCACGACAAAAACGAACAAGGAAGTTACCGGTGAGATCTTGTATAAATTATTACTGTCCTATGTTCGTGTAATAGATTTTTTTTTTTTTAAGCCATTACATAATTATTGATGGATGATAGTGAAGTGGTTTGTTTGTCCACCTTCCATATTCAATGTCTATCTACTGTTGTATCCGTGAGATGCTGCTTAATGATACACGCACACACACACACACACACACACACACACATAGGTTTCTGCACACAAACACGCAAATATCAATAATATATGATTGCAAAAACATATAAAACATATTAAGTAAGATGACACACCTACCCACTCATGATATTTTGTTTACATTTACACATCCACACACACACATGCCAAATAAATAACTGCACACGCACAAATATACCCAACTAACATACATACATATATACATACATCAATACACACATACATACATACACTTGTGACGTCATGGCGGATGTGAGGTCAAAGGTCGCTGGGTAGACATCGACAAAAAATGGGTAAAGACAAAAAGAAAAAACATCCTTAGTAAATATGTGAGTAAAAGATGGGGAGGTGTGAGGGAGGGGAGGGATGGTGGGGAGGGATGGTGGTGAGGGAGGGGAGGGAGTAGCCTAACCTTCCCATAGCATCTCTGTACACACTGGAGAGGTGGAAGTCGCAGAGGCTTTGTGGGAGGTCTGTCTGGATGACCTAATGTCTTATTTATGAATTATTAGTGTGTGTTTATATATCTGTTCTTATTTATTTATTGATATATTTTGTTTATACACTGGTCTAAGATAATTTATTGATATATTTTGTTTATACACTGGTCTAAGATAATTTATTAATATATTTTGTTTATACACTGATCTAATCTTATCAAGGGTCAATTGTTACGAAAAGTCTACCATAACACAGTGTATGATATTATGAAGAACTGAAAATCACCTGTCGAGTGGAAAAGTATATGTAGAAGACAGCTTATTAGGTTTGTTGTTTTTCAGTTACCGAGTCACTTGGTAGACCATTCATTGCAGTACTCCCAGAATAATGACCTCTCTTTCCGTGTAGCCTGTTTATAAATTTCTATGGACAACTTTACATATCTCATCCCTCAGTTACCTATGCAAACCTTCGATCTCTCCTGCATCACATTATCTGGGAAGTGTTGGTAATGGACATCTCACATCCGTCTCTCCGAGCTACACATCATTTATTATTTATTGTAAACACATGCACACCCACTGACAGGTCTGGGACTAGAACATCCTCCCCACATGTAAGAATGATTGGCATCCAGCAGCTTCGTCTCTCCAACCCTTCTGTCATTCATACATACCCTTTGTATCCTCTACAGCCCCAACCCCCCCTTCCCCTTCCCCTTTCCCCCCCGCCGAGTTCCCTGGGTGTCCGGGTTATAGGTTGCATTCTCTTGGTTCAGTTTCATAAAAGCATATCCTTATTCGTACTTTTTCCTTTGCTTATCATTTTGACGTAGCCATAAGTTAACAAATCTCAAGCCAACCACTAAACTCACCCTAACTCTGCTACACCATAATTATTATAAAAATGTCCTGGGCTGTTCTACCCTTGATGAAGAATGCTAACAGATGAAATTTACTATTGCAGTGGCTGTTTAACCATTTACGTATAGTAGTAATTAAATTATTATTAATATTATCAGTGAAAGTATAACGTGTTGGCTAATATCCAGTTATAACAATCCTTTCTAAACAAACAAAGGTTTTATAGAGTACACAAAAGCTTGAATATCGTTTCTGTTCATATTACACACACACACACACACACACACACACACACACACACACACACACACACACACCGCCAAGGCTTTTTTGTTTTGCTTTGTCTTAAAGATTTCCCCTTGACCAAAACTTGCTATTCACCTCCACCCTCTATCCCGGAAGTACAGTACTGTCCGCCACTCACTGCCAACCTCCACCCCCTACCCCCACCACCACCATCACCACCACCACACCCCTGCTGCCCTCCACCTCCACCTCCACAACCACTTCACACACATGCTGCCCTCCACCTCTACCCCCTACCACCACACCAACACATCCTCGCTTTCTCAACTTCTATCCTCATCACCTCTGCCCCCTCTATCTCCACCCCCTACCACCACCACCACCACCACCACCACACCCTCACTTTCTCAACCTCTATCCCCCACCACAACCACACCACAACCCCACTCCCTCATACACCACCACACCTCCATCCTCCACCACACCCCCGATACCCCCCCCCCAACCTGCATCCTCCACCACCACACCACAATCTTGATACACCCAACCTTCATCCACCCCCACCACCACAAACACCCCTACTCCCCCTCCCCCTCCCCCTCCCCCTACCTTGATAGCCTCATGATAACCAGGGGTGATAGAAGGTGAATTATTATGATGAGTAGAGATAAGTTACGGGATAATAATGTACATACATCTTTTATTTCTCTCTCTATTATTTTTTTTTTCTTTCTTGTTTTAATCCATCCGTAACCTTGGTGGAAAATCATTCGAGACATGATTTGAAATTAGTGGTGGTGGTGGGGGTGGTTCATTCTAGAGAGAAGGGAAGACGGCAAAGTTAGCTAGGTTAGTTAGGTTACGGAACTCTTGTCTTTAAGGTGAGGTTAGATATGGTTAGGTTAGGTTAGGATAAGTTGGATTTGGTTAGGTTACGAAACTGCTTTCTTTTAGGTTAGGTTAGGTTGGGTTGGGTTAGGTTAGGTTACGGAATTCCTGTCTTTTTAGTTAGGTTAGGTTGGGTTGGGTTAGATTAGGTTAGGTTACGGAACTCATGTCTTTTTGGTTAGGTTAGGTTTGATTAGGTTAGGTTAGGTTTGGTTTGGTTAGGTTAGGTTTGGTTTGGTTAGGTTAGGTTAGGTTAGGTTACGGAACTCATGTCTTTTTGGTTAGGTTAGGTTTGATTAGGTTAGGTTAGGTTTGGTTTGGTTAGGTTAGGTTAGGTTTGGTTTGGCTAGGTTAGGTTAGGTTACGGAACTCATGTCATTTTGGTTAGGTTAGGTCTGGTTGCGTTACAGACCTCTTGTCTTTTAGGTGATGTAATATTCATTTAGAATGAAAGAGAAACCACAAATGTTGTCCCCCATTGTTTGACGGAATGGTTGGGTTCCCACGACCTACCTTACTGTAAGATCAGGCAAAACCTTCACTACTACTACTACCACCACCACCACCACCACCACCACCACTACCATAACCACAACCACAGCCTCAAATACTAAAACCCTTACCACTACTACTACCACCATCACTACCACCACTACAGCTTCAAACACTACCACCACCACTATTACTACTACTACTACTACTACCACCCGAACCATCACTACCACTACCATCACCACCACCAACACCAGTACCATAACCACAACTTCAGATACTACCACCACCATTACCACCACAACCATTACCTCCACTACGACTACCACTACCACACCGGCTTGACCCTGACTGACCTGGGCTACGTGATCACTACATTGGCGCTGAGTTTATCTGTGTGTGTGTCTGTGTGTGTGTGTGTTTGTAGATACGTACTGTATGTATATGGTTACGTATGTATCTGTATGTGTGTGTGTGTTTCAGTTTTTTTGTTTTTTTTTGTGTGTATGTGTGAGAGAGAGAGAGAGAGAGAGAGAGAGAGAGAGAGAGAGAGAGAGAGAGAGAGAGAGAGTGTGTGTGTATGTATTAGAGAGAAGAGAGAGGGGGGGGGGGGAGTGTGTGTATGTTAGAGAGAGAGAGAGAGAGAGAGAGAGAGAGAGAGAGAGAGAGAGAGAGAGAATGAAAGGAGGGGTAGGAAGGGCTAACTCAATACCTAACCCCCTGGAGTTTGCAACAGGATGGTGATGAATGTGAGGGAAACCTTTGGCTCATCACTCTTTTCTTTCACCAACACCACCACCACAACCACCCCTCGACCACTCTTCTCCACCACTACCTCTCTTCTCTCCACCTCCACCTCTACCTCTCGTTCACTCTTCACCACCACCCCTAGACCACTCTTCACCACTACCTCTCTTCTCTCCACCTCCACCTCTACCTCCACCTCTCGTTCACTCTTCACCACCACCCCTAGACCACTCTTCACCACTATCTCACTTCTCTCCACCTCCACCCCTCGTCCACTCTTTCTCCACCACTACCTCTCTCCCCTCCACCACCACCACCTCCACCGTTTGTCTCTAGCTCCTTAAGGGTATAATATTATAGGAAAAACTTTCATACCCATATTTTACTAGTGCAGGGAATATTTCAATAGAGAGATAACACAGTGACCTTTGTTAATACAGTTACTAGGGGGCGTTTTAGTAGTTAGTTACAATATTTTTCTTACAAAGCGTATACATAAATGATTTTATTTTATTAGAGGCTTCTGGTTCATTCAAAGTGCGTCAGTAAACAGTCTTCCTACACTGAGATATTCACGCCTTTCATTCACGCCTTTCTTTCCTTAATTTACTATTCCATTCACCCCTTCATCCTTTCATTCACTCCTCCATTCACTACTTTCATTCATTTTTTTCATTCACTCCTTTCATCCCGCCATTCACTCTTCATCCTCTACATCCTTAATTAACCATTCACTTCATCATCGTAATCATTCACTCTTCATTCACTCCTCTTCCTCATTCACTCTTCCATTCACTTCCTTCCTTTCATCCCTCCATTCACTTCCTTCCTTTCATTCATTCATTCACTCCTTTCATTCCTTAATTATTAATCCATTCACTCCTTTATCATTCATTTTAGGCACCGAGAAGATCCTTCCTATTTCGGCACCAGATTTATTGCCAGGTATTATTTTGATGTGTGTCATAAAGTGGAGAGAATCCATTCGTTCTGTGATACAAGGCGTAATCATGAGTTATCTCCTCACCTGTTGTTTACACCAGACAGACAGACACACAGCCCTGCCATCTGGTGGGGAGGAGGTCAGTTCAATTTCTTACTGGGAAGAATTTCGTGTTGTTTTTTTCCCTCTATATATATTCGATTCGCTTGACAGTCATCAGTTTATATTCACTTTAATCGTGGTTACGTGATATACATGTGTTTGGTGATGTTATATAAGTGATGTTATACTAGTTCCTATACTATATATATATAATTGCCCTGCTGTCAGGTATAATTACACAGTACAGAATATTATGGAAAGAGTTCAAACTACAGGGTACCTATTTGGGATGTAATATTATGCAAGGAAAAATCATATTCTTATGTTGTGTTCACGACCACCAGAGATCAGATGGAGTCAATGGATGGTAGGTGGAATATTCGTTATTATTATTATTATATGTTAGTTGTTGTTATTATTATTATATTATTATATCTATACACCCACCTTCTCTCTCATCCATCCCTCCATTCACCCACCTTCTCTCTCATCCCTCCCTCCATTCACCCACCTCTCTCATCCCTCCATTCACACACCTTCTCTCCCATCCCTCCATTCACCCACCTCTCTCATCCCTCCATTCACCCACCTTCTCTCTCATCCCTCCCTCCATTCACCCACCTCTCTCATCCCTCCATTCACCCACCTTCTCTCTCATCCCTCCATTCACCCACCTCTCTCATCCCCCCATTCACCCATCTTCTCTCTCATCCCTCCATTCACCCACCTCTCTCATCCCTCCATTCACCCATCTTCTCTCTCATCCTTCCACAGTACCAACATACGACTTGGTGCAGCTGCGGTCGAGGATGAAACGAAGTGCGGACGGGTTGAGTGAAGTGCGGACGGTCCACCTTCAGGCTCTGGGTGGGGCCACGGTACTCAACCTATCGCCCAACCTCGACTTGGCCCGCCCCGTCCCTCTCTTCTTCGCTGACCATGACCACCAGGGCGGCGTTTCTGTTACACCTACATCACACGTCAGTATTTCGTTATTTTTGTGTCTTTCCTCTCTTCCTATTTTGTTTCTCTTGCCATTTTTTTTTTTTTTTGTGTGTGTGTGTGTAATTATTATTTTCTCTTGCTTTCTCTCCTGTTATTGTTGATTTATTTTCTTATTGTAACACCAACCACCTCTAATGTGACTCAGTCCTTCTTATTTCATATTTTGCATTAATATTGATAGGTGTTATATTTTAATGTTCTTTGTCTTTGCATTTTTTATTCCTTTCTGTTGTAACATTTTCTAGTATGTGTTTGTGTATTAGCAACAGTCAGGTCATCCAGGGAACAATTACCTTCCTAAACGTTTATATTGTGCTGTACTCTTACGGGTCAATAGTTCTTACTCACCAGTTCTGAAATTTAAGTAAACAATGTGAAACAACAGAGGAAAACATACCATTCAAACTGTCTGAGATTCATCATGTCTGTTGGGAATCCGAGGAGAGGGTTACACAAGGTAAAAAAAATATATATACAGTATATCTAGCATGAGGGGTCTGATAGTTCTGTAAATGATGGGCACAGCTCATTATGCCCTGAGAATAAACAAGCCATTTTTCAGTATCCATCGTCTAAAATGTCAGAATGTTTCACACGAGAATTGCACCGATATATATATATATATATTGTTTTTATCTCATGTACTGTAAACGAGATGATCCAGGAATTAGAGGCAATACTTTGTGAAATATAATTCGGTATTAATATGATGAAGGCATTCCAAGGCTACAATGTTCTGTGATGAAGGAGTGTCCGATTTGCAAAGGCTATTGAGTTGCAAGAGTTTATATGTGGGTGGGCATTGGGCAAGGTGTCCCTCTGACCAGCTGCATGAAAATATAATGTAATACTGTAACCGTTGCAAATTGAACATATCCTCTTTTAATATTTTGCAACATCAAGGACAAGGTCGTCCATTCACAGCAGTAAGAATAAAGAGAAAAATATAATAAACTGAAAATAGTGACAGTAATGTATATAGAACATTGGGAAATATTCAGAGATGCACATGTTATAGTAGGACACATTTGGTTATAATCTGCTTCTTCCCGAGTACTATTAACGTGTGGGACTAAAGTACATATATACATACATGTTATACGTCGACTGTACTGTACATATCAAAGCTTCTTCCTGAGTACTATTAACGTGTGGGACTAAAGTACATACATACATACATACATGTTAGACGTCGACTGTACTGTACATATAAAATCTTCTTCCCAAGTATTATTATTAAGGTGTTGTTCCCTTCCAGTTTGGAGATATAGGAGTGCCTCACCAAGACCTGGACTCCATGGCGGCCATCACAGTGTCTCACCATCCTGCTACTGGTGCCCTCATACTGGTCAGTAACTTAGGATTGTTGTATCTTCTCTCACTGTGATGCTGCTGTCGTTCATCTTAAATATAAACAGACATTTTTCTACTCTTTTTTTTTTTTTTTTTATTCTGGCCAGTGTCTTAGGATTGTTGCTGCTTAATTTTCTCACTGCGATGCTGATGTGACTCTTTTAAAATATAGACAGGTATTTTTTCAACCCTTTTTTTTTTTTTTTTTTTTTTTTTTTTCCACTCTGATTAGTGTCTTAGGACTAATGTTTCTTCTCCTCTCACTGTGAAGCTGCATGGTGTCACTCATTAAAAATATAGACTAGCATTTTTTTTTTCCACTCCCTCTCTCTCTCTCTCTCTGCTCTGAGTGTCGATAGATTCATAGATATACAGGGTGGGATTGCTAAAAGTGTAAGTAAGTAAGTCAAAATAATAGAACACACTACCAATAATAAAACCTATTATCTCACATCGTCAAAATAACTCAAGTCACTAAAATTATGTCAATGCTCTTTCATTCATTCCGAGTGAAATACATAATGATTGTGATTATGTATATGGTTGATTGATATTAGGCACTGCAACAGCGAGGTCATATAGCGGCTAAAAAAGGTGATAGAGAGGTGAGACAGCAAGCAAATAGGAATTTGTATGTGACGAGAAGGTTTAATGGAGACAGACAGACAGATAAACAGACAGAGAGAGAGACAGACAGACAGAAAAAGAGAGAGAGAGACAGACGAGAACTTCCAATAGTTTGTAGACCTCCTTCACTAAGGGTTAAAGGGAGAATATTACAGTGCTGGTAAATATGGAGCAAACTATTCCTCTTAACTATTGCAAGCTACACTAGGCCACCATTATTTTTGTGCCTGTAGTCCCGTTACCTGGCATACTTTGTGGGAATCAAGTCACTCTAATGTAAAAGAATAAGACACACACACACACACACACACACACACTGGCCACACTGGTATATTAGTCAGCTCAGATTACACCAACCACTTCCATTCCTACCCCACAACACAACGGTCGTCTGGTGATGGTGGTGGTGATGGTGATGGTGGTAGTGGTGGTGGTGGTGGTGGTGATGGTGGTAGTGGTGGTGGTGGTGTTGGTGGTGATGGTAGTGGTAGTGGTGGTGGTGTTGGTGGTGGTAGTAGTGGTGATGGTGGTGGTGGTGATGGTGTTGGTGGTGATGGTGGTAGTGATGGTAGTGGTGGTGGCGATGGTAGTGGTGGTGGTAGTGGTGTTGGTGGTGGTAGTGGTGGTGATGGTGTTGGTGTTGGTGGTGATGGTGGTAGTGGTGGTGGTGATGGTGTTGGTGGTGATGGTAGTGGTAGTGGTAGTGGTAGTGGTAGTGGTGGTGGTGTTGGTGTTCACTGGGGGTCAATAGTTCTGTCATGATCCGAGACATAACGTGAATTTCTACCAACCTCGCTTCCTAACTCTTGATTGATTGAGGTCATATAGCGCCCGAGGAAGAAGGTGATTGAGAATTGGCACAGTAAACAAACACAAAAGGTAACAGATGAAAAAATAATGGACAGGTGGAGAAGTGAAATCCCCTTTTAGTCGCCATTTACGACAAGCAGAGAAACTGGGGAGGAGGTATTCGTAGGCCCGCCCCCCCTTCACCAGTCAGTCAAAAATACTAGGTGAGATTATTTTTGAACAGGTAACCAAAGAGAAAAATACTAGGTGAGATTATTTTAGTACAGGTAGCCAAGGAGAAAAATACTACGATAGGTGAGATTATTTTTGAACAGGTAACCAAAGAGAGGCTTATAAGTTGAAGGGGTCGTTTTATATAAGGCTGTTGATTCCTCCAAACAGTGCTAGAAAACAGGTAGGCCTATCCTCTTACGTATGAGTCTAAGGGGTGTGTGTTTTTATGCAGAGTTTGGAGGGCAACGTTGGCTCCAATTTGCGAACAATTGGTTATTTCCCTAAAGAACTTTAAGACTATCTGCTGCTTCCACCACCACCATTCTCTCTCTCTCTCTCTCTCTCTCTCTCTCTCTCTCTCTCTCTCTCTCTCTCTCTCTCTCTCTCTCTCTCTCTCTGTCACACACACACACACACACACACACACACACACACACACACACACACACACACACACACACACACACACACACACACACACACACACACACACACACACACACACACCCCTTGCCAGTACAGTAACGTATTGCCATGGGGGGAATCTTTAATAGGCCAATATGTTAAGGTACTTACTTTGAACGATGGCCTCCAGTTGAAGACGACAGATTCTGTAACCTCTAAGCCTCTCCCAGTTGAAGGCGTAGTCGAGTGTTGTTAAATCTGGAGCAACCGATTCCTCCAAGCAACGGGACCCCATTACTTTTGTCAATCTTATCCTATTTCCTGGCATACTTTGGAGGAATCGAGGCGCTCCAATGGACTAGATGTATACTATCCCCATAAATTAACTACCCCACTTGGATACTGCTGTGATGATCTGGTGGGTTTGACGTCAGTAACTAAAGGGGGAAGTTTGGTATTAGTAAATCTGGAGCAACTGAATCCTCCAAACTATTCCAAGCAACAACAGAGCACCATTATTTTTGCTCTTCTGGTCCTGTTTCCTAGCATACTTTGGAAGAATCAAGGCACTCCAATGTACCAAAAAAAGAATTACCACCTTAATTGCTTCAAAATGGAGACGAGAGGTTGTGCGATCACTCACGTCCCTTTGTATTGAAGTAGATAGATAGATAGAGAAGAGGAGAGCAGAGCAGAAGGATATTTTAATTAATAGTCCCACCCCTCTCTCTCTCCCTATATTCCCATTAAGGCTGTAGTGTGTATTAAATCAGTTCCCCAATTACTTCATTTATTGACCGTTGGGATGAATAACAGACAGACAGACAGACAGGCAGGCAGGCAGGCAGGCAGGCAGGCAGGGAGGCAGGCAGGCAGGCAGGCAGACAGACAGACAGACAGACAGACAGACAGGCAGGCAGGCAGGCAGGCAGGCAGGCAGGCAGGCAGGCAGGGTGGTCTGTTATTATTTATGGGGTTTTATTTATATCTTCCATTTAGGTGTATGTATGAGTCGCTCCCAGCCACAAGTTAAAAATGGTAATAATATACTTTTTTTTTTTTTGGTGAATTGGAAGGTCTCTACTGATTCCTCCATACTATACTAAGAAACAAAACCCCTATTAGTACCATCGAGGGTGTCTGTTTTCTGGCATAGATATAGGAGGAATCAGTAGCCTTCCAATTGGCCAACAAGAGGATTATTTTCACCTTGAGGGGTTAATATTATACTTTTGGTACTACATGGGAGTTGCCTTGATTCCTCCTCCAAACTATGCCAGGAAACAGATCACTTCAGTATACGAATAGGGGGATCTGTTTTCTTGAATGGTACAGTACACTCGTGATACATAATTTCTGATCAGAGTGTTGTGAGGAGCAGAAAGCTTCGAATCACCTGGTATTGCTCATTTCCACACCCAGTACACCTATATAGAAGCTGAGTTCGAATGCAGAGTATGTGTGTGTGTGTGGTGCCTGCCGTTCGTCTCTGGTCAGGGATTACATATCACGAGTGTATATATATATTGTAAGACTCCAACGGGTGAACAAGAAATTATCCAACTTAAGGGGACAGTACACTTTTGATATACTGGACTTCCTTGATTCCTCCAAAGTATATCAGGAAACAGGACCAGATTAAGAAATATAATGGTGGCCTGTTGCTTCGAATAGTTTGGATGAATCAGTTACTCCAGATTTACCAACACTATACTAGCTCCTTAACCATTGAGACGGCTGTGTGGGTTGGGGGAGGGGGGATGTTGTTGTTATTGTTGTTCTATTTTCTTTTTCCTTTTCTTATCTTTTACACAGCAGGTTCTTTTTCAATTCTTTTTTATATTTTTTATTTATAATTTTTTTTCTAAACCTTTGGAACACGGTTGTTTCTCATTGGCAGGTAACACAGATAAAGAATGAGGAAATACATAATGAATCTAGTTGTATCAATGTGTGTGTGTGTGTGTGTGTGTGTGTGTGTGTGTGTGTGTGTGTGTGCCCGCGCTTTAATATGGACTACCAGAACACAGTAATACACAATGGAACTAGTTGTGTGTGTGTGTGTGTGTGTGTGTGTGTGTGTCATAGCTCTTGGTATTCCCTAGTAGTCTTCTCAAAGGTGTAATTAACGATTGGTGATAACCCGTATTAGCATTTCTCTTTAATAGACCTCCTCTCCTCTGCTTCCTTCCTAGTCTGGTGTGTGTAGGCTTAGCTAGGCCGGGTCTCATCCAGTGTGTGTGTGTGTGTGTGGCCGCCTCTGGTGTGTTGGGGTCAGAGAGAGAGAGAGAGAGAGAGAGAGAGAGAGAGAGAGAGAGAGAGTGAGAGAGTGAAGGGGAATGGGGAGGATGTATGTAAGAGAGACTGTGTGTGAGAGAGAAGGATTGTGTGTGTTTGTGTATGTGTGTGTGTGTGTGTTATGGATCTATTTATATGTCTCATCTTAGCCCCAAATGTGTATGTGTAATATTGTGTACTCACGCTTGTATTATGTATCTATTTCCTTTTATTTGTCCATCTCCTTGTATCACCTCTATATGGCCCAGTTCAAGTTTTGCATTAATGACCTGAGCTGTACGTGTTTTGAGCTGTACGTGTGATGAGTTGTGCAGTCACGAGCACTAATAAGTATATAGGTGTGCTTCGAATACCTTGAGACAGCAACTAAATGCACAATAAGATCTCCATTGCAGTTAGTTCATTGGTGATTTGGACTGTTCAAAGCTTCAACTAAAGCTGTATATTTATTAGTGCTTGTGACTGTACGTGTATTAAACTGTACGTGTTTAAAGTGGCTCTATATGCTCTGTGGCCACATGGCTCTTTATGGATTGAGCTTCGACCAATCACGAATAGCCTTTGCGATACTGAATTTGAACGGCTATCGAAACCTACAACAAAACAAACTCTAATCAAAGACTAAACATACAGCCTGAAGCATCAAATCCATAAACTCTTTCTCTTATTATTAAGTGAACCAGATACTCGTCCTCCTGCCTCTGTACAGTGTGTGGTTTACGAATACATTACTCCTGCCTGGTCTCTTTATCCACTCGTTGATTGTTTTGGTGGTACCCGTTCCCGGAGGTCTTGAAATACGACCGTAAGGGAGCGTACGTAAGTCAGGATTTCCTAGATAAAGTCAGCAAAAGAAAAACACAGCTAAAATGTTGTAGAGAGAAATTAGTGGCTTCCCTATTATAGTCATGATTTATAAACAGCGAGGAAAGGAGGAGGGAAGAGTTGAGATTTAGCTGACGGTGGGAAGAGAGAGGGAAAGGTTCAATGTGGTTTGCTCTTCTTATGAAATACGAAGGTCCACAGTACAGTCAGTAACAGAAGTGGAAAATATATATCAGGCCTTTAATTAAGCTGCTACGTATGGGGAATGGTTAGTAAAGGTTGATAATTATTACCCAGATCGTCACGGTAAACAGTTTTAGAATATGTCTGCAGTCGACTTCGTTTGGGGGAAATGGTTGGTGCAGACATTTCTTACCTAGCTTCTTTATACTAGTTGAAGATAATAGACCTCTACTCGACTGCACATCACAAACCTATGAAAATCCAACAGACCTCAAGCTGATTACACTTAGTTAAGGTGGTAATTCTTTTTTTGGTACATTGGAGTGCCTTGATTCCTCCAAAGAATGATACGAAACCGGACCAGAAGAGCAAAAATAATGGTGTTCTGTTGCTTGGAATAGTTTGGAGGATTCAGTTGGTCCAGATTTACCAACACAAAACTTCCCCCTTAATGTATGTTAGGGGTCTCTAATTCTTAGCATTCTCTGTCGGCCTACCCTATACCACCACCCCCTATCCCACACCACCCCACAATACCCCCCCCACCCCACAATACACTCTCCCCATCCCACCCCACAATACACCCTCCCCATCCCACCCCACTGGCCCCAGGCTCTCAACCTTATTTTTTTTTTTTTATCTCTTCCTGCTATGGAAGGTCAAAGGACGTGGAGATCGCACTACTTCACATCTTTTGTTTTGCCCCTATGTGTTGTTGAGCTCCCCACTTCCAGCTCCTCTTCAGATATCCCTTCCTTACCTTGTTTTTCCTTCAGAGATTTCTACCCCTTCTATGCCTCCTCCTCCTCCTCCTATGATATATTCCTCAGTTTTTGCACTTCCATCAGTATTTCCTTTACATAAACGAGTCGACTGCCACTGTGGTTCTTCAGGGCGTTTCTCTGACCCCTGGATAAGCGATCTTTGACTGATTATGGTTAGCCTTCAGTTATAAAGTATGTGTCGGATGTAAAGGAGAACAGATCATATTGCTATGTTCTACCTGTGTTGTTGTTCTTTTGTATAGACGTTTTGAAGGTAGGAAGGTGTTTCTTTTTGTGCTCTGTCGTTTTATGCTGTGCTGTATTTATGGTTTCTTCTGGTCTGTTGCGCTCTATTGTGTTATGCTTTTACGTGTTGTGTTTTCTCTGTGTTCTTTGTTGGTTTTTGTGCTGTAGTGTATTTTACTGTCTTTTTTTTTTGTGTGTGTGTGTGTGTGTGTGTGTGTTCTGTTGTGCTGTGATGTTGTTTTTTATGTGTTGTTGTGTTGTGGTTTTTTATTTGTTGTTGTGCTGTGTTGTGTTTTTTTATGTTCTTTGTTGTGGTGTGATGTTGTTTTTTATGTATTATTGTTGTTGTTGTTGTGCTGTGTTGTGGTTTTTTATATGTGTTGTTGTTGTGCTGTGTTGTGGTTTTTTATGTTCTTGTTGTGGTGTGTTGTGTTGTGATGCCTTGTGCTGCTCTGCGTTGCCACCTTCTTGAAGACAAACCCCTGAGGCGAGGCGAAGGTGAAGGACCTCTAGCCAACCCATAGACAAGGAGGACTGACTCAACAACGTATACATCTGAGAAGCCACACTTACCCTTCATTACTACCTGCCCATGGAGAGAGAGAGAGAGAGAGAGAGAGAGAGAGAGAGAGAGAGAGAGAGAGAGAGAGAGAGAGAGAGAGAGAGAGAGAGAGAGAGAGAGAGAGAGAGAGTGTGTGTGTGTTAGAGAGAAGAGAGAGGGGGGGGAGTGTGTGTATGTGTTAGAGAGAGAGAGAGAATGAATGAATGAGGGAATGTGTGTGTGTGTGTGTGTGTGTGTGTGTGTTTGAGGAAGAGAGAGAGACGAATAGACAGACTAACCACACACATCACTTAATGCAAAGAGAGTGGTTTAGCCTTATTATTAGTACTGGACACGTACCCATTGAGTAGTAGCAGATGCCTGAGTTGAGAGAGAGAGAGAGAGAGAGAGAGAGAGAGAGAGAGAGAGAGAGAGAGAGAGAGAGAGAGAGAGAGAGAGAGAGAGTGAGTGAGAGGGAGAGAGGGAGTGTTTGTGTATGTGTTAGAGAGAAGAGAGAGGGGGGGGGGGGGAGTGTGTGTATGTGTTAGAGAGAGAGAGAGAGAGAGAGAGAGAGAGAGAGAGAGAGAGAGAGAGAGAGAGAGAGAGAGAGAGAGAGAATCCACACTGACCCTACCTTAGTTTCTGTTGGTTCCTGCTTAATTAACTCGGCATAACATCTTTCTCCTCTTTATTTACTTTCCTTCTTCCTTTCCTTCCATTTTCTCCCAACAGTATATTCTCTCCTTAAGTTCTATTCGCGTTCTTCTCGTCTCTATCATTTTTCCTTCTCCCTTTCCTTCCATTCCCTACCTACAGTGTCTTCTCTCCCTTTCGTTCCATCCCTGTCTCTACCTGCCTTCCTTCCCTCCCTTCCTTCCTCCCTCCCCTTCACATCTCGACCTACCATATTTCACGTTTCCTTCATCCCCTGTCCATCCCTGCTCACCGTCCCTCGATCCCTGCCCACTATACCTTTCGTCCCCCTGTCAGTCTCTGTTCACTTTTCTTTTTCATTCCTGTCTGCTTTCTACCTGTTTCGTCTCCCTGTCAGTCAGTTCCTAACCTTCCCTTTTCATTCCCTTTCTATACTACATTCTATCCCATTTATCCCTTATACCGTCCCTAGCCACTGTACCCCATTTCGTCCCTCTGTCAGTTCGTCCCTTCTCATCCCTGTCAGCTACATCCTAGAGTACCTTATTCCTTTCGTCTCCCTTCCACAACCCTGTTCACTTCGCTTTTCATCCCCCGTCTACTACTTTCCACCCCCTTTCGTCCCCTGCCTGTCCCAAACTCGACCCTCAGCCCTCCAGTCCAAGAATTACGGGTGCAGATTACCAGTCCTGCCCTCCGAAAATTAGACCTTGTGACTGAGGTGGTGCCCAGCGGGGAAATCCAACCTGCTGCTGGCTGGCTGGCTGGCTGGGCTGGTGTCAAGGTGAAGAAGGAACACCACCATCACCACTGACAGAACTGGGACTCGAACCCACCTCGCACGCTAGGCTCAGATTAGCTTTGTTGAATCACGTACAGCCACAATCAAATATCCATCGACTCTTTCCTTCCATCTGTAAATATCTTGGTAATAAAGAACAACACGTGTATGATTTTGCACCTCCTCATAGTAATAATTGAATAGGTTGAGTTGACGTAAGGTGTCATATGATTATATTTTGATATTATACTGATTTATTTGCACGATGGAAGGAAAGTGTCGGTGGTTATTTGATTGTGGCTGTACAGGCTATTGAGGAAGGTGGTGGTAATGAAGCAGATATGAGTTGGTGGAGATGTTATTTGGTTAATTTTGTTTAATGTTGATCACTGATGCCTACATAATTTACCAAGATACAGACAAATTTAATCTGGTGGTCTGGTGTGTGGTACAGTCTTGAGGAAGCAGTAACCCACAACAATTCACCGACAACAAAATCAGAACTTAATAGATAACCTGAATTCCTCCAAGTGCCAAAGTTTACTCTCTAGTGAAATAATACCAAAGGTTTTATTATAAACACAATAGTTCTGAGGACATAGAGTAGAGTGACACAACCCATAGATATCATAACCGTTCATTGATCTCAGAAACGTTAAAAAAAAAAAATAGAAATAGAAATAGTGACACAACCCATAGATATCAGAACCGTTCATTGATCTTAGGAGCGTCATAAAACTATATTTATATATATATAGAAGAGTAAATGAAGAGCTTAGGTAATCTATGCGTGGGCCAACTGTATATATATATTGAGTAGTCAGACCCACTGGGACCTGTTTTGTTATTATCTTCTGCATGGCTTGGGATCCGTTACCAGTAGGGGATTACAGAGGGTGTTTTGTTTGTTGTTTTACTGCTGTATGTGTGTATGTATGTATTATCTTGGGAGACTCAGGGTGTGTGTGTGTGTGTGTGTGTGTGTGTTTATATTATATTTAATTTAATTTATTATTATGATATATTTTTTGTCAACTCTTGGTGGTGCGTTACTCTGTTTATCAGCAGGAAATTCCAGGCGAATTCTTTAACGTTCGACAGAAGAGTTGATCCGCTAGCTACAACCCTCACCCCCCACCCCCTACCCCACCCCAGGCTGTTACACACACACACACACACACACACACACACACACACGGACCAGATTGAGAGAAGAGAGAGCGAGGGATAGGTAGCCTTGACCGTTGGGCCTGATAGATTGATAGCAAGATAGGTAGATAGGCTATAGAAGGAGAATATAAATAGAGAGATACGCACTAACTAGGTAAGTACTCGTTGGTAGGTTGGAGAGAGTTATATATATAGAAAATGAGAGAGAGAGAGAGAGAGAGAGAGAGAGAGAGAGAGAGAGAGAGAGAAATGTCTGTTCAACTAGGACGGAATAAGAGATAGAATAAGTTGTATGCTATGGAGAGAGAGAGAGAGAGAGAGAGAGAGAGAGAGAGAGAGAGAGAGAGAGAGAGAGAGAGAGAGAGAGATTATGAAGTGTGACTAGTGTGAATTAAAGCCTAGAACATTATAGTATTGTGATGCTTTGTACTTACCTTCACTAATGGTGTTGGTGGAGTTGGTCAGACCTAACACTAGTATACCGCCTCGAGGGGGAAGGGTACCTGCTCTCTTCATACACACACACACACACACACACACACATACACACACGGACATACGCACACACACGGACATACGCACACACACGGACATACGCTTACACTCACACACCCATACACACACACACACACACACTTACTCATTCACACAAATACATGCACACATACGCATATACAGACCCCTAAACGCATACACCTAAACACACACACACACACACACACACACACACACACACACACACACACACACACACACACACACACACACACACACACACACACACACACACACACACACACACACACACAGATACATACACACCTAAACACGAACACAAGCACTCATACCTACACCGTCACACACACACACACACACACACACACACACACACACACACACACACACACACACACACACACACACACACACAGGGAGAGAGAGAGAGAGAGAGAGAGAGAGAGAGAGAGAGAGAGAGAGAGAGAGAGAGAGAGAGAGACGCGTTATTCTGTAAATTATCAGGGTACAAATTGAAGAGATGTCATCCTGAAGTATTATTGTACTGTGTTGTATTAAGGAAGCAGTTTTATGTCTGAAAAGTGGAGGGATTCTGATTCCTTCAAACTCTTCTACAAAACGGATCCTCCTCTACTCATATTCTGAAGTGATCTGTTATCTGGCATAGTTTGGAGGAATCGGTAACTTTCCAATTCAACCGATAGTATAGTATAGTTTTGGTACATTGAAAACTTCAGGACCCGATTAACAAAAATAATAGTGACTTGTTTCCTGTCATAATTTGGAGGATTTAATCATTAGCCCTCAGATTTACCAACAAGAGAATTTCCCCTTACGTCGTCATGGCCTTCTTCAGGTTGTAGTACAGTCAGGGTCAAAAGTCCTGCATAGGGTGAATGAAAGGGAGCCGTGTGTCGTTAAAGGCGACTGACTAAAAGGGGCTTTCACTTCTCCAACTGTCCCTCTTTTTCATCTGTTGCCTTTTGTGTTTACTGTCCCACCTCTCAATCACCTTCATCCTCGGGCGCCATATGACCTTGCTGTTGCGGCTCCTAATATCAATCAACCAATCTATCCATCAATCAAAGTTAGCCGTGAGAGTGAATCTTATTAACCAATATTACAGAGACCAACAACTAAAGTTTCGCTCACCATTTTTCAAGGCCGTATTTTTCATTGGAAGGTGTTGGAGGATTACTGACCGTGACTCGTGTACAATTATTAAGGGGGAAGTTTTGTGTTGGTAAATCTGGAGCAACTGAATCCTCCAAACTATTCCAAGCAACACCAGAACAACACTATTATTTTTGCTCTTCTGGTCCTGTTTCCTAGCATACTTTGGAGGAATCAAGGCACTCCAATGTACCAAAAAAAGAATTACCACCTTAAAGGGAAGGCGAGGGTGCAATGATACGGTCCGCCACACACCCAACTCGGAGCCTTTCATCCCTATGTAGTGGAGGCGAGGCGAATTGCGACACTAACTACTGACTTGCGGCAAAGAATGAAAAGCATCGCACCTTTTGTAGAGAATTAATGCGTGACTAACTGACTCGTAGGAAGGAAGGAAGGAATGAAACGCGTCCACCCCTTATGTAGGAATATGTGTGAGTTTGTAGTGCTGTATATCTCGGTGTGCCATTGTATAGGATAATGTGGGTCCTATTGCATCTCACCCTTTGTAGGATAATGTGGGTCTTATTGCATCTCGCCCTTTGTAGGATAATGTGGGTCCTATTGTATCTCGCCCTTTGTAGGATAATGTGGGTCCTATTGCATCTCACCCTTTGTAGGATAATGTGGGTCCTATTGTATCTCACCCTTTGTAGGATAATGTGGGTCCTATTGCATCTCACCCTTTGTAGGATAATGTGGGTCCTATTGCATCTCACCCTTTGTAGGATAATGTGGGTCCTATTGCATCTCACCCTTTGTAGGATAATGTGGGTCCTATTGCATCTCACCCTTTGTAGGATAATGTGGGTCCTATTGCATCTCACCATTTGTAGGATAATGTGGGTCCTATTGCATCTCACCCTTTGTAGGATAATGTGGGTCCTATTACATCTCACCCTTTGTAGGATAATGTGGGTCAATTCAATTCAACTGACTCGTAGAATGGAAGGAAACGCACTTGTATGGAATAAGTTGGGCTTTTATGGAATGATTTGGGTTGGTTGTGTGTAGTGTTGGAAGGTCGACATTTATTAAGAGGGGTGGAGGGGAAGGAGGTAGCCTGCTTCGTTCACCATTAGCTTGTTCTTCCTTTCCAATCCCATCAGGTGGTTAATATGGAAAATGTTCCTCCTGTGCCATTTGACAAATATTAATTAATCATTTATCTTGCCATCAACCCGAAAGTGAAAAAAGAAAGAAAGATTCTGTTTCTATTTTGACGCTAAGGGTGAATATGACGTCCTTCTCTGTTATACGTCACAGGAAATAGGTGAGTAGAATATAATGGAAGTTCACCTGTACTTCATCTCGTAAGCAGTGAAGAAGAAAACAGGTACACACAGGCAGGGAAGAAAACAGGCACACGTCCTCCACTTTTTCTTCCCATACACAAAACGAAACACGCCCTCCTCCTCTTCCCAAACACAAAACGAAAGCTTGCCTACCACGCCCTCCTCCTCCTCCTCTACCCAAACACAAAACGAAAGCTTGCCTGCTTACGCCATCTCGTGTATATACTAGAGTGAAGAAAGCTGTGGTACCTACGCTGTGTTGCGGACAATGAGGAGGGCCAAGATACCACTTATCGGTAGTTGTTCTCATTCCTGGCCCTGAGAGACGAGACAGCGGAACGACCTCAGATGAAAGCTTTACGAGGGGAGCTGGCCAGAGAGAGAGGGGCAGAGAGAGTGAGAGAGAGAGTGGGGGGGGGGGGAAGAAAGAGAGAAAGATTGAGAGGGGGGGAGATAGAGGGAAGCGAGAATGAGAGGGAGATAGATGGCAGGGAGAGAAATACAGAGATTGAGAGGGGGAGAAATAGAGGGAAGCGAGAAAGAGAGGGAGATAGATGGCAGGGAGAGAAAGAGAGAGATTGAGGGGAGAGGGTAGGTAAGTAAGAGGAGAAAAGCAAACAGAGATAGAAAGTATACAAAGAGATGATTTAACGTGGAAAATATCAACACAACCTGAATTATGTGTAATACTTATATAGCTATATATGTGTCTACGAATAACAGTGGCGTGTCAACAAAATTATATCAAACATCCCACTCATCACTCTGTGTCCTAAATCAAGAAGCACAACATTTCAGAGTAAGAGTAACCCTTCATCAACTCTTATCTCGGGGTTTGTTGAGTCTCCACAACTTGAATTTAACTCGTAGGTTCGGGAAACTTACACGTGTTTATTTCCTCATTTGTATGTACAGTACCAGTGATCATTGATTGAATCTTCTGGTGCTTCATGTTACCATAACCTGTAATCAGAATCAATGTTCGTTGGTGTTTTACGTCATTGGGAATAATCTAGGAGCTTAAGTCCAATTACTAAACGGATGCTTTTATTAATTTATTTGTTTATTTAAATATTATTTTATTTATTCAATATTTTTTTGTTTATTAAATTCATTTTATTTACGGTATATATATATATTTTTTGTGTTTGATTTTAATTGGCAATTTCAACTGAAGATGAGGAAATTATTGTATACAACATTTTCCATGGGTCAGTAAAGGTTGTATGACTGAGCTACATAATGAGACAATAATTACCATGACTACACAGGGGTGGTTGTTTTAAAACTGGTTACAGATTTACACAACTGACAACCGAAGAGTCTAAACCTGTCTGTTCACTTGAAGAGTTTTGCGAGGGCCATTTTCTCGCCTCACACCTTTACTTAGGATTTCTTGTATTGCTCGTTTGGTTTGCTAAGAGTTGCATTATACTGAGTACATTTTCTGAAATATTCTCAGAGTACAACACAGCCCTCCTTGAATCATTTTTTTACCACCTACAGTATCTTTAATCTTCCCCTTCCCCTTCCCACCACCTACACCAACACCTACACTAGCACTAACCTTTCCCTCTATAGCACTCAATATAGCTCTATCCTTCCCCTTTCTACAACCAACAGTGATTTCCTCTTCCTACAACCTACACTATAGCACTAACCTTTCACACCCCACCACACAAACTTGTCCCCCTCACCACGACCACCTGTAATTCCTCAAACCTTTAATAACCTGCTTCATGTGCTCTTCCCTTCTTCAGGATGGTACTGTAGGGGAGGACCTGGTGGTGCGTCCCCTGCCCGTCTCCCTACACCAACTGGCTCGCGGGGAGTTGACGCAGAAGAAGAAAGAGGATGAGGACAACGAGAACCACCTTGCCCCTCCTGACGACGAGTTCTTCATGGACGAGGCGGAGGAGTTAGGTGATCAGATGGTGTTCAGTGATGGTCTTCCTCTCAACGCTGACGACACCAGTAACACAGGATCACTACTCGATCTACAACAGTTGCCGTCAGTACCATACAGCTTACCTTTCCTCTCACACCCAGCCAGCCTTGTATACTGATAGAGAGAGAAAGAGGGAGAGTATGTGAATGAATGAGTTAGCTGGTGTGTGTGTGTGTGTGTGTGTGTGTGTGTGTGTGTGTTAATTCCTAATTAAGTGTTATGCTGTGCTGTACTGCAGAGTGATTTATACGATTTGCTGTGCTGTGATGCCCAGTGTTGTAATGTGTGTTGATGTGTGTTGATACAGTTCTGAGGGCGGGACCAACGGCACATTACCCGAGGGCCTCACACTGCTCAAGAGGAGGAGACGCCAGACTGAATCAGAGGGTTTTCACATCGTCTACAAACGCGAGGCTCCCACTGTGGACACTGACTACGGTAAGTGTAACCCTACACCATTTTACATGCATGGCCTTTAATGGCAACGTTCCCCTGAGTGTTGGGGCTTGTAGTAAAGATAAATACAAAACTGTATATAAAAAAAAATACAAAATACACTTTCGTAGCGCTATGAATTTGATTTTCTTTCTTGAACACTCGGTATGATGATCCATTTCCCTGCGCACTCCAGGCAAAACTGTGTCGTGAGTTTTCAAGGCCAAAATATTTCGTGCATGCTTTGTGCTAGTTTGTTGCATATTCAGCATCAGTTCGTTGCATACTCATCTCCAGTTTTTTACACACTCAACACGGTTCAGTTCATTCCATCGGCTCTACCTCTTTACATCTTATAAATCAGTTACTTGTTCTTTTATCATAATTTTTCCTTCCTTAGTGAGTGCACTTTAAATGAAAAAACTAAATGGCTCCTAAAATATTATAGTGTCCTCACTATACTAAAAACAAGCACACACACCAGACAGTACACTACCAACTACAGAATGTAAACAATGTATATACTGTTTCGTGGTCTTCTTGTTTGGGTATACAGTTGAAAAAGTGCGTATCTGAACACTTACATAGCTTCATAAATTACACAGGGAATATGCCAGTAATTTCTCCACATATACAGCCTGTGGTTTATCATTGAGAAGGTCACCGGATACAGTCTTGGCCTCCAGTTACTGTCAGTGTTCAGATACATTGTTTCCCCGGCAGGTACAAAAGCACTCCCATTCACCAGGGATATCATGTAAGGAATCGAACCCCCTGAATACCGACCCAGACATTTATAAAGCAGCTCAGGTGACGTGATGGATACCAACGCCTTATTAGCTTTGGACTCCCATAGGGTTTCGGGGGTCTGTGTAGGTAGGGGCTCTGAAGGTTTTTAGGGTTGTAGGCAAGTGTATATGTATAGGGTTGACGATACCCTTACGATGGCCATGCTGTGTGTCTACGGAGTCATCGTATCGTATCGTATCGTACTCCATCCCCTTGCAACGCTATCAATGTTCTTGCCTATGACACTTAAGAGCCATATTCAAGAACATTCACTGTGTTTACGATGGCCTGGTAACGGTACGATGGCTTCATAGAAAAACAACAGCCACACCATCGTCAACACCACGGATGTTCTTGCATACGGCCCTTAGTTCCATGAGTGTCGTGTGGGAAATAACTATCGTGGACTATCCTAGAGAAGAAGGTGTAGTGAGAGAGAGAGAGCCCACTAGGGGAAGGAACGCCCCGGGGGAAGTGACGGGCTAGTGAACCCTGTGATAGAGTGAGCCAGCTGAGCCAAGGAAGGGGAAAGAATGGATGGAGATAGCTATGTGGCTTACTGACTGAGTGGCTGATGGGCTGGCTGAGTGGCTGACTGCCTGAGTGGCTGAGTGGCTGACTGACAGACTAACTAGCAAATGGGTTAACTGGCTGGCAGAATACATGCCTGAATGATATACTGGATGTTTACCTGACTGACAGGTTAACTAGCAAATGGGTTGACTGGCTAATTGGCTGGCCTACTCATAAAATACAAGCCTGCATGATAGACCAGATATTTAACTGACTGACTGACTGACAGACTAAATAGCTAATTGGTTGACTGGCTGATTGGCTGACCTGCTGACAGAATACAAGCCTGAATGATAGACTGGATGTTTGTTTAACTGACTGACTGACTGAGTGGTTGAGCGAACGTGTGGTAAGTGGCTCGGGAAGGGTGAACCGGGAGAGCTAGAGGGTAGGGCTGAGGCGACCAATGGTATGTACTCACAGGGAAGGAAGGAATGGAAGGCAGGGGGCCGAGAAAGGAAAGGTATGGGGGAGACATGACTTGAAGAGCTCTGTCCTCCTATCTGTATGTATATATATGTATTCGACTAATCCTTCCTTCTGGTTATTGCGATTAGAGATGTTTCAGGGAAGTTAAGAAGCATCTGACTCCTACAAGATTTACCCTGTATGCTTTCTTTCCCTGTGTTGTGCTGAAGGTACTATTGGCCACAAGAATTCGTACACACGCTGTTGTTTTCCAGGGCATACAACGTACAGAAAATGTAAAAAAACGCAACTGCAAAACAACACTAAATTAGGTTTGTTGTGTTGCTATTCACCGAGTCACATGGTAGACTATTTATTACAGTACTTCCAAAATAATGAACCCCTCTTTCCATATAGCCTGAGTACGAATTCTTGTGGCCAACTGTACAATACGACTTTTGTACAGTCATTACATAACTAGGCAAAAGCACAATTATTGCATAACAACAGTAACGCTTCAGTGATTCAGAGGTATGCCAGACCTGTTTAGGATGTCTGTACAAGAAGGAAATTATTATCCAGGGTTGTGGGTAATGACTACGAAGCCAGTGATAATGTTAAGGTTAGTATACTCAGAGTTAACCTCCATTCTAATATCATAAGCTGTGTATTGGTTGTGTTAAACGTTAGCGAGTGAGTCATCGCTTCAATTCATAGTAGTTATAGTGTCTCTTGGCTCCTCTCTGTATTCAGTCATTCAGCCCTGTTATAATTTTTTACACTGTGTATTGATTATGTTAATGAGTCATCGCTTCAATTCATGTAGTACAGTGTCGCTTGGCTGCTCTGTATTCAGTCATGCAGAACTGTTATGAATTTTCACTTGGGACAGATCCTTTCTTCCTCAAACAGCTGATGCATTATATTGTACAGTTGTCATGTTTTGGCATCAGACGTTGTGGTGGGTTGAATCATATATGATTGTCCAATGTTAAAAGCTGTTTCTGTAAACCAAGTAACAACAGGTTACAACTTACATAAAACACATGAAATGATGCCAGACATTATCATATCTCACAGAATGAGTCGCTGGTAATTATGAGGGTAAGATATTGACAGAATTAGTGGTGACACTGAATGTCTTCGTGTTGGGATTAACAAGATTGGCATTCATGGAATATGATATTATTATTGTCTGTGAAGGACACACTACTAAGTCCTACAGATAGTCCTACGAAACAAACCATATAAACTGAAAAAAATTAGTTTATCAGTATTGCTTAAAAGTAGAAGAGATTAATCGCGAAAGGGAGTGAATATAAGGAATAGAGAATTGGTGATATTTCTGAAACCTGCCCTGTGTTGTTGCCTCAGTAAACAATCGAAGGGTTTGTTGAATTGTTTTGTTTAGTGAACTACGTAAACTCCACTTCAGTAAACACTGCAAATATTGACGCCACGTGTGCGTTTGTCGAGCCTAAAAGCGAAAATCCTCAAGAATATACGGCAAATTTAAAGGACCTTTGATACAGTCAGAGCAATGGAGGCTACTGATTCCTCCAAACTGTGTCACAAACCAGCACCTACAAGAGGAAGTCTGTTTTGTGGTATAGACTGGAGGACTCGCTACTCTCCAGGTGGCGACACTTTATACTTTTCACACACACAAGAAACAGAATAATACGATACGATACACACTTTTGATAATTTCGAGGGCTACTGATTCCTCCAAACTATTCCAAGCAACAGTCCACCATTACTTTTGTTAATCTGGTCCCGTTTCCTGGCATGCTCTTTTGGAGGAATCGAGGCGCTCCAATGTACCAAAAGTATATTATCCCCTTAATTTATACACGACCAAAGAGCAAATACATAAAGTTAAGGACCCATGATTGTGATATAGTAAAAAAATTGAAGATAATCGAGTCCTTCCAATATTGCCACGAAACACTACCTATATATGGAAGATACTTGTTTCGTGGTATAGTTAGGAGGAATTAGAAACCTCCAATTTTCATACACGTTCACAGGGACTTTAAGTAAGATGAGCCCGAGAGAAGGGAGGGAAGCAGAGAAGGTGAGACAGCAGGTTGGACCCAAAGACTAGAAGGGTAGAATGAATGGTACGAGGAGAGGTTGTTAGAGTAAATTGGGTGCCGAGGATATGAGGAGAACACGAGAGAGAGAGAGAGAGAGAGAGAGAGAGAGAGAGAGAGAGAGAGAGAGAGAGAGAGAGAGAACAGGGTTGGAACTGTAATGGTAGAATGGATGGTAGGGTGTGAGGGTAGATTGTTATGGTAGGAAGGATAGGAGGGAGGGAGGGATGTAGAGTACAATGTCCAAGGAGTTAGGTAGGCAGAAGAGTAGAAAAGGGATGCCATGTTAGAGAGAGAGAGGGAGGGGGGGGAGAGAGAGAGGGAGAGTGGAATGATGGTAGTTTAAAGTGAGGAATGAATGAACTGCTCTGTAATATACCGGGAAATGAATGGAAGAGGAATGGATTAAGAAAATGGAGATCCTGTAAGAGAGATAGAGAATGTGATTGAGGGAAAAAGTGATGGATATATATATAGAGAGAAAAAGCTAAGATATCCCTAGAGAAGGATGAGTGGGAGAGGGCAAAGAAGGTCCCTGTAAGATAGAGAGCAAAGCAATGAATAAAGAAAGGAGAGAATGAGAGAGGAAAGAGTGGCCCCGTAGGAGTGAGGGAGGGAGAGTGGGAGTTAGGGAGAGAATGGAAGAGGAAAGGGTGGCCCCGTAGGAGTGAGGGAGGGAGGGAGAGAATGAGAGAGGAAAGGGTGGCCCCGTAGGAATGAGGGAGGGAGTGAGGGAGGGAGTTAGGGAGGGAAGGAGGGAGTTAGGGAGTTAGGGAGGGAGGGAGGGATGGCCTGAGGCTGGGGAAGACCAGACAGACACTAGCCAGACAGGACCCCGGGAAAGGTTACCTACCCACCCACCCTGGTGAAAGTTGACTACCCTACCACCACTACCACCACCATCATCTCTATTGCCACCACTGACACCACTGATACCACTACTACCACTGCCACCACTACCACCGACACCACTACCAACACCACCACCACCATCATCATCATCTCTATTGCCACCACTGCCGCTGACACCATTACCACCACTGCCACTACCACCACTACCACCACTGCCACTGACACCACTACCACCACTGCCACTGACACCACTACCACCACTGCCACTGACACCATTACCACCATTGCCACTGACACCACTACCACCACTACCACCACTGCCACTGACACCACTACCACCACTGCCACTGACACCACTACCACCACTGCCACTGACACCACTACCACCACTGCCACTGACACCACTACCACCACTGCCACTGACACCACTACCACCAATGCCACTGACACCATTACCACCACTGCCACTGACACCATTACCACCACTGCCACTGACACCACTACCACCACTACCACCACTGCCACTGACACCACTACCACCACTGCCACTGACACCACTACCACCACTGCCACTGACACCACTACCACCACTGCCACTGACACCACTACCACCACTGCCACTGACACCACTACCACCAATGCCACTGACACCATTACCACCACTGCCACTGACACCACTACCACCACTACCACTGACACCATTACCACCACTGCCACTGACACCACTACCACCACTACCACCACTGCCACTGACACCACTACCACCAATGCCACTGACACCATTACCACCACTGCCACTGACACCACTACCACCACTACCACCACTGCCACTGACACCACTACCACCACTGCCACTGACACCACTACCACCATTGCCACTGACACCATTACCACCACTGCCACTGACACCACTACCACCACTACCACCACTGCCACTGACACCACTACCACCACTGCCACTGACCCCACTACCACCACTGCCGCTGACACCACTACCACCACTGCCACTGACACCACTACCACCACTGAAATTAGCACCACTGACACTGACGCGACGACCACTGCCACTACTCACCCACCAAAATGATATAGTTGACTGTTCCTTACCACTACCACCACTACCTTAAACACCAACACTGTCACCACCATCACTACCAAACACCATCCAACCACTACCACCACACAATCAAGAGATATTACTGTAACTCCATTATTGCTACCCCTTCCACAATCACCACCCCTTCCACAATCACCACCCCTTCCACAATCACCACCCCTTCCACAATCACCACCAACCACTACAAAGAGAAGAGAGAAAGAGAGGACAGGGGAGAAAGAGCAGAGATGGAAAGAGGAGAACGTAGAAAGAGGGAGAACGAAAAGGGTAAAAATAAAGAGAAGGTGTATATTAAAAGTGGAGGATGGTAGAAGAATGAGAAAGAGGGGGGGATGGGGGAAAAGATAAGAGGAATGAATATATAACAAAAGGTAATAAAAGAGAGGGAGGGTAGGGAAGTGTGGTGGAAAAGGCCTGAACGAGAGAAAAGATGCGAGGTGTGATAGAGAATTATA